>JBAMJR010000154.1:2552500-3130000 GCA_038501785.1 Myoxocephalus aenaeus
AGGAGGGAGGGAGGGAGGAAGCGAAAGGGAGGAGGGTTGATCTCTGGGGTTTGAAGCACATTAGTATTCATGGGGAAGAGGAGGCCACAGACAGCAGAGAAACAGAGGGACCAGACTGAGAGCAGCACACACACAAACACACACACACACACATAAATACACTCACACTGCATGTAAGCAGGCGCTCACACATCTCTGTGTGTCGCCTACGTGCCCACACACACACACAGAGCGTATACGTATTATGTGGATTTAGCTGCTACAGAGGGCCTCACCATTCCTCGTGCTGAAAGCAGAAGCAAACGTGCTCCATCTTGTCTAATATCTCCGGGTCGCACACATTAATGTGCACACAAAATCACAAAATCCTCCCCAGAGACGATTCAGCGGTCGAGGCCTCCGAAACCACACCGCACCCCTGCTGGCCTCGGATCGAATCCCGCTTCAGAAGCATCTCTCCTGTGTTTTCACCGTTCGCATCCCTTTCCTCCCTCCTGTTCTGTCAATACAGGCAGAACACACTGCGGGGCCACGGATTTGCTTTGCTTTTCCCTTTCTTTTTTTTTAAACAGAAGGCCTTAACAGCTACTGTACACCTTGCAGAAGCGGCGAGAGGAGCGAAGGAGTGCAGGTGACTCATTTCACTGTGGGAGAGGAGGGCTGGGCGGAGCTGAGCTCTGGGGAATGGGTGGAAGACAGAAAAGATTCCTATCGTGGCGGAGGCCACTCGCAAAACACCGCTGATGGTGGCAGGAGGAGAGCAGAGAGAGAGAAAGAGAAGAGGAGGTGGAAGGAGAAACGGCAACACTCTCCGGGTGTTCTATTCTTAGTCTCTTCTCCTCAGACTTTGGGTGTACGTGTTTGTGTGTGTGTGTGTGTGTGTGTGTGTGTGTGTGTGAGCATGTGTGGGCAGGCAGGTGGTGTACAGCTGACAGTTGATTTGCTGTGACACCAGACACACTGGCTGCCTTGGACTTGCATGGCCTAGATATCAGAGTCTCCTGGAAGCCCACACACACACACACACACACACACACACACACACACACACACACACGCGCATGCATGGTGTCACACACACAAACACACACACATTTAATCACATGCACACATGCATCTGTGTCACTCTCTTTCTCTTTTTGCCCCCCAAACCCCCTTCTCTCTCTCTCTCTCCCTACATATCACTTTCTGATTGGCAAGCAGGTGGTCTCTACTGAATGTCCTTAAGGGTTCAGGAGAAGAAAAACCTGGCGTAGTAACGATAACACCAACAGCAAGGCAGCAGGCAAGAAGAACCGGAGAAAGAAAGGGAGCTTGAGACAGAGGAGTAGAGAAATTGTGACAAGAGAGACAAATAGAGTGAGAGAGAGAGTGAAAAAAAAAGAGAAAGAGAGGAGTGATAGAGTGCAGGGCACCGATAGCGAGAGAGAAATGGAGGAGAAGAGATCCCATCATGTAAACAGTCTGAAGCACCGCATAGAGATGGAGGAGGCTGTTGCCATGGCGGCAGAGCCTGCATCCTTTTGTTAAAGATGTCACTCAGGGGGAATCAGGGCTAATGAGGAAGGACTTTGCGCCTGCGCGTGCATGTTTTTTTTCCACGTGCATGTTTAGTCAATGTGTATCTGGGCAACACGGTCTGCTGGTATTCTTACCAGTACCGGTGGTATAATGGTTCTCACTTCAGGAAATACAAAAAATATCAAGGATGATAGTGGAAAGAAACAGTTGAGAGTGGAGGGATGAGTGGGGAATTAAAAATAGAGAGCTGAAGTCAAGCAGGGGTTACACAGCCCATGTAGAGAAATGTCAATGTCATTGGGGAGAAGGGCGGCGAGCCAGTGAACTACAGATGAATGTAACTGTGTGTGTGTGTGTGTGTGTCGCCGTGCCCGAGTGAACTCTGTTGAGACTTAAGCAAGTGATGCGTGTGTGTGGTTTGGTGTGTCGCTGTGATGCGTAGGTGGTTTGTTCTCTGGGCTCTTCATCTCGCTGCAAATTAGCGATGAATCAAAGGGAAACAGGTTTCATTTAATCCTACCCTCTCTGTCTCTCTCCGTCTTTCTTCCTTTTTCTCTTTTCCCTCTCTTGTCTCTTCGTCCTCGGCAAACAGCCTTGAGCCTCCCACAGTGTGAATGCAGACATCTGCTCTCCCTCTCTCTCTCTCTCTCTCTCTCTCTCTCTCTCTCTCTCTCTCTCTCTCTCTCTCTCTCTAACTCTTTCTCTATCTCAAAAACATCACACAAACATGCACACACTCTCACACACACATACACACAGCGTATTTGTTTTGCTGTCAGCACCGTCATCAAAGAGAGCGAGAGAGATCTTCGCGGCATTCTTCCATTCTACTCCATTTCCCTCTCCTCGCTCGTTTTCCCCTTCTGTTCCCCTCTACCAGCTCTCTTTCCCCCGATCTTCCTCTCTTTTCCCTCTCTTCCTCTGCCTTTATAGACAGGGATAAATAATTTGATCTGGAGGGGTTTGTGAAATTCCACCACTCTGAGAGGCGTGACGTTAATCTTTTATTATCTGCTCTCTCATTCTTCCTCTCCCTTTCTCTTCCATTCCTTTTTCTCCTTATCTCTCTAACAGACCCTCCACCCCCACCCTCCCACCCTGCCTCTCCCCCAGCCCGTCCTTGCAGTATTCTAATGATTCATATTTCACATCCACTGCCTTTTCATTTAGCCTGTCTACACCGCTTCAGGGACAGCCACTCACAATCTTAATTGAGGAGATAGAGCGGCCGGGAAGGTGGCAGAGGTAGAGGCACCATCCAACCCCCCCACTGTGCACAATCAAACGCGTACGTGTGAGGGGGACACAGCGAACGACTTGAGCACACGTACACGCTCCTCAGCATCCACACATTTGAACAAAAACAGTCCATTGCATGGGCAGGCATGCAGATTTGCACACTGTGGTAATTAAGCCGTCGATTTTTTTCTTAGGGTCAAGGGAGTGACGCAGGAGAGCAGAGCAGAAATGATGATGTGAAGGAAAGGATGCTCAGATGAGGAGAAATGAGAGGACTCACTCCCTCCCTTTCTCACCTCTCTCTCCATCTCTCTCCTCCTCTCTCTGTATCTCCACCCACCCACCCTCCCAACCCCAACCCATCTCTCTGTCTGTCTGTGCCTCTCTTTGATCTCCGCCTCTGTCCCACACTGCATATTAAGATGCCAGGGCCCCTGTTTGGTATTCTGAGGCGGGCACCAGGATGCCAGTCTCCATATCCTCTCCTCGCTTCTCTCTGAAAGAGAGCAAAAACCCCTCTGTCTGTCTCAAGATGCTTATCCCACTAAATGGGTCTGAAATAGCTGGAGAACAGGGCGGGGGAGCGGTGGTGGCGGCAGGGTAGAGAAGAAGAGATGCATGGAGGGGGAGAGGGCTGTAAGGGGAAGGATTAGACACATCACAGACGGGTGGTGGGGGAGGAAGCGGAGGGGGGAGAGTGGGAAGGGAAGCATGGTAAGGGAAGGAGAAGCAGAGTGATGGGGCTGATTTTAGCTGAGAGGATAATTAAACGCTATTATCACAATAGGCCAGTAATACAGCTAGCTTGTACATAGAGAAGCCAGCCCTCCCATGGTTGCCTCACTAAAAAGAGGGAAGAAGGAATGAGGGAGGAGGGAGGGAGAGGAGAGGGAAGCACAGATTAATAGGCGGAGGAAGAGCAAGGGAAACAGAGAGAGAAAGACATGGAGGCGCGGAGGGGGAGAGAGGGAGAGAGACGGTAAAATAGGCAAACAGAATTAGAATGGGAAAGTGAGTGGGAGAGTTTAGTGGTGGGGTGATTTCTCAGTGTTTGGGATTAGCATGACTCTCTCACCCACACTCTCTCTCCCTCTCTCTCTCTCTCTCCATATATATCTCCCTTTTTCTTTCTCTCCTTCTATAAGCCCTGGGGATGGCACAGCTTTAGTTAAACTGCTCTATTAAACGGCGCCTGCTGAGAAAATCAAATTATAACTTCCTTTAATCAGCGAGTATCAGTGGCCCACACAGGAGCAGCCGGCTCTGACAGAGGAGAGAGAGAGAGAGAGAGAGAGAGAGAGAGAGAGAGAGAGAGAGAGAGAGAGAGAGACTGTGACTGGAGACCTGAGGGAGGCCGATATGAACCTGTCTCCCGTCTGCTTTGGTTCCCATGGCAACAAGATAGAGTGAGGGGGAATATGGGTTGTGGAATGTCTGCATCTATCGTTTCCTCTCTGTAAGCATTCATACACAGAGATAGGAGAGAGGAGGAGAATACGCTCAGTGAGCCAGGGTGTCCTTCTGTTTGGATGGCGTTTGAAGGAGGTGCACACACTCACACCTATTGTCATCTATACGTCCCCAACGTTGGCCTGAGAGACCCACGAATATTTACTCAGGTACTTGAACTTTACCTGAGTACCTCCATTTTCTGCTACTTTCTACTTCTACTTCACTACATTCAGAGGGAAATATTGCACTCTTTACTCCACATTTATTCAACCGTTTTGGTTACTTTCAGATTAAGATGTTACATTAAAAGCATTTAAGATTATAAAATATACAATGCATTTTGATATATTAAACCAGTGGTTTGCAACCATTTTGGGCTTGTGACCTCTAGCAAACAACCCCTTGTTACATTTCCAACAGTTTTATTTAACAATTATAGGATGCAGACAAATGCCATTTACGAGTCTCGGCATGACCCGCCCTGCATAGCCCGCCTAGGCCAATCCTAGCGCTTGAGTTCTACATAGGGCGGGCCAAGAAAAGCAGTGGGATTCAAAATAACGTAGTGTTTGAAGCCAGCAAACAAACTGGATTGTAGAGATTAGCCCACATAAAAAAATAAACCAGTTACTAGTTAAACATTAACGACATGAACATCTCTCTGCAGTCCGTGTGCAGCTGGGTTATCCAGGCAGTGAGTATTTGAGACACACAGCTGGTGAAGTAATCCCGACTAGTGCTAACGACAGCATACTAACACATGCTAACTGCAATCAGTCACCCTGGAGGATGGGACCGGCCACGGCTGTTAACTACCTCTGCAACAACCAGTGTGACAGAAATATGTGACAGAAACCGCAAGTTTGACTCAAAATTGACACAATTTGTGAATGTCATTACTTTACAAATAATACTGACGTCCAAATGGATGAGGCCTACTCAAGCAATGTTACTTACGCGCCTTGCAACTACCTATTTATCTATGTTATCTAAAGGATCTGATATACATCAGTGAACAGCTGCATGGTGGTGTAGTGGCTAGCACTGTCACCTCACAGCAAGAGGGGCCCGGGTTTGATCTCAGCATGGTTGTCTTCTCTATATGTGCTCTGAGATCAACTGCCGACCTGTCCAGGGTGAACCCCGCCCAATGTCAGCTGGGATCGGCTCCAGCCCCCCGCGACCCGATAAGCGGTTTGGATAATAGAATGGAACGGAACATCGGAGAACATTTTACTAATACGTTTAGTATCAACAACTTCCAACATTTCCACATTCAATAGTAGCATTATGTTTCCTGGAAAACCCATCTGTTGTTGCAAATTTGTAGTGTATAAATGTAAATTCTAAGAGAAAGGGTTGCAGATGTCTACCAATTATGAGCAGTTCCACCAAAGACAAGTTTTCCCCTTAACTTCTGAAATTGTTAATTTAAATAACTCTTTGAGGCCCAAAGAGGTCTTGAACAAACAGCCTGACTTTTCTTCTTTCCTTCTTATTAATCACGGCCCCACAGATTTAACTTTCATTTAATTTAATTTTGATTTAACGACCCCTAGGTTGAGAACCACAGGACTAACCTACCAAACCATACATGAAGTAGTGTGAACTCCTCAACCCCCTACAACAGTAAAATGTTACAAACACAGTGATGCATCATTATTAATAATCAAATAATATATCAGTCTGCATGATTGATACTTTAAGTATAATTAGCGTATACCACTTTATTTTGAATGCATGACTTTTACTTGTAGTGAATTTGTACAGGTACTTTTACTGAATTGAAATACTTGATTGCTGTTCCATCACCGGATCTGAGCTCTCTTCCTGTAATCGCTGTAAAGGCCTCAGCCGTATAAGTGTAACAAACTCGTGCAATCATAAATCCTTCTCGTTAGGAGGCGATCTAATCACTCTCGCCTCTGATTAGTCATTAACAGTCCAGTTAGTGAGATGGTGAGACGCAGGTGGGTGGGCAACTGCTTAGATCTCCGGGGTCTGCCTTGACTCGTTAATGATCGGTTAATTAACATTGTTTTAGTCCTCTGGCTTGTTTACACTCCCCTGCCACGGGGAAGTCAGAAAACACTGCTGCAGGGGACAGTAAACAAGGGGAGGAGGGAAAGCGACTGCAGGTTACAGGGGAGGAAATGAGGTGAAATGACATTGAAATCAACTTTGGCAAGACCTACACAAAGATAAATATAAGGCTGTTTGGAAAATTGCAGGAAGGCCGAGTAGCATCTCGGTGCATCAACCATCATTAAGGATCTGCAGGGCAGTGCTTGTCTCTGTTACTCATAGCAACACTGCATACCATGATAATAGGCTGACTGATGATTGGTCAGGCTGCCACACTCTGGTAAGTGACCTCACTGCTGCGTGAGTGAGCTCACTGTCTCAGTATTTTGATAATCCAGCCAGACCATGGCGTTCTACGCAGCACCGCCACCAAACCCGTTAATGAACAAACTGTAGACTGTTGAATGCCGACACGGGGGCCGTAAAGATATAGTACACGCCCCCGTTACCCAAACCCACCAGGCATTCTAGCTTTCCTCCAACCACTGGTCTGAGGCCAGGTGTTATTATTATTAAATATTCTACATGTTAACTTGTCAGAGCTACTGTCTGTATCAATACAAGGTATTGCACCTCCAACCCGCCACCTCAACCCTCCTCTCTGTTTCTACAGTGTGTCTCCACAGCATAAGACTGTTTATCAAAGCTTTAAATAATGCAGATGGTAATATGATAAGTGAACGGTCAATGTTGGTGTCCTGCTTAAACACACACACACACACACACACACACACACACACACACACACACACACACACACACACACACAGATGATGCACCCACACCCACACATGCAGGCAGATGATGTACACACACCCACACATGCAGGCAGTCAGACAGATGAGTAAACACACTCACTGTGCAATCAATATGATTCTGTTTTTCACCAGTTGTTTTAATGTAACACTGGGCAGAATTCGGATTTTGTTTTCCCGTGCCCAAAGTATTCTGGGTTAGTCATGCCAGAGAGTTTCAGGGCTGGAGAGCCAGAACATCGACCTGAAGAGCTTTGCTAGTGTGCATGTCTAATGCAACCCAGTCTGGGAATACTGCCAGTCTACTGTTACTCCACCATTGGGGTTTATCACACACACATGGAGAGAGAGAGAGAGAGAGAGAGAGAGAGAGAGAGAGAGAGAGAGAGAGAGAGAGAGAGAGAGAGCGCTTTGTGGTGTGTCACTGATCTCGGCTAGCATGCACAAACACGTCCAACGTAGCCATGGCTTGCTTGTCAAAAGTCACAAATATGCGGCTCTCATCCCATTATTTTGTGTCCTATACGTACCATGTGTCATCCCACAATGCCGTAAAAGGCCTCCACGTTGCTGACGCTCTGCAGCCATGTGCGTTATATGCACAGAGCCATAAGGGATGTGGACACATGTGACAAGGACAAAAGCCGGAAAGACAATTTGTCAAACAAACCACATCACTAGCTTGGTTCACAAAGAACTGAAGAGCTAGTTAAGTAATAATGAAGTAATATTTCAAGTTAAATATTCAAATGAAATATTTATCTGAAACCCTTGGATTTTGGATGCATTGGTGTGACAAAATAAGCAATTTAAATACATCAATTTAGGCTTTGGGAAATTGCGAGGAACATTTTATTTTCTGCAATGTTATTGACCAAGCGGGAGATAAATATTGGCTTGTTTAGTCAATAAAGAAAATAATCGGCAGCACAAAACATGCAACCCAACCAACTGTTCGCATGGCACCCCTATTTTCTGAGTATTCAGTTGAAATCTGCGGCTACTATGGGCCTATTTTGGCATTTTGAAGATTGGGAGCAAAATAAGACCTGTTGTGAACTCAAATTTTGTGATGCAACTCCTCTCAAGAAGTCAAATATATAATACACTCTCCTAGTACAGTTAGTCTGAGCTCCCCCCCTCAAACAGCCTCTTAAAGAAGAATGTCTCAGTTTGAAAATACATCTTCACTTTGAGAGTCTAAGTCAGTTCTCAGAGAAGTACAGACACACACACACACACACACACACACACACACACACACACACACACACACACACACACACACACGTATACTATCAAGCCTCAGAGGAAGAGTGAAACATTAAGAACATGCAATGTGAGAGTGGTTCTTCTCAATATTTAATCAAGATACATTTCAAATCCAACCCAAATGTATAATCATGACAACTGGGGATTGCATACATTGGTGTTTAATTGCACACAATATTAGCTGGCCTGGTCTATTTGTTCATGCCATAAGTTATTGTGCTTATCATGAACCCTATTAAAACTGGATGTAACCCTACTTACAGAAAATGGATGTATAGGACAATCTAACTTCCTCTATGATCATGCTTTTTGTCTTTGCATCTGTTTTTCATCTTGTAACATTAACTGAGTAAATCATGTGCATCAATAATGGCTCCCACCTCTCATTTATATAAATTGGGTGGACAAAATACAAACTAAATATTATGAACATCTTTCATGACCATGCAATGCAATTCAACAGCACTACAACAATTGTTTATAATTGGATGAAATACTTTTTCCTCCCTCTTTCTTCTTTATTTCTTTCACCACTAAAATACAAAAAGTGAATTATCTTTGAATGATTATAATTTGCATCATAATGACCACTCCTATGATGATTTGGCTATAAACCCAACACTTAAATGATTACAAAGTTACTCGTTAGACTTTGACTTTGTGGAGTGGGCCGGTGAGAATCACCTGCTGCTGAACGTGACCAAGACCAGAGAGATGGTGGTGGACTTCAGGAGGAAGGCGACTGCTCCTAGACCTCTGAGTGTTCTTGGAGAGGACGTGGACATGGTGGAGGAGTACAGGTACCTGGGTGTTTCCATCGACAGCCGACTGAACTGGAAGAACAACATCAACGCTGTGTACAAGAAGGGGATGAGTCGACTCTTTTTCCCGAGGAAGCTTCGATCCTTTAATGTGTGCAGCAAGATGCTGGAGATGTTCTACCAGTCGGTTGTGGCCAGCGCCCTGTACTTCTCCATAGTCTGCTGGGGGAGCAGCATTGGAGCCGGTGACACCAACAGACTTAACAAGATAGTTAAGAAAGCCGGCTCCATCATTGGCTGCAGGCAGGAGTTTCTGGAACAGGTGGTGGAGAGGAGGACGCTGAAGAAACTTTTGTCCATATTGGACAACCCGGACCACCCTCTCCACCACCTACTGCAGGGTCAGCGGAGCACTTTCTCGAGGAGATTCCTCACGCTCCGCTGCAACAAGGACAGATACAGGAGAACATTCCTGCCAACGGCATTACGGCTTTATAATAATAAATCACCGCTTGCCAGATCCTCTGACTAACCACATGTATATATATATTTTGCACAATCCCAGCTATTTCTATTTCATTTTATTATTATTATTATTATTATTATTTTTATTATTATTGTATATATCTTTTATCTTTCATCCTGCTGTTTTTATTTATTTTGTTGTAAATTGCTGCTACCCCGACACCAAATTTCCCCTCGGGGATTAATAAAGTATATATTCATTCATTCAAAAACTGATACTGATGTGTTTCTAAGTCTCTTACAGAACTCTAACTGATGTTACACATTAAAGGTCAGTTTCATCAGGGTCTAAGTGAGAGCTTTACAAAAGAAAACATGAGTCACAAACTGGGGGTGGAGTTTGAAATACATGGCCATTTGCCATGCAGGGAGGATCAATTAAAAGATAGTTGCATTGTGGGAAATGTAGGATAAAGGGTTTTCGAAAGCCCCCTAAAAAACTGGATATTGCAACCTTTGCTGCTTTAATTTTTAACTTTTTATTCTGTTTCGAGTTCCCCAACTTCTTGGAAGTGTACTAATACGTGTGTACTCCTTTAATACAAATGCAAATACAGCTAAGTAAGAGGTTCATCTGGACATAAAATAACCTGGATGTTAATTCTAAAAATGACTAATGTCAGCAGTGATTTTAGATCAATCCAATTATTTTCTTGATTAATGATTTGATCTATATTATCAGAAGTTACTGAAAAATCACAAATTCTTAAAAACAGGTCACATTTCATTCGTCTTGACAGTTTAAACCTCAAGGTATCTCACTTGAAATTATAAGACAAGTAAAATCACCAACTTTAAGACAATAATCAACTTTCTGCTCCTAAAACAGAATTTGTGCTTCTTTTTTTTTAAACTAAAAAACACTATCATGTGGGAACTTCCTCAAATTTGATTCTTATAAATAATGCAAAGTTATTTGATAGGAAGTTTGATATCTCCACAAAGACAATGGTATAACTCTGCAAATAACAATTGCAATTTGTTTTTAAACCACAGCATAAGTATGGAGTGATATAGTGTTGACCGTGTAACATGGAGTGGACGTCTCGCTGCTGTCCGACAGTAACATTCTCACTGGCACACAGACCTGACCTAGAATTGCTACTTAGAATTCGGACTGAACCATCACGCTGGAACGGAGGGGGAGAGACGACAGGAAATCTTGACTGGGATGTAATGGAGTAGGACCACTGGAAAGCTCGGGCGAAAGGGGGGGAGACATATTTCTATTTTACAATGTTCCCGTGATAATGTTGTGATTTTATTAGTGTACGGTATGAATCCGTCGTTCGAGGGAAACGGAGATTAAGCTAACATTCCAGGTGAGTGTTCCTTTTGTCAAATTCAGGTGGAAAGTGTCGGTTCCACAGCTCGCCTCCTGGCAACGGGCACACGCGGGTCCTCCTCCCGGGGACATCTCACTCCGGTATCCGTTCTTCGCTGCCTCTGTCCCCGAAGGCTGGCTAGCAAAACCCACGTCGTGTCTGGTCTGGCAGACAGCGAGCATCCTTTCGACCGTAACTGCCGTTTTTTCCCCCAGCGCACCAAAAGCGGATTATTCACGATGTTTTCAGCGTGGCGTGAAAGCCGCGGAGAAATATTGGTTTTTACCCCATTATACTGGAGGACCGCCCGTGCTTCGTGAAAATGAAAAAAGGATACAATGCAGCATGCATGTTCTGCATTCTTCGGGAGTACCACACCGCTGGTATTGTATTTCCTCCATTAAAAATGTGTTTGATATGATTTATAAACGCGTAGCGACATTATAGGCCTCGGCTGCTGATTGTGTCGGCCAGCCCTCTCATCTGCCGAGCGATTTAATTGTTACATTGTTATCCGAGCGAGCAGAACTTGAAAATGAACGTTTGCCGAAGGAGGGCCTGGATTGTTTTATTAGCGGACAAAGCCCTGAAAGGAATCTCATTTTGGGTTTGATTGTGTGTGTGTGTGTGTGTGTGTGTGTGTGTGTGTGTGTGTGTGTGTGCTTGTGGCCGACGTCGTTGTTCTCGCTCTCAGCCGCCGTCCAGTGCCTCCCTCTTCGGGGAAGACTTTGTTTGCGCTGGCCGACGCTCCATGAATGCTCCATGAGTGCTGAAGTCCTCCCTTCCCCCCCACTTCTCTGGCGAAACAGGAACAACTTCTTTTAGGGAAAAAAAAAAAAAAAAAAGTTCCTGGAGTTTCAAGCGCCATGGAATTACTTTGTCCGCCAAGAGTTGTCCAGTGAGGCGCTGAGATTTCAGGGGGGAAGTCTAGTCTCTTTAGTTGTTGTGTGTTTTCCGTTTATTTACAGAGTTTTAGGTTTGTAGATGTCTGTGTGTGTCTTTTAGGACGACTTCCTCGAGTAGGCCTGTTTTGTGAGTAACTTGTGTGGCTTTGTGCTGTGTTCCTTTGGCAAGACCCAGGGAGCAAAACATGGCAAATAATGTGTTGAGTATTTTCTTTTCTTTTTTTAACCGATTTTATTTTATTAGTTTAATTGACTTATGAGTGAACAAAATCCACAGGTCCTCTAGTGTAACACATGTTTAGTGTAAATGACACTGGCAAACAGATTATAGTACGTGTCCCTAGGTCATTTATTTTTCTGTTTTTAGAAAACAGTTAGCATGCAATTAAAAATAAACGTCCCGTAAATATGTATTCAGCATCAATTGCCTTAATGCTACGTTTTCTCCATCGTAATTGCAAAGAGAACATCTCAGTGGCTTTCATTTTTTGTTGCAGTTTGTATTCTAGTCCTGTAGCTGATGCTGTTATCCAGAGCGACCTCTGAGTTAGCAGGTAGGGAGTCACTGTCGTGGCCAAGGACCGTCTTACCTGGTCTTGAAGCTTACCTGCCAGTTGCTGAGATTTAAATGCAGACCTTCCTGTTACAGGACTCTGGTTGGCCTCCTCAATTGCTAGGCAACACTGCTGTCTACCACTGAGTTGTATCTGTTGCATCGTCTTTATGCCGTTTCATATTTATCTCTTCTATGGCCACTACTTCTACTCTATTTTCTTTGAATTATTGAGGCGTCTCCTTTTCACTCCCACGGTGGATATTTGGAGGAAGTCCTCTTTGATGCAAAGAAGCCAGGCAGCTCTTGGTGGAGTATCATCCGCTGTTTTGTAGTCCCTTATGTGTACAGCGGTCGATAATTGAAGTAAAAATGAGTGTCTGGGTTAAAAAAGGCGACGAGACACCGTTGCTGTAGCCCCTAATGACCTAAGCTTTGCGCGGGTTATGTTTGCGACATGTTGGTCATGTCAACATGAGTGACTGAGTGCTTTTCCATGCCATTTTCTTGTTTGTGTTTCACCCGATGAGCAAAGTTGTCTCCCTCTGTTCCAGGTGTGAATGACTTGTGGCTGTAAGGTGTCGTGAGTGGGCCAGGTTCCTGCACAGCCTCAGTGGCTGACTGCTGGGAGGAGTCAAGTGGAGAGCAGACATCAGTGCCCAGGGGACCTGAGGCCTGGTTCTCCATATGAGGCCCTGCTGAAAGGGCAGGGGGGCTTCTGAGGTAACCCTGCTCAACTCTTGCTCTTTTTTTTCTTTTTCTCACTTTATCACAGAGTTTTCATTCATGCAAACACATCTACCCTGTTCTCAAACACGTACACCCATGACAGACTACACATCAATGCTGTTCTCTCATCCCCGTGTTTTCATTGCTTTAGTTCTCATAACTAGGGGTCGAAGGCTGATATAATAACTAGTTTGGAACTGAAAAAAGACGATAGAGCCACAAATCGGGCAATACTCCGGCCTTGGGTTGCATTGTTGGAATAACCTATATTTCGTTACAATGGGCAATTTACTGTTTTGTAGCCTATGACTGACCGGTATTACTGTTTCACATCCTGTTACATTGCTAAATGCCCCTCTTATTTACCATTAATGATCGTGCATATTCCCAGGGTAAAGAGTATCCTAAAGAGTGTGTGTGTGTGTGTGTGTGTGTGTGTGTGTGTGTGTGTGTGTGCGTGCGTGTGTGTAATTTAATTAATGGATCGTTAACTTGGCTGGATTATTTCTAAGAGAAATTAAAAGAAAACAGGTCAGATATGAGATGTGTACCACTTGTCAGCTTGCTGTAAAATAAGATGTTCCCCGGGACGGCAAAGTTTTAGCCCACATTTTATAATCGTATTGCCAGAATAATACAGTGAAAAATATCAAAATAATATTAACTAAAACAGAATTTAGAGTGCCAGTGATAGTTTGTAAAATGGCCTAGCTTCACCAAACCCCCCCCCCCTCGCCCCACACACACTTTTGCATGCAAATATATGCAAGAGTCAGTGCTAATGCAAAATGACAATGATTTATTACGGTCTGAAATCTCTATTTACCATTTCACAATAGAGTAAACCACTGAGCTTTCATCATAAAGGGAGTAGTGCATTTGGTAGTGATTTTGGACACAGCCATAGCAAGAATTAGTTTTCACCATGTTTAGGAATTGGTATAGCAGAATGAAAAGGAACGAAATCTACCCGTCAATGTTTTCTACTGTAGCCGTTCACACATCTTCCTCACTATATTTTTAAGACAAACGTTTGTATATTCCAAAGTATGGCAGCAAAGACTAACTGGTGCCATAACTTGACAGCTTAACACGGCTCTGCTGCAACGCCACAAGCCAGGCACAGGCTCGTCCTGACGTCATTATCTCTGACATTTATCTATGGATGTGCCTACAGTCTGATGAGAGAGGCCTTGAATTGTAAAGTGGTTACTACTATCAACCACTCTTGATGCTTGAGAAAAATGACCTCACTGCATTGGTCCACCAGTGCGATGTTTGGTCTTGGTCTGCACATGCTGAGGACACGCCACGGCCGGGGCACTCTTCCTGAGAACGCTGTCCACACTGTTTATTTATCTGCTATCTAATCCGAAGCGTGTTAACCAAAAACCACAGTGAGGTGAAGGACGCAGGGAAATGGATATTGATGTAAAGCGGCAAAGGATTTATTTGTCTCCTCTGTGTATTGTCCCTCTCGTGTTTCCATGCATTTGTTTGCTTCATGAGTTTTCTAATTAAAACTCGCAAAGCTTGTGTTGTGTATGACATGGAGGGATGAGTTGGACAGGCGATCTGTCTCATCGCCTGTGTAGTGGGTGGCAGGAGGCTCCCTCCCTGTTCTCACAGTAGATTAGACCCAAGTGTGTCCGTTTTTCGATTGCTTGAAATGCTTATTTTCACTCTTTTGCCTTATCATGACGTCTTTCATTTGTACCGCTTTGCTCCTAAACTAAGTAATATACATGAAGCCAAGGTATACTTTTGAGTAAAACATCCATTCAGACTAGATTATAGAGTTTAATTCGTCATCTGAATGACTCTTACAATAATCTGTCCTCCATTGTACAGTAATTATGTTGTATTCCCCAGGGAGCAGGAAAGATGCTATGTAACTATCGTAGGTTTCACATTAACATTCAACTCGTTTGGCAGTTTAGAGTAATGTTAAATTATTGCTGTAACTTTACTGAACTACTGTCATGTACAATTATGTACAGTTTACTTTGACATTTGCGGCAGGACATGAACATGTGTAAGTATGAAACACAAACAGGAAATTTTCTCCCTTTTTTTTGTTTTTCAAAATGTGTATTTGTGCATCCCTGTTCCAAGAAAGTATGGCTTGACATATTGACACGTTGATTTCTGCAAACATTACCAATTTTCCCCGCAAGTAATGATAATGGGCAGTTTTCACGTTTCTTCAAAATAGGCTAAATAGTGATCTGGTCTAATACATTAAATCAGCATTGACGCCTATAGTGTCTTTATTAAATGAATCAGGTATTGGCCAGATGTGACAAATCCACAAATATTTAGTATAAACATTGTTAGTATAAGTTTGTCCGACCAAACTATTTAATTCAGTTAATCTGTTGATCAATGGAGAAAGAAAAAAGTGAACTGGAATTGCATTGGTTCTGTCTCAGCCAATCTCTTGAGTGTA
The DNA here is from genome assembly GCA_038501785.1 of Myoxocephalus aenaeus. Classification (NCBI taxonomy): domain Eukaryota; kingdom Metazoa; phylum Chordata; class Actinopteri; order Perciformes; family Cottidae; genus Myoxocephalus; species Myoxocephalus aenaeus. The sequence continues at coordinate 2,568,072 of JBAMJR010000154.1, forward strand.
GGTATCATAATTAGTATGCAGAGAAAGAAAAAGTGGAATCTGTGTACACTGAGAATTGATAAATGTACAGCAGGACGGAACTAAATACAATAACAGGTCGAATATGATAAAATGGGAGACAATACAGTAACATTTGATTACAATTTAGAAAGCATACACATTGATAGATAATGGATGGAGATTATGTTGGTATTAAAGTAACACAAAGTGTTCAATAAATAAAACCCTGTCTTTTTAGGGCCATAGATGCCAGTTATTTAAAACCGAAACAAGTGTTAATACTCTGGGAATACCTGCACTGTTGTATGAACTATGTTGGAGGACAATTCAGTTTTTAAATGCTTTAGAATAGATCAAATGGCGGAAATAACTATTACTTAATTTATAGCCATTTTCAGCAAGTAGACACATAAGTGCACCAGTTGTTTTATTTAGTTATTCATTGGTTCAAAATCTATGCTGCCCATTAATGAGTAGACATCACTTAGACATGTTATAAAGATAAAGTATAATGATAATAATAAAGGAAGTTGGCTACACAAGGCTGCTGGGCGTTGTTTTAAAACAAATATTTTAGGACTCTAAGGACCGGCCTCTAGTAGTAAGTCTTTACAGCTTAGTGTGTCTTTCCAGACAGTTACAGCTATAAATATGAATGTGTTTTTCTACTAGCTACATTTCATATCTTTCTTAGTGTAGGCGGAGGTTTCAGTCTGTGGATGTGTGGTGGGATAGTTGCCCATACCGAATCCTCAGGGACGTGTCTGGCTGAGTCAGAATGTACCTATAATTCTGCTTTCATGTTTCTCTGCTGTGATTGACAGTTACTGCACAGACATGCTGCTCCTCCTGCCCTGAGGGGAGGGGTCCTCTCAAACAGTGCTACTCTCAGGTGGAACCGTGGGGCTATGGTGACCCACAGTCACCCCAACTATCGAAAGCTAAAAGCTGCCAGCCAGGCAGTTACTCTCCAGCTACCAGATTGGCTGGTTATCGTACTATAATGTAGCACCATAACACAATGATAACCAGCATACGTTTAGAGAGGAATTTGCAGTCAAGATAGAGTGTTTAGATTGAGAATTTGGCCACTACACCTCTATGGGATATTTCAGATTTGTCAATTTACCCTAAAACTATGTGCACGTGACACATTTCAAAGAGCTTGGTTTTATTTGGAATCAATTTGCTAATTTTACAAACCAGTGATAAGCATCCACCAACTGTGGCAGATCATCATGATCAAGTGTTCTTTGGCTAAATCCTTTTATTTTCTTCGGTTGAGCTTCTGATAAGTAATGCTGGAAAGTCACATTAGTTTGTGAGATGAAAACCCAAAGCTTTACAGACTCCAGTATGCAGCAGTTGGTTGTTAATAAATGACACTACTACATACAGTTAATTGGTTAATATTAGATTTTACCGTTCTGGCTTTGCAGCCATTTTGCCACCAGTTTGGTGACACCTCTGTCTGCTAAGAGAACTGGGTGTAATTACAGTCTGATCAATATGATGTGAACAAGCCACACATTACATGTGGTAGTTTTCTTTGTAATATCAGTCCATCACTAGGGGTGCCATCAGCAGGGACCTCCCAAAAACATACAATATTGATCCCTAAGGTACTAATGCTAACAAGCTAACATCTGTTGTGATTCCATCGGTGCTCCAATTGAGCTTTTTTTCTTTTTTTCTTGGTGTTTTCTGGTTGCTTTTAAAATATTGGATTATGTCGAGCAGATTCCCTCCTTTCTGCTTCTGCAGTGTCTAGTCATAGATGGTGTTGAGCTGCCTGTTGGTTGTTTAGCTACAGTAGTTTGTTTTGTTTACAAACAACTCGAGTCTTATCAAGATTTCGCATCACTTTTTAAAACTGTGTCTTTCAAAGTAGTGCCGCACCGTAGATTGAAACTGTTCAAATCTCATCTTCATCCTTCGTGTTTTTTTCTTCTCCTCATTGTCTCGTAGTTTGAACCATCTTCGTATGCTCATGAACAAAGGAAGTTTATGTATTTTCTGTGCCTTTTTTCAAAGGGGCTTACACACCTTGAATGCAATAAACAATATTCATATTTCTCAAACACGTAGGTAGGTCCTAAATGTATATTCTAGAGCCATAATTGCAATACAATTCCTCCGAGCCACCATTGAAAATGTTCCGACCAGCTATTTGAACTATACAACCAAACACCATCATCACCTGCTTTACTGAGAAGACGAGGTGTTGAGGGTAAGGGAGGACGTTCGATGTGTCTCTAACATCAGGATTAATAAGGAGATTGCATTTTTAAGCGCCTTAACTTGGGTTACATTGACAATATAGTGTATGCTTTCTATTATTATTATGTGGGTAATAGCTGGGTAGACATGACTTGTTCCAGAGCATTCATGGTTTCAGAGGCACGCAAGCTCAGACTCATGGGAGCAGCAGATGCCATAAACTTGTGGAGCAGTTTTCAGTGCATCTCAGCCATTTGTATGACAGCTAACTACTGCCGCATGTGGGTGTTTCCATGTGCAATAGTATGAGTATGTGCATGTATATTGCGCTGTGCCTGTATATCTAATTGGGCAGGTCTTAGCCAGTGTGTTTAAAATTCCACGGGAATGACACATGCGTGCTAACTGGGGTAATTCAGGGACACGATCTGGCTCATATTCTCTCCAAAGTGCTAATTTAGTTGTACGATAGGAGAAGAGACAACACTTGTATTGTATAGTCTGTATTTGTGAGTTTTCGACTCTGAGTAAAACACGTCTGTGCTTGTTTGTCATGCCAGGTCAGTGGCGATACCTGCACTGTTGCACAAGGTCTGCCGGGTTGAGAAGTCCCTTTCTTTAATGATTTAATGAGCAAAAAAAGATTTTAAAAAGACTTAAAATGTAATTATTTTCTTGCCTAATGTTTTCAGTGCTATAAATGGAGGTTTTGCACAGTGCGGGTTGTATTGACTGCTGCTTCTAGTGTGGGTATTAGATGTTGCTGTGCTGTTTGTTGTGAGGTTCAACGCATTGACACTCATGTGTAATATAATTGCAAGTGGCTTGCAAAAAAAGCCTTTTGACTTTAAGCAAGGAGCGCAAGCCTCCTTTACTTCAATGGTCTGCTTGGCCTCTGAAGGGCCTGGCCGTTGGGATTTCCCACAATGCATTTAGCCGCAGGGAGACGTCCTCCCAGCGTGAACAAGAGAGGAATTTGGCCCGAGTGTGGGAGCGACCGTCAGGATGGAGGGAGGGAGTCACGGACCAGAGAGCATGGTCAAGGGAAGTGAGGAAAGAAGGGGTCTGCACAGAGGGCAGCAGACTTTCTCTTAAGCAAATGGAGTTTCTGTTTAGCTTCTCATTAAGCCACAAATTGGAAAAAAATTAACCCTTTCTGCGAAAAGTCTTCATGTGTTCAAAATATTGAACCTGAGGTAAACCTATTACAAAAAAAGGACCTAACCCAAGAGGATTCATACTCAGTCTAAACTACACCTGATGATAATAGGGACCATGTAGTAGTAGTAGTACATTTTCTTTTGCAGTTTGACGCACCCAAAAAAATTATTGCAAATTTGCTCGGATCCATGTATGTATTAGACGTATCGACCCTGCCTGGACCATGTGTGTCCAGTGGGGAGGGGGTCTCACTAGTTAGACCTGTGAAGTACTCTGATTAAACTGATCAATTGTAGTACAAAATACCCTTGTGCTTCACAGTAGGACAGTGAAGCAAACAGATGCTATCTCGTTCTAGCTACTGTGGCTTGCTATGCTTATATTTGCAACCACATTGAAGTGCGACCAGTTTGTGGTGCAAAGTTGTAATGGTAAGCAAAAGACGGCATGGTTTTATGTGCCTGAATAAAGAAGACATTTCGCTGCCTCAAGATTGAGCACATTGCATAGGTTTTTATCTTCGTACGTCAGCTTCAGCTCTGTTCATGATTTTTCATTTGGGCTTTTATTGCTAGCACGTCCGCAACTTGAGCAGAAGAGAATTCAAAGGTTTTTTTCTGTTAATTGTTTGAAATTTACCAACTTAGTGTGTTTTATGAAGAAAAAAAAAGTTTTATGTCTAATACAACCCAAAGTAAATGTTTTTACCTACTTTTTACTATTACATTTTTGGCAACAGTCATTGTACTCCTAAGCATTTGATACTGGTAAGCATTTGATAATGACACACCCCTAATTTGAACCCACGCGTGTCTTGTTGGAGAAATAATGGCACATTGTTGCCAGTTTCTCAGTCTCTTTGTCTTGTATCGAGAAGAAGTAAGTGTGTGTGTGTGTGTGTGTGTGTGTGTGTGAGAGAGTGTGTGAGCAAGACACACCCACTTAGCCAGAGATCCAGAGACACGGGGCAGATGGACAGAGATGGAAGTGCAGGGTGAAGTGTGTGTGAGACGGAGATCAGAGCAGGCCGGAGTGCTGAGTGCCAGTCCTGCTGTTGGAGCTGGCTGCCACACATGGCACTGTGCCCAGGCTACGCCAACAGATGTGTCACTAGTGACTCAGCTGTGTGTGTGTGTGTGTGTGTGTGTGTTTGTTTCAGACACAGACACCCACCCGCACACTCTGTGACGAGAGCGACTTGTGTCCCCCCCCTCCTCCTGCTACGGGTAAATCTGTATCCCACCCTCTTCCTAGCCTTCTGCTTTCATTGCCACTTCCATCATTGTGATGGACATGGCTAGGCTTCTGTCACCATGATCTGATATGACAGAATGTGACATTACACACATGTCACCTCCCTGGGGATGGAGGGGCATCGTCTGCAGACCAGAGGAAAGGATGAACCGAGGGAGGGAGAGTTGTCATACAAAGACAGGACAGACAGACCAACTGGTACTCGGGGTGACGGAGTGCGTGAAAAACCTGGGTGGAGACGGATGGCAATGTGGAGCCATTGTACTTGAGGGAGCAGTTAAGAGTTTGATGAATGCGGAAATGTTCATTGTAAATATTTCTGCTCAGCCATCCTTATGTGAGTGTTGTTCATGTGTGGGAGCCTTTGTTCCTTTCATTGTCGATGCATTATGTCAAATGTACAGTCTGTGGCGTCACAGCTCCTATCTTTAGTGCCACTTAGCATTCCTCACATTCTGTGAGTAGTACCAAGCTTGAGTCATGGCCGCTAACTGCAGGGTGTGGCGCGTTGCTCTCAGGGAGCCACCTCAACAGATGAGCACACAGGTGCTTCCTCGGCCAGGTTACGGTACTGCGGGATGTCCCACAGCTCTTTGCTTGGAGGTTGGCAGAAGTCTTGTTTTGTTTTTTGTACTTCCTTAAAGGAGAGTTCATGCAGTTTGTTCTGTATGCAGTTAGTACTGCTTCACTAGCAGCCTGACGGGTATGTGTAGGAACTAGTTATGTACAAGGTTGAACAAAAGATCTGGTCAAACTACTTTAAAGCTGGCGTCGGTAGTATTGTAGATACAAAAGCGAGCATGAAGAACCGAGTGAAGAACCTAGCTCAGGGATGCCAACTATATTCCAATGAAAGTAGCGAGCAGCACGCTCTCTTAAATCTCGCGAGAAAGTCACCAAGTCAGCAACACAGACAGCTCGTCCCTTCAGGCCTCCCTCCAAAGTCATCACCCCAAAATTATCACGATGAACACAAACGTATCATAATTAATGTAAACAGCCATAGCGTTTGTTGGTAGTCATCGTTTTCAAACTAGCAGCTTGTGGAAGAATTCGGTGGAGCAGATTTTTTCTTTTTCTTTTCTTTGTCAGGATTTGATTTATTGATCGTGGTCGGGATTTTAAGAGAATTTCAACAAATATAACAGAAAAGCTTTCTAAAATGCATTATCCATTTTGACGAAGTAGCACATTTATTTTCATACAAATAAAACGTTTAATTTGCAAACAATCAAAAGCATCCGAATCAATTCAATGCACTCTAGATTTTTTGTTAGTCTTTTGGTTGTTGGTGTTTGTTCGGGTACAACCGATCTTTATTACTCTCTAAAAACAATGAACACATTTAAGTTGTTTTATCAAGAATTACTACAAAGTTCTTGCACAAGAGAGTTTTATACAAAAGTGTGTGAGATGAAAAAACCCTGTGTGACTGGACCGAAATATCCGGCACACTGTTGATACCATATTTATGACCTTTCAGTTCTTGGATCCTAATCGGGTAAAATGCATGATTTATATCACAAAAGCAAACTCGCATAGTAGTACCTCGTGGGAAGACTTGATTGTTGTCTCTTGCTTTTAATCTTATTACTCTTGCTCTTTTTCTGGTACAAAACATTGACTTAAGACTTCATAAGTGGCAATATGATTTTAATGAATATTGGGTGCATGTAAGTTATGCCCTTATAGAAAGGGATTGAAAGGCTTTTCTGCTTAAGAGAGCTGGCTGCTTCTTCATCAGACTGTACAGTTCCTTGCCGATGGCTGTGCATATTTGTATATTCTTGCAGAAAACCGAGGAGCGGTGAAAATAATGTGTCTGATATTGGCCTAAACAAATAATGGACTAAAGAAATTCTTGAGATGGAGGCCAAGCAGACGGAGAGCACGTAGACGAGCTAGAAAAAGAGAGAGAGCGCAATACTCCATTGTGACTGAACTGCAAAATGGGATTTGCATAAATAAGGCTGAAACATCAGCAGGCCCTTTTACAGCCAACAGCAGGGCTGAGATGAGGTAAGAGACAGAGAGAGAGAGAGAGTGTGTGTGTGTGTGTGTGTGTGTGTGTGTGTGTGTGTGTGTGTGTGTGTGTGTGTGTTTGTACTTGTGTGTCGTCGTCCCCCCCTTTTTTTCTTCTTCAAATAATGCCTTTGTGGTATTGTTGGGTTAAAAATTCAACCCAGTCCACTGGGTTGAAAACTAGGTCTAGGTTTCTTCCCCCCCGTACTAGTGGACCCTCTACTGGTATAAAACCTCCCATCTCCCCCTCAGAGGAATTTGGGTGACGTAGCAGGGAAGGTCTACTCTACACTGCGCTTAGCCAGCGTACGATGACTGTTACATAAGCAAGAAATGAAATGCTCCCTTTTAGTGCCACCCGCATTCGAAAATCCGAATTGAATTGAACTATTTTTTTGCCCTCTTTTCATGTGGAACCTCGCATTTATATCAGAGATAGGAAGCTCATTTTTTTGTATAGCCTCATTATACGGTTTTCCCATTAACTTGCATTCACTGTAGCTCCCCGTGTGTGCTGTGATAGACAGTTCAGCGTCTTTACTGGAGATTGAGAAAGGAAAAATCTCTATGATTGCCGATACAGTGTTTTGTTGTGCGTGTGTGTGTGTGTTCCTTATGACAGTCATGTCAGCAAGCTCCCCAATTAGTGTCTTGTTAGCTTGCGATTGGATCGAGTAGGTGATTGACAGGTCATGCTGTTTGCGTCAGTATGCGTGTACATGCTCACATTATGCACGTTTGTATGATTAGTGTTTAGGTTTTGATTACGCCCCTTGAGGACATACGTGCTGGTTGGGGCTGTGTGAGGTAGGTTCTTTGATTTTCGTAAAATGAGATCTCCTTTCGCAAACTGAACACATTTTCCAATGAACTGCAAAGGGCTCCCGTGTCTCAAGGCCCTGTGGTACATTATCTTAGTCAAGGCTTGTCTCTGCACTCGCCCCACAGTGGAGGAAAAATCTCTTCACTTGAGTCAGGACAGCAGAGTCACTACCCGCCCTCATCCAAACGCAGCATGCCGGAAACTCACCCTTTTTAAACTGCCCCTGTGCACCCAATGCCACGACGCTTCAAACAAAGTGCTTTTCAGATGGCTAAATGGAATCTGAAACCTCCTCCTCCCACACCTGTCTTGTGTTTTTGCAAATAGCTGAAATCAAAAATCCAACATTCACGCTTACTTCATGCAGAGATGTGCCCGGTATGCAGAGTTGGAAAAGTAAGGAGGTTTTGATGTACAAATGAAGGAAACGCCTTAAATTTCATTGAGGAAATGGTGTGGACATGTATGGTGGTGTGTGTCCACATCACCATATTTGAGCAATTATCGCACCTCCCTGTCTCTATGGCGGCAGGCTTTTTGCCCCACCTTTTTAAGTTTTGTCCACACTCTTCTTTGTCAAAAGTACAAACTCCTGGATGTTATTATTGACAGTGTTCAGAGTGGTTGTCTGGCAGGTCTTTTCCACCGTGACTTATCCAAGTCAGTGCTTCACTTTGATGACCAAATTACAGTCGACAGCAAAATCAAATGGCATCTCTGTTTCTGCCACTTTCTCGTCTCGTCCTCTCTCACACGTTCTGACTTCCTATAGTCTGCTCTAACAAAACCCCAACTCCAGCAACAACTACTGATCTGACACAAGTTGAGTGTCCGTTTTACTGATGGTGTTAAATTATTTAGACACTAAATTGGGTAAACTGTGGACTACAGTTTGAGCCAAAGCCCTTGTGTGAAATGTCTGTCTGTGTGCTGTGTATCACTACTGCAGAATAACTAGCCTATAATTGTGTGTTGCAGTCTTTGTTTCCACAGTTATGTATCAAAGCACGTTGTGTTGCAAAATATAAACATGTAATTTCACCATAATAGAGGTCTTTTCAAGCAGTTTTATTGTAAATAAAGAAATCGCAAGTTCAGCAATCGATAATCAGCCCATTGCATCTCTGAAAAGCCCCCGTTCCTGTATCGTAAAGCGTGTTTTTAAATATATAATGGTTAGGCTAGTCCGTGTAATTTGGATACACAAGGCTCCTCTGTGCTTTTCCCTCTGTCCCTGTGGAGAAGCCTGCCTCTGCTCGCGTGCAGTAGTGATATGTGGGCCCTGTTGGTTGTAAATCACTTCTCCGCAGACCCGCGAGTGACGAGTGTTGCTGCTGTAGCAGGAGTCAAGTGTATTTGTCTGGCTCCCAGTGACACCCCCCTCTAACCCCTCCTCCCCAAACACTCCACCTCCTTCTCCCCAGGGGAACTCTGGAGCCAGTTACAATGTTGAGTGTTTTGGAAGAGGTCCTAAATATTTTCAGGATGACAATGTAATCTGACTGACTGGGCTGCTCTCTCGAACAGGATTCTCATGCAATTCTCGTACTAAACACCCCAAAACAGAAACGCATAGTGGTTAGTTTGGACCACAATACAATCCTCCCGCTCCACCACCACACTGCAATGTTTGCTGCACTTACAATTGCGTGCTAGTATTTATAAAGTTAACGCAATATCCCACCCAAAGTAGTAGTATCAAAGACTAACCTGACTGATGTTGGATTTTGAATGTAGCACCAAACATTTGCTGATATTTACTAATTACTAGTTACTAATTATTTTATTAGTAACACCTGTGGTTTCACTACTGCAACATGTAAACAAATCTAAATCCATTTCTGCTGACACAAATTAAAGCTGACCAAAGACAATGTGAAAGAATAATTACCAACTTTTAACAATCACCTTTCAAGCTTACAAAAGTAGATTTTCATTTTGGGTGGTGTGTCACTTTATGTTTGTTCAGACTGTGGGCCTCTTTTCCAGTTTTGTTCACTGTTCCTCTTCCTCTCTCCTCTCTCTCTCAACAGTGTGCCCAAGGGCCGTTGAAAGCCCCCTTGGGGGAGTTTCATAAATACACACCGAACAAGAAAAGACTTCTGGACTATTGTTATTCTTTCTACACACTTTCTCGCACACAGACACACACACACACACACACACACATACATTCACCCCCACGCACGCGCACAAACAACCCACACAGACAAGGACATAGAGAGAATGTTGGAGGTCCAAGAGGAGAGGCCAGCGGCGGCAGGTACAGCAGCGACACATTTCAACAAGAAAGAGCGAGGGAAGAAAGAGCGAGAGGAGGCCAAGGACGGTCGGGGAAACCTCTCCAACATTGGGAATCCTGTTCCTGGCTCCAGGAACGTGCGCGCAAAAGCGCCACTTGCACACACCGGCAGTCCTCACCAGCTCATCACTCCACCCTGTTCTGTAGTTCTGGGAGCCCCATCAATGCACACCAATAGGCTGAAGAACTCCCCGTCCACCAACACGCAGAGGTGAGTGTACTCTCACACTTACCACCTGTGGGGCTTAGTGCTGTGTTGCAGTTAGAGTGCTGTGATGGTAATAATAAGCATGCACTGGTTTGTGTGTATGTGTAGAAGCGTGTGAGATCCTGATGATTGTTTTACCAGCCTAATCAGCCAAACACTGATCTGAATGTTGATTAAAATGCATTTAATCCAGACTTTCTATGAACAACTGCACAGCAAGCAGAATTAAAATGTCCACTGCACTATGTTAAACAGATTTTCATGGCTGCGTAACATTGGGGTCGCCAGTGACACTTAATCAAGGTTTTATCCTCTGCATTATTGTTCTATACTTCTAACAGCTGATGACTGAAGTGCTCAGTCGTGTCTTTCCACATCAATAAACATATAAGTAGGCTTTCCTGGGGAAGCACAAGCTTCTGTCCATTACATAAACCTGTTACAAGTAATTACCAAAATCTCCCATTATTGAAAAATGAATAAACATTAGCTGTCAGTGTTTATTAACAGTTTTGAAGAGAGAACACATACAAATACTTAAACAAATTAAATAAAACCACCTCAGAGGCTACTTGTAATGGATGGAACCATTTTCGGTAAAGATACAAAATATTTGTGTTCCATTCTGCCAAGAACAGATGCTAAGTTAAGCAACGTTATGGCTGATCTGATTGGTTGCAGAATGATTGGTGCGTCCTTCATCCGGCAAGTCTGCAGAAAACTTCAGCCAATGCCCTAAAACTGATTTTTTTTTTTTGGTCATACTTTATAAATCACAATGGGGAGATGCAGCCTAGCTCCACAATTTGAGTAAAGTGAGTAAGCAACTATCTCTAAAGCCAGTGACTTGGTCTGTGGTGGAAGGCTTTGTTACTTAACGTGCATGTTTTTTTTGTATGTTTGAGGGGGATGCATCCATTGGATGTGATCAGTAGTGAAAATGAGTCGTAGTTGACACACACCTGAGCATGTCACTTTGGCCATACCTGTGCTGTTTAGCAGGCAAGTGTCGGTCAGTTGTCATGCAGATCCAAGATCAGCTTCTGTGCATCCTTATTTTACCTGCAAGGTCTTGATGCGTGATCCAGAGCTGTTCTAGGGTCAGGGAGTACACTGAGGTTTGAAGTTTTCCCTGCTGACTCATGGTTCTGGAGCCTCTGGAAACGGCTGTCTGGACTGCCAAAATTCAGCTAGCTGTGTGTCTGTGTGAACGTACATAAAGTGTGCTAGGCTGCTTTTTGGACATGTTGGCATTTGTTTCATGCTACTTGTAAAAGTGTGTGTGCAAGTGTGTGTGTGTGTGTGTGCGCGCGTGTGTGCAAAAGCGCGTGCGTGTGCACACATTAGGTAGAGGAAGAGAGACATAGAAAGAGATTAGGGTGTGGTAAGGGAGTTCTCTGCCAGTTGGATGTGTCCTGCCTGAACTGAACTGCTCTCAGAGCTAGTAAGCAACAGTCATTTGTAGATGGCTTGTGTCTCTACTGTCTGTTCCTTCAGGCTTAACTTCTCAATTATCCTGGTTTCCAATACCAATAGCCTAATATAGAGTTCTTATATATCCATACCAAATGCCATAATAACATTGTTCTTTTTTCTTCTTCTTTTTCTCTCTCCATTCTGTCCATCAGCCCTAAACCTAAGACGGAGGCCATGGTACGCTCACCTCCCGTCATGTCCCCCTCCACTGCCACCCAGATAGACTCTAAAATGCCCAATCAGGGTAAACCAGGGAGCACTGGTAGCCAATCGCAGTCCTCACCCTGCGACCCCAAGACCCTGGGTTCGAAAGGGGCTCAGAATGTGACAGGGGGTATGGGGTTGAAGAACGGCCAGGGCCTGACCTCTGGCCCAAGCTCCAAGGTTAAAGTCAAAAGGGAGAGAAGCACCTCGGTGGAGTCGTTTGAACAGCCAGAGAGTGGCACACCCACTAGTGAGGAAAAAGGTAAGAATCAACCATTGTAGCCAGTACTTATTATTATTATTATTATTATTATTATTATTATTATCTGACTATGTCCAGCAGAAAGCTGGGATCAGAAATGGCAGGCAGCCAATTCAAATCTGAGACCATTGTAAATGTTTGTATTCTCACCAGAATGATTAAATAGTTGAACTAATGTAGGTGGGCAAGATTCAGGAGTTACTTGATGTCTTTAGTAGCTATGCTTTCATGCTTTGTTACCAAACCATTGTGTTCCTTTTATCCTGTACCACTGCATCATTTATTTACTTAGTAAAGTGCTGTACATATAGTTATTTATTTTCTCATTGTCTCGAGAGGGCAACAGTTGGAAATCTGGAAATTTATACTTTGCAGTCACTCGCACAGATAAGCTGAAGCCCACTGACGTGTGTGTGTGTGTGTGTGTGTGTGTGTGTGTGTCTCTGTGTGTGTGTACAGACAGCAGCAGGGTGAAGAGGATGTGTGTGGCAGAGAGGAGGCAGCCGTACAGTGGAGCTGACTGGTGCTCTGGGGGAGAAAGTGACGAAGATGACAAAGGATTCTTCAGTAAGTGTGTTAACGTGTTCATTCAAGCATGCATAGAAGTCCCTCTGCTAATCAACTTGACTTATGGCAGCTCCTCAGTAGAACTACATTACCCATAGGCTAGTGCTGGTCTTAAAGCCATGGTCTTCCCTCCTGTCTCTCTGCAGACTGTAACTCCAGTGACGTGAAGCCCCAGGACTCCGTCACACATTCTACCTCCAACGCCGGACTCAGTCGCTCCTCCACACCCTCCCACAATGCACTGGGAGGCCAGGGCTCGACAACAGAGCCTGCAAGTGGCCAGAAACCCGCAACTAAACTTGTTTATGTCTTCACCACGGAGATGGCCAACAAGTAAGGAAGCTAACAGTTACTATTTGTGTGTGTCACGGCTTGTTTCTTCCATACTATTGACTACCCAGAAACTGCCTTCTCTAGCCATATTTTTCCACTCAATTCGTAGTGCATCCATTGACTGCAAAGTCAAAGTCAAAATAATTATCATTATATTCATTATTATGTTAGTTTGTCCAATGACTTCTTAACCTCTGTAAATGTGGGGGACTGTGTAAAAATGGCTGTAATTCCTAAACTGTTAATGGCATTTTTTTTTTATATCCATTGAAATAAAACTGAATGTCTACACTTCAAACACATATTGACTGCTTTATTTAAAATCCTTTGCAGTTGTGTAAATAGGCAAAATTGTGTCACAGTCCAAATACTTATGGCCCTGATTGTATATGTGGCAAGATTATTGTTTACAGTTAAAGCATATCTCTACACATTTTAAATAATAATGTGTTTATACAGCCTAATTAAATCATCTTAATACTTGAACACTTTTTAGACACAATCAAAAGATGCACCCACAGTGAAACCCTTTGTGGAAGTTTAGTTAAAAATGTAAATGTAATTACCAACAATGTCAATTGCCTGAAGTTTATCTCTGTGCCTCTGTCATCAGTGGTTGTTGTTGTCTTTGATGTTTGTGTGTATGGCACTAAGATACTTGCTTCCCACCACTTCTCTTCCTTCCTCCAACTTTCCCAGTTATAGCCTAAATCCATTGTGTGTATCTGCACAAGCATGTGTGTTTCTCAGTGGGGGCTCACACTTAGATTTACACTCTGTTGGGAATTACAGCTTGTGTGTGTGAGTGTGAGTGAGAGAGAGAGAAATAGTTTGCTTAGTTTGTTGACCTTGGCTTTACCTTCATGGTTTAGTACTCATTCATCCAGCTCACCGTCTTTCAAATGGACACTTAGACACACACATGTATTGTGTCTGATGACAGATATCTGACTGTCTGCCTTCTTGTCCACAGGGCAGCTGATGCTGTTCTAACTGGCCATACAGAAAACATCATTACCTTCCACATGAAAAACATCTCCAACAGCAAGGACAAAGCTCACCTCCTGGTAAATACTCTTTTTAACACACATGTATATACTTGTATCCGCCATCTTCCATAAGAGTGTCATAACTTAATCCTATTTCTATCACTTTCAGAACAATGCAGCAAACGCCCTTCGAAATGACTCCAAGCCGCCCCAGCAAACCCCGTCCCATGCTCAAGATCAGAGTCATCAGCCTGGATCCAAGCCGTCCTTAACTGGCATGGCAGAGCCAACCACACCCCAGCCTTCAAACCAAGGAAGCCAATCTGGTGTTCTTCCACAAGAAGGGTCATCCTCCGCAGGCATGGAATCCAAAAATCTTCCCAGCAGTAGCCCAAGTAACGTTACTGCTCCAGTTGACCAGGCCCCTGTCACCCAACCTGAGGCAGGCCTCAACCCTCCAACAGCAGTTGAGGGAGGGCAGGGTGGAGGCTCTGGTGGAGTGGGTCTGACACCCCAGCAGCAGCAACAGCAGCAGCAGCTGGCCCAGGAGCTGTTGAACATGGAGGCCAACACAGAGGGTCTGTCCCAAGAACAGTTAGAGCATCGCCAGCGCTCCCTACAGACCTTGCGAGATATTCAGCGCATGCTTTTCCCTGATGATCGTGATGCCCCACAAGCTGGGCCCCCACAGTCCCATGGTGGACCCCATGATGGAGGTCCTGATGGTGCACCTCGAAGGTCTGAGCAGGGCCCCTTACAGGCAATGATGGCACAGTCTCAGAGTCTCGGACCACCAGGTGGGCCAGGAGGACCTCGTCCACAAGGCCCACCCTTTGGCCCACCCCATGGTCCACCCCATGGTCCCAGGGACATGCCCCCGTTTCCACAAGATGAAATGGGTGCACACATGGGAGGTCCAGGGGGCTGTGGAGATGGAGATCAGATGACCCCAGAACAGGTGGCTTGGTTAAAGCTACAGCAGGAGTTTTATGAAGAGAAGAGGAAGAAACAAGAAATGCAGCACCGGCCACTTCCTCCAGACATGATGATGCACCCCCATGGTCCACGCGGCATGATGAGAGGGCCCCCGCCTCCCTACCAGATGGGCCCGGGAGAGATGTGGGGAGGACCAGGTGGTCCACCAGAGCACTACCAGGAGCGCATGGGCATGGGCCCGGGCCCCGGCCCTGGCCCCAGAGGTATGCCCCCACATATGCAGAGAATGCCTGGTTTCTCTGGTATGATGAATCCGGAGATGGAGGGACCCCCAAGGCCTGGAATGGGCTGGCCTGACGACATGCCTCCCCGTATGGGAGATGCACGAGGCTTCCCTGGAGGACCTGGGGGAATGTTTGCTGGTCCAGGCGGTCGCGGTGAGCGTTTTCCAAATCCTCAGTCAGTCCAAGAAGCAATGTTCCACCAAGGTATGGGTGGAGAGAAGGGCATCCCTCCAGGAATGATGATGGACATGCAAAGGATGATGGGGCACCAAAGAGGTGGAATGGAACCTGGTAATGGCATGGGGATGTTTCCCAGAGTGCCCGGTGATGGTCCTATGAGTCCATCGTCAAGGCTCCAGGGGATGGGGGGAAGAGAAATGGGACCTGAGTTTGGCATGGGGCCTGGCCCTGGGCCTCATATGCACCCCGCCAAGCTACGAGATCCCTCCATGAATATGAGTCCTGACGAGATCATGAGAATGCGAGGAGGTGGAGGACCTCCAATGGAGAACATGGGTCCACAAGGCCGGCCCATGCAGGGTCCTCCCTTCCCTGAGCAGTCACAACCAGGAGACTTTCCTATGGGGCCTGGGCGGCCCTTCCCAGGGGGTCCTGGAGGAATGAGGGGTCCGCATATAGACCAATCCTTTGGTCCAGAGCACAGATCTACACCAACAGGAGGCAATGGCCGTATTAACCACCTCCCTCCTGCTGGTGGTCCTTCACAAGGTCAGAGGGGCCGCAAGCCAGCAGATCTGAATGTCCAAGCAGGAGGGGGAAACTCTCCCAATATCAACCCTCTTAAGTCCCCTCCTCTGAGGCAAGTGCAGTCTCCCATGATGGGCTCTCCCTCTGGAAACCTTAAATCCCCTCAGACACCGTCCCAGCTGGCTGGCATGCTCACCGGTCCCTCAGGCCCCAGTGCCCCTCCACCTCCTCAAGCTTCAGGACCTATGAAATCCCCCCACTCCATGATGGGATCAGCTGGTGCCTCTCCTGTTCATATGAGGTCTCCTTCTCTTCCAAACCCCTCTCCAGGATGGGCATCCTCACCAAAGCCACCCATGCAGAGTCCTGGAGTACCACCTCAGGGTGGCAAACCTCCCCTCAGTATCACCTCACCAAACATGATGGGTTCCATGGAGCAAGGTATGAGCCTCTTTCATCCCTTTTCTGTTAAGCAGCACCTGTCTCTCCTTCTTACTTCTTGGGGAATTAAATATATATTCACTATCTTTTTTCAGTGCATCTTTATTAAATGGAATAAAGGTAATATTGGGATCCCTTTTGTAAATGGTTTAATTTAAATTAATTGTTTTGTTCCTGATCACAGTGATTGTTAACATCACATGTAGAATATCTGTCCCCTTTTAGTCTTTTGAAATCAGAATTAGTCTACAACACTGAAAATGCAAATAAAGAGATGTGGAGGCTTTTTATCAAGCGCATCTCTTTTAGTTACATCTGTATGAGGGGTGGGGTTATGTGAGTTATGGTCCAGTGGCTCCCTCTTGTGGCCACATAATTAAATCTCACTGAGCCTTAAGTAGCACATACTATTGCTTTTACCATTACAAATACAAACAATCTGCCAGAGAATGAAGTCTCAACTGCTAAGATTGCTCATCTGTCATGTATTCTCTTTCCCATCATGCCATCCTCTAGGTGGTAACGGCCCTCCCTCAGCCCCTCCATCAGGGGCTCCATCTGGCTCCATGTCCCTCCCAGGCAACGTTCAGTCTGGCAGTCCGTACACCATACCCCCTGAGCCAACTCTATCCCAGAACCCTCTCTCCATCATGATGTCACGCATGTCCAAGTTTGCAATGCCCAGCTCCACCCCACTCTACCATGATGCCATAAAGACTGTTGCCAGCTCTGATGACGACTCGCCCCCGGCTCGCTCCCCTAACCTGCCTTCAGTGAACAATAATGGTAAGGCATCTGAAACATCTTTTGTTTGTTTTTTAAGTTGCACTTTCAATTTCACCCACCTTAGTGCATGTAGTGAATACATAATCACTTATTTGTGTCTTTCATTTACAGGTATGGGAATGAATCACCAAGGCAATCCACGTATGATGGGACCGGGAAATGCTGGACCCATGTCTGCCCTCAGCCCTCTGGGCATGAATCCAATGTCCCAGCCCCTCTCCCATGGCATGCCCCCACAGATGCCCTCTCCCAATGCTCCTAATATGGGCCCAGGCATGATGCCGCATGGCATGATGATACCACCAAATCCCCAAGACCCTGGTATGGGAAACCCCCAAATGATGCCCCAGGGACGCATGGGTTATCCTCACAGAGGCCAGGCATACCCCCTCACCCAGTCTCCTTCCCAGCAGGGCCCTTTCTCCCCGCACAATGGCCCTGGTCCCCAAGGTTTCCCTGGCCATCCCATGAGCTTTCAGGGAGAAGGACCTATGGGAGGACGGATGGGTAACATGCCTCACGGGGGGGATGGGGGCATGTGCAAACCCAATACCCCTGGAGGGCCAGAGTTCAACAACATGCAAGGTGGATTCAGTGACGCAGACCTTCACGAGGTGATGCGGCCAGGAGCATCTGGCATTCCTGAATTTGACCTGTCCAGGATAATCCCATCAGAAAAGCCCAGCCAGACTCTGTCTTACTTCCCCCGAGGTGGGGGAGACAACCCTGGGGTGAAACAGCCACACCCCTCCGGCTTCCCCATGCAGGGCATGATGGGCGATGGTCCACCGAGGATGGGGATGTCCATGCAGGGGATGGGGGGGATGCAAGGGGGGCCCGGCGGGGGAATGGGCCCCCAAGACATGCCAATGGGCAACCCTGGCCACAACTCGATGCGGCCCCCAGGATTCATGGGCCAAGGCATGATGGGCCCCCAGCACCGGATGATGTCTCCTGGGGGTCCAGGAGGGATGATGCAGGGGAGACAAATGGCCCACCCAGGCCCCGGTGGCTCACCTAACATGATGATGTCACTGCAGGGCATGGGCGGCCCTCCACAGCAGACAATGATGATGGGGGGTCAGATGAGGCCACGTGACATGGACATGGGGTTCAGTCCGGGCCCTGGAATGTTCTGATCCTACAGAAACCTTGTATGTAGAATGTTCTTGGACAATACACAAGGATGGAGTAAAGGTGACGGTGTGTGGAGAGTGTTCAGAAAAACTCTGAACTCAAGTAAAGGAAGTATAATACAAGAGAGAGGATGTACCCAGAAACGAACAGAATGGAGCTAACCAGTCACCAAGTAATGTCCTGTGGGAACTATTCCAATGGAGACTCGGACAGGCCAGATTGGAGTACTTTTGCCACAAGAACATTTAATTTTGACTCATGAACTTCAGAATGTATGGGATTGTTGTGCATCAATTTCGCAAAAATGTTCTTGTGTTTTTTGATTATCTGACTATAAAGATGACTTTCAACATCAAAGAGGAATCAACCTAGCTCAAAGTCAGCGTGGAGATGCTACAGTATATGTCTACTTTTTTTCAAATAAAAAAACAAACAAATTTGTCATGAAAGTGGTATGGAACAAGAGAAAGGAATAAGAAGAATTTGTGCTTTGTGAAGACTTTAGTGGAACTCCATCTTGTCTCTCGCTCCATTGTTTTGACTGTTTCTGTACAGTATATACGTGCGAGTGCGTGTGTGTGCTTGACAGACTGTATGTTTGTGTGGTATGTATGTGTCTGTATGTATAGGCATTCTATCAGTGACCTCTCAACTCCTCTTACCCAACTTTCATTGGGGGAGGAATGCCCCCTAAAAATACTGTACTGTTTACCATTGGTGGGCTATTCGAATTTTAGTCTATTTTAATTTCCTTTGTAACTCCAGTGTATAACAAACCAAACTATGACCTCATTAAGATAATAGTATTATTAAAAAAAGCACAAACATGGACCGTCTGCAGAAAGCGTCTTCTTTCTCTATGTTTACCATTGAGAGCAACACAATAAATGTGAGGGTCCTGGCAGCTTTGCAGCACAACGATAATCCCCAGTCCATTTCAAGTTGTCGATGACATTGGACTTGGTGCTCCAAAACTTTCAGGACTCAACTTTCGCCAGCGTGAATAATACTGCAAATACCCAGATGTGCTTTGTGTGTTCTTCTTGTTCCTGTTTTGCTTTTGACTCTCTTGTTGACTCTGGGTAATAATCATTCCCACAGCAATAATCCCCCCAATGGTCAGCAGAATGGGACAAGAGTCGCTGAATGCCACAGCAGGTATGCCCGGTATTCTAGAACCAGAGTTACGTAGATATGGTACAAATTAGAAAGGCAGGTGTGGTGTCCAGAGTGAGACACGCAGAAATGTAAACACGTACTGCTAACCATCCAGCTGACTTCCTCTCTTTTCTCTATTGTATAAGCTTGTCATGTGTTTCTCCATTGGCTTTGGTGGAGAATAGCCTACCAGGGCTGTGGTGATGGACTACAAATAAAAGATATTGTTTTGGTACATACATGTTGTCTATGGAGTGTGTGTGTGTGCGCATGTATGGGTCCACATGACTCTTGACTATTCACATTGTCAGTCATGTGGACGAAGTGGTGTCTTTCATTCTACACGTCAAACCCGCTTTGCAACATCGAGCTAGAACAAATGGAGCAAGTCATACAGAGAAGCTGCATTGCCAGACGACATTTTATCAGGAGGTATTTAATAAAGAGGACACCACACTTCCAAAATAGGTGCAAGCAGGTTGATGCAGTTTAACTTTACTGCTTTACTAACCCATGTGTTCAAGTTGTACTTGGCTTGTAGGAAAAGTACACGTGACGAGAGCTCATAAAGAAACTTAAAATTGATTGAAATCTTTGAGTCACCAATGCAAACCTTTTTAATTTAAACAGCAAGTCACGGGAAAGTCCCGCTGATGAGGTACAACGCGTGTTATTGTAACACAGGTCTATATAATGGGCATGTATTTATGGATACATTATACTGTGGTCTGGTGGTATAACAAATCCCCACAAGAAGGCAACCTAATGTTTCAATCTTAAAACATACCGTAGCAGAATTATTCCATTTCTGCAGATTCTACATGGTTATGAAAACATTCATCTACACAATAATGTACAATCCCCAACATTAGTTACAGTGCATGAACTGAATCGTATCTCTGAAGGAATTAAATTATTTAATATGAAAGATTTAATTGTGAACACAACCACATTGTCAGCACAATTGCAGAATCAGATTACGGCTAAAACAAATAGCTGTTTAGGCAACCCTCATGTAGTTTATTACTGTTTGTATTTATTTCATCTACCTAAATGATTTTACTGCCTTGGTTACATGGATGAGGAATTATGCAATTCCCTGGTGATGGAGGCTGGATGGAGTGAGAGAGGAAAAACTAAAACATGATTTATGGTAACTGCCAGAGTGTAATGTCATGGATAGCACAGTGTTGAGACATGAGGGCTTGTTGATGGTTCAGGGTTCAGTCGGGCCCCCTTTGCTGTTACAAAGTGAGTGGTAGCCTTCAGAGCTCATCGAGTGTGCTGAGAGAACCTGCTTGAACTCCTCCAGGGGGCAGTAGACTCCACTACAACCTGGTATAAGTTGATCCTAGAAAGAGATAACCAACTTAAAGTAAAACACAACAGGGGGGGAAAAAAATGCAGAAGCTTATCAAATAAACAGACGCATTCTCATCCCCTACCTGGCCGATGTATGACACTTTAACAAAGGGCTTGTTGGTCTCCTGGTGTTGGTGCAGCTCCAAAGTGATATCGGCGGCAAACGGTGGCCATTTCATGTCGAAAATCCCCAGAGCCATCAAACAGGGAATCAAAGTGGTATCATGTGCCGAGTATAAAAATAGCTTCCTGAGGGAGAGAGAATTTTAACAGTGGAAAGTTTAAAAAAACCAAACACAATGAAGTTTGAGCAACAAATGGGTGTGTCTATACAGAGGGGTCCAACCTGTCTGGTGCTGATAAGGTGCCCTCAAGTTTCTCATCAATGTTGGTTAACAATGAGTGCAGGAGGGGTCCCACACACAGCTGCAAGTTCTCCCTGCTAAAATCAGAGCAGAAGAATTAAAGCTGGCCTGTTACACTCATAATAATGGTCTACAATGGTCTGCTGACTTTGCTTGATCTAACCTGTTGTTGTGTTGATACACATGGTAGATCATGTCCACAGCTCTCTGTTCCACTTTACTCCTCCAGGTGTCCAGCACTGAGGGGCAGGGCAGGCCGTGCGCCTGTTAATGTGCAGAGACTTGAGTCAGTATCACCTCTGCAGCTGAGCAACACAAACCTCAAAAGGAAAACAAACAGGACTAAAGATTTGCTCAATGTTTTCCAGGCGTGAAAATATTTATCTTGTCGTGAGATATTGTTTTAAAGGTGTTCCCCGTAATCGTAGTTATTTTCCAAAATGGTGTTTATTACGGGAAACTGTCAGTATTGAACCGTGACAGTAAAGTAGTGTAGTAGCTTTATTTAGTATGGATGTATTGACTAACAAATGTGTTGCTTTAATTTGTTTGTTAGTTTGTATGAGTTCCATTAGGGAAGGGGGAAACAATCAGCAAATTCAGGAAAGACCCATAATGTCGCCGCCTGTCTTGTTTCAGACCTCGTCGTTGCCCCATTATGCACATTTATAGTAAAAGATGGGTATGTTAACATATAATGCCCCTCTAAAGTCTGATATGCAAAAAAATAACATTTGCAGTCTCTCGTCCAGTAATGTATAACTTTCACCGACTGAATTAGTACTTATGTTAAGATATCTTCAATTAAAGCCATGAGTAAATAGCCTTAATGTTTAAACTCAAATCATGCAGAAAATGTCTGGAAACTTGATGAACTCTGTTGTGGAGTTTCATCTTGCATAAGGAGCAGCTTGCCAGGTGGCCGCCTCCAGCCAGGCCAAGTCCTCATAATAATGGTATGTATTCTGATAGCTTGTGGTGAGACCTAATAAAAGTCATATGAATCATGATGCGGCAGCGTCACCTCTCTGGCAACCATGTCGTCCCTAATGAGGATGAAGTCGATGCGCTGGTGAGCAGCAATGCCCAACGCGCTCTGGATGCTCTGCAGGTCCGCTGCTATGTCTGGCAGAGTGGACGACTCTGCCCAGCGGTGGCTGCACAGAACACACAGTGTCAGCCACGAAACACAGACACGCCATGACAACCTGTCACAGGCATCTCAACTCAAGTTTTGGGTAGAGAGTGCAAAGGATGTGTTGAGGCCTGGTGTGAAAATATACTTTACATACCTGACTAGGATTTTGAGCAGCTGGCATCCATGATAGTTAGGATACAGGATTTCAGACGCTGACTCCGTTGTTAATATAGGGACAATTTCTTTAGGTAGAACGGAAGATTACAAAAACAGATTAGATGAGATCCAGAAAATAATAATAACATCATGCACATATGGCTTTATAAACTACCTGTTTGTTTTTGCAGGAAGAGCCCTGCGACCAGGCACTTGGCGGATTCAATGGTCCTCACGATGTTTGTGGAACGCACACTGAAATGGAGAAAAAAAAACAGGTCATGGGAGGCAGCCAACTTCAACAAAATAAAGCATTTAGGCCGATATCCTTTGTGCGTATAAGCACAATGTATCAAAACTGTCGTGTACAGAAAAGTGCAAGTGTCTCTTGCTATCCTTCATGATTTGCAACACTTACTAGACCTCAGCCGGGCTAAAGGTGGAGCTGAGGAACTGGGTGTCCTCAATGTATCTCCTCCTTAGCTTCTTGCCCAGCTCATACAGCTGCTGCATGCCCACTGTGGTCAGCTGACCGGGGAACGAGCCACCCTGCCAATTGCAACAAATAGGATCAAGTTTTAGTCACCTGCGATAGTATGCAGGAATCCCGAGTGAATGTGGTACAAGGATGGCAGGAGTCCATATCGCGGGATTTAGTTTTCAGTGCAGTAAACCTCTTTAGAAAAAAAGCTAACTCAGCGCAGGAAACTATAATTTCTATGGGCAGAGGCTGGCAAACATATCTCACTGGGAAGCTCTACACACAGTTCAGCAGCGTTACAGAGAGGTGTTGAATGAATGAACCCGCTTCATTGTCATCTGTGAGGCTTTGTAATGAATCCTGGAGGCCACTAGAGGGAGGAAGGTTTCTGAATCCACAAGGAGCTTCACATCTATAAAGTAAAATAACATCTAAATATGAAACTATGAAAAGTGTTGAATCCAAAATCACCCGTCGATTAATTGCACACAGGTAATTAAATAATATTAAACATCAGGCTTTCACCACAGCATATATTAACTTGGCATAGCAGAAAAAGCCCAGTAAAGGTTCAAGTAAACTTTTCCAGACTGCTCAACGTCAGAGCCCTGGCACAGGAACAGCTAATCTGACTTTTTACACTTTTCTAGCTGCAACATGTCTAAATTATCCTCACACATAGCCTCTTCCCAAGAACCAACTAAACAAGTTGCTGCACCTGAACTTGTTCCTTCAGCTCTCTTCCTGTCTGACCACATCGACACAACAAAGCACACCTACGTTCAGTACGTTTTTCCGATAGCTGTCTTCTACAGGAGCTGGGGGTCTAGGGCCACCATGAAGATCTGTCACTTCATAGTTGATGTGGGTGTGTGCTGGAGGCTCCAAGAGTGTTGGCACCCATTGAGCCTTGAGCAAACAAAGAATTGTGATACAGTGATTACGTAACACAACATCACTTTTATAGACACAAGCATTAACATGTTGAGGAAACACAGAAAAAGAGTTGTACCTCCATAACACCAGGTATTGACTTTAGCGGCGTTCGAGCACCATGTCGGAACAGGACCTGGACCAATTTTAGTTTGTAGGGAGAACTAGGATTTGTTTGAGCAGAGGGGCAACTGGAAGCAACCTGGTCCGATTCAGCTTGCTTCTGCGACCACAGCAATGAACCAAAAGCCACTGACACCGAACCTACAACACCGGCTTTGGTCCAAAGATTCCTCATGGCTAAGCTGTGAAACAAACAGAGATATTGTATTAGTGTCTGAAGTAACTACACATGCATTACGGTTATTATTAAGAGGAAGATTAAGAAGAACTTTTATAATGACAGTAGCGTTAACAGGAATAATCATTTTCAGGAACAATATCCATGCATGAACCCTGTACAACGAACATCCGCTGTTGGGAACAATCAGTTGCATTCCTTGCTGAGAAAGCTCTGACCTTGTCCTCAGATTTGTAGAACTAGCTTCATTCCCTCGGCTCACCTTATCTGGGTGAACCAAAGTTGGTTTGTCCTCCTTCCTCAGTGTCGCTTTCTAACCTATGCTTATGTCATATACCCGCTAGAGCACTAGAGTGTAACCAGCTTGTCATATATACTCCTGTGTGTTTCATTAAACTTAAGGATGCACTGATACATCTCAATTAGATGTTTATCTACTTATACGTTATATAGTGGAATTTTAATTCCTGTTTTGACCCATTTGCTGCTGCATTAAAAAATGTTTACACTTGGTTTTTTTGCCATGTTTAAAGGAATAATATGTTGTATAAATCAAGCTATTACTAATATATGAACAAATCCTTCTATAAAACCCTTCAGAATATAGATAGGAATGAAAGTGGAAAGTTTTGTGCATGTCAGTGCTTCTAAGTATGAGAAAATAACTAATTTTGAGAAAACAGAGAAAATATTGTATTGTACAATTCCATAGGTTTTGTAACAAGTGAATAGGGTGTAGAATTAATATCAGTGTTTCTCCCACCGTTATAATAGGGGCGCCCCCCTGAAGAAACCCCCCCCGCCCCCCTGTAATTTTCTCGACAGCGCCAGATCACAAGTCGTCATTTAAGTTTCTCTTTCCTATAGAACAGGTCTACACCTTGTTCTGTTATTAAACAAACTAAACGGCCGTATTTTATTTATATTATCCACACACAGCTTGTCATTTCTGTCTCTACATAATCGCTTCTCCTCTGCTCTGCATCGTGCACAGCGGAGTTCCGCCCCGATGCGTGCGCACACACAGGTGAGCGCTGAGCACACACACCAGCAGCGGACAGAGAGCGTCGAAAAATATGTCGCGTGAAAAGCAGACCGCTATATACCAACAATGAGCTGCTGGCTTCACATATTACAGAAGTACAAAGTACACGGACATAAAACCAAGTCATTAATAAATACATGGAGAAATGCCTGTACTTTCGGGTAAATGTTTACGTTATGCCGTTAACAGGTTACGCTTGCGCATGCGCATAGCGACTCGCCGATTTTTGGCACTTTACCAGAAGTCTCCGTGACGTCCTCCTTTCTGCTGCTGCGTCTCTCAAAACAGAAAACAGATCTCAGATCAACGTTGAACATGAAAAGTATCAAATCTACAACCCCGTTTATAAAGATGTGTAGAGGCTCACTGCTCCACTAATACTGATGCAACCTGATGCTCACATATCTGCACTCATTCTGTTTTGTTTGGCAAAAAAAAGAAAAGCTTATTGTTTTCCACAATGAGCTATTTAGTGGTAACTAAATATTAGTTATTTTTTACACAGATATAACTTTATTTTCATTGTTCTAAGTGATTGCAATTTACAAATAAAAAATTGTCTGATGGAGCAATCTGATTTACTTGAAAGTGATTGCAATTTTCTTTATTCTGTTATTTATAAAAGCACAGATGGAGTCACAAAATGAAGTTATTTACAGAAAAAGTTTGAGAACCACCGCTTTAAGTGTTTGTGTCGGTGCCATCGCCGCCCCGTCGCCCCCCCCCCGAAGCTGCAAACCTAGGGGAAACACTGAATATCATCATAAAACATCCCCAGTTAATTACTTACATTTAGAGAATTAGTTTTTGCATTACAAGTTTTCTCAAATGTCATGTTTAAATTTGTTAGGAAAATATACAGATGTCTACAATAATAATTGTGGATAAGAAATAACATTCCTTTTCACTTAGTAGTATATAATAATAGTATTATTAATAGTATATAATATTAGTATTATTGTTATTATTAATAATAATAATAATAATAATAATAATAAGTAGTACTAAATCTAAACTTTTACTTTGTTGTATACCAATACAGTTTTTTAACATGTAAATAGCATCATCAAATACAAATCTATGCAACCTGATAATATAAATCCTTATATTCTGTAGATATTCTTCATTGCATTACTCTTCATGTTGAAGAGAATTTATGATTTATATAGCATTGGCTGAATACTCTGTTTAATGATTTATATAGCATTGACTGAATACTCTGGTTTCTGTCTAAAAGATGGGGTTCCTCTTTCCTCACAAATGTCTGGGGGTCACAGTTTCATGTGTGGTGGAAAAATTATCTCTTGGTCACTGGGGCAGAGGCAGAAGAGTTGAGAATTGTAATTTGAGCTTTCTAATGAACAGACAAAAAAAGTCTTCTGGAACACAAGTCTTATGTTCTTGTTCCAACTATTAATTAAATTTATCAGCAGGTGCAAACTTATCTGTTCGCCCTCGTCCTGTATCCGGCCTTGAGGAGAAAGCAGCAGTATTTCAAAAATAATTGTCTGGAAACCTGGGTTGTGTTTTTCCACTGGGAGTATTTGAAAAGCATTGGAGTCAGAAAAAAGAGGAAGTCAGATAGAAAGAGGATAAAAACCCTTTACTCTCTGAGTTCGGGGCTCACTCATCCTGAGGCGTGCTGACCGTGTGAAGGGCAGACAGACAGGGGAGCGGAGTCCAAGGCCTTGTATTAGGTATGCATTTCATGTATGTAATTGCTAAATAAATAATCATTATTGTACTATAACCCGTTCTGTCAATTCTTGAACACTCGAGGAATATCCCGGCGAGGAGAATTCCACTTCAATGTCTATTAAAGTTCAGGTTAGCGAGGTCAGTATAACACAGCTATGCAGCTGTTGTGTCTATGAAATGTCCAGTTCTCAAGGGAAGTTAGTCACACGCCTGCGCACTTCAACACCCACAACTGTTTATCAGTATATTGACATTCTGGAAGCAGACTGGTCGTTGCACGTTCCAGTCTTGTGAGAAAAGATGAGAACACGGGATTCTCCTCCTCTTGACAGGATAGAGCGAATCAGATGTTAGGACGAGGGGAGACGAACCTGTGACGATAAACTGTGTATGAAAGGCCCCACTTCCGTGGTGGGGCAGTTGTTCTTTGCCCAACCTGCGTGTTGGCTGTACCACTCACTGCTTTTGCAATTGCAGCACTCACTACTTTGCTTGTGATCATTTAGTAAATAAATTTAGAGAACGAGAGAAGTTGTTGAACTGAGTTCTTCCAGGCATCCAATAATTGACACACGCTATCAAACCTTCTGCATGAACCATTCCATATTTACGTCACCACTCAAGTCCACACTTACTATAGAGATATGGTATTGTGTGTGTGTGTGTGTGTGTGTGTGTGTGTGTGTGTGTGTGTGTGTGTGTGTGTGTGTGTGTGTGTGCGTGCGTGCGTGCGTGGGTGTGTGTTTATGTAACACATTCGGTACTTAAAGCGGATGTTACGTAGCTCCCTCACAAAAGGAGAAAGTTAGGTTTAAGCTGTGTCGTATAGTTACATGCATTAGTGGAATAACTGCATAAAATAGCAACATAGTATATATATATATATATATATATATATATATATATATATATATATAGCTGTTACTCTGAGCGCAGGGACCAGAGACGGGTTTGTTGACCCACTAATGTTGACGTTTCCGTTTTATCTCAGCTGCAGCGCATCATGGACGGACCCGTCACACGGGACATCCTGTCAGGTCCGACGATCGTCCGGGCAGAAATGACGAGGCAGCAGCTAGACCGTGTCTCTCTTTTGACATGTTTACTCACTTTATCCACCTTAACCGTTAGCTCTCCCACAGACTGTGAGCTTATGACGACCCACGCCACCACCTCGGGCCGGCCACCAAACACCGTTGAATGAGAACTACTTTCCACGCGAGGCTCGTCGCGACGTGATGACATGAGGTCTGACCTCCGCCAGTCACCCGAGCTAACGGCCCCATGACGGCGCAGCGCACTCTTGTGAAGAGGAGAGGGATGATAGCTACTTACTTTTCTTTGGCGAAGGTCTTCTGCTTCTCTCGATAGGAAACACAGCGCGCAGGAAACGAAAGGTCCTCGCTTCACGTTAGACAACTCTTCCCACCGCTTCAAGTCAGAGACATGTCGGGAACTGTAGGGCAGCAAATGCCACTGTACGTTGAAAGTAAAGGTGAGCGCGAGGTGGACGGAACTACATTTCCCAACGCCCACAATGGGCTCTATCTTCTTCTTCGTCTTCTTCGTCTAAAGAAGGGAAATGTGCATTAAAGCGCGCTGATGCCACCTACAGGTGTATCTGCATGGCATTTGATACGCAGTACAACATCCAGCCCCCCTAAAAGACTATTCATATATAACAGTTGTATGCAGTTTATACATGTTTTATACATGGGAAGCCAAGAATGTTTTCATTATTAAGAAAAGAACCAGAAAATATACAACTTAATTAACAATAAACTTAATTATTCATCTGATATATATATATGATGAATAATTAATGTTAATTAAGTCATGTAGCTATACATGACTTAATTAACATTAATTAATTAATTAACAAACATAACTTTCACCTTTAATGAAAAATAAATACATTATATATATATAATCATAGTTTGGTAAGAAATAAATAACAAATGTGTACATTGAATGTGACAACTTTATCCTTTTGAATGTTATCCTCCTTTATGTTTGTATTATTTATACTTTTACTACTATTATATTATAATATTGTATAGTTTTTATTCCACTCCATGAATTTGACAGCCACATTTCCAAAACATATCCAATATGATACATTGTTGTACCCAGTATACAAAACAGTAAGAAATAGCTGCTACAGGTCTGTGCGTCATGAATGATAGTTCAACCATATCTGTAATAATATAAAACACAGAGACAATATTTTACTGCTTATACTCTAGTTACATTTGTATTCACTTTTGATGAAGAAATTATCACTTCTTGCACCACTGAATAATACCCACCTTCCATCTTGAATGCAGATTATTCTAATTTGGAAGCCCTGTAGCAAATACTTTCACCCAACATTCATCTCCAGAGAAGGGACATTGACATTATTCATAGACGTGACGAAATGTGAGCAGTGAATATTATTGGGTGTATTGTTGTATCGTTATTCTTTTGGAAAACCAAACCAATGGGGGTGGTTATTGGACTGCATTTATATAGCGCTTTTCTAGTCTTAACAGCCAATCAAAGTGCTTTTTAACACAAGCGAGCATTCACCCACTCACACACACATTCACACACTGGTGGCAGAGGTCACTCACCATGCAAGGTGCATGTTTTTCCTGCATGTGTAATACATTCACATGCATACCCACAACAATCTGGGATTTACTCTCCTGCCCAAATACACTTCGACATGTAGACCACAGGGGCCAGGGATTCAACCTTCCGATCAGTGCACGACCACCCTTAATCCTGAGTTAATAGTTGTAATATATTCGGCCCCACCATAAAAAAAACAGCCTCAGCTTTGGCCCGAGGTGATTTACAGAGAGAATATTCTATTGCACAGCAGTGTGAAGTCCTCACCCTGACTACTGCTATGAAATATAAGCCGTGTATAGCGTGACCTTATTAAATGATAATACAATGTGGTGAATCTGATATGCAACAAACAAATAAAATGGCAGCATCTACTGTAGCTTTGCTTTCCACTCAGCTTGTGACAGACCAAGTTGGATATTAGCGCTCAGCTTCCTGGCAGTGATGGCGAGATTTGTTTGTGTAAATACTGCACATCCCCTCCAGTCTGTCAGCTGCAGCTCCTTACTGGTGAGAACAGACTGGGACATGCCATTGGTGATAGGATACTGATCTAGAGATGCAGGAAACCCTTCTATGCGCTTCAACATCTCCTCTGGTTTATTTCCACTTATCATTTCTATATTAACCACAAGATTGTCTGAGCTCCGTGTTATTCAGTATGCGTTTAATATATCAGTTAGTAACACACATCTGCTGTTTCATAAAGATCTAAGAAGTATTTGCATTAATCACACACCTTGAGGAAAACAGAGCACATTGTACAGTTGATGATTTATTTATTTGTGTTGAGTTAGTGATGATATTTATTGCATAAAAGTATGTGAGAAAGAACCAAAAACAAACAAACAAACACAAATACAAGATTTCTGTGTTTCATATGAATGTTTGCTGTGCAAGATAAACATAAACAACCTGTACATTGATTCAGCAAGAGACCGGAAAAGAACTAACATACATTCAAAGATATCAACTGAAACATAAATTGCATAGGGACAAATTCACTATTTACAACAAACTGAAAAGCAGAAGTGCAATGTTGCCACCTAGTGGCCGGATCTTGTCATAACAGCATCCAAGCAGGACCTCTTTTTCTTTTCCCTTCAATCCCTCTTGATAGGGAACATCCTAAAGCAGAACACATTCTACATGAGAAGCCTCCTGTCAGTTATATAACTAATGAATACAGTTTTACTCACACCTTTTAATTTTTTTATTTTTAAAGTGATTATTCTTGAGATACATTTGATCTATTATGCAATCGGTTAGCAAGTCAACAGATGGCTTAATCGAAATTCACAGTCTTTTTGCAAAATCTGCATAAAAACATGTCATACGAAAGAGATTTATTTTCACACTTGTTAAGGCACTTTACCTTTATTCACTGCATATGCGCTGCATAACAACATCTAATTCATATACCGGCAAGCTTCACAGTTTATTGCATATTAAGTCCATGTTTTCTCTAAATCTCTCATCTCTCATTTCTGGCAGAACAAAACTATTGTAATTCATTGCTTTCTAATGAAATGGTTTCCCTAAGTCATCTCACACCAAGCATCAAGCATCATGGCTTTTTCACTTAATTGTCCTTTTGTATCTCTTAGTTAATTGGCTTTAACTCTTTTACTAAAACATAAATGTGCAATATACAGGTATCATACCTGTTACCCTGTTCTCATTTCGAAAATATTTTTCTTTTGCAGTTTGGTTTTTCGAGCTCAGGGACAGATTGGTTTACAAACTATATTGCTCACAGAGTTCACACATGTCAAGTTCACATGGTCCACTTACAGATCTCAGTGTCTCTTTCTAAAGGGAACATTTAGTCCATCCTCTATGATCAAAGTGTCTGGCTTCAATGCCAGAGTTTGCATAATTAGCCTCACGCTATGACCCCGTCACTCAGTAATAACACTCAGAATCCTCTTTGGGTCTTTCTAAACTCATCTTTCTGCCCTTTCTCTTTGGTTGTGACTCTATACTGCCAGGTCATCCTGGCGAGCCCGGCTGCTGGTGCCACTGGTCCTGCTCAGGCGCCGTTTGTCCTTCATGTAGCTGGAGTGCAGCAGCGGCGATGGGGAGCAGCTGATGGGCAGCTCTGAGGGCACTTGGTCGTATCTCATCCTCAAGAAGTCTTCCTCATCCTCCAGGTTGTCGCAGCTGTGATGCCGCTCTGTGGCCAAGTTCACTGAGTTCTGCTGCAGCGCCATCCTGTTGTTGAAGGGATGAGAGGCCATAGAGGTCATGGGGTTCATGGAGCTCGGGGCTGCCAGGCACTGGCTGAAGTCAGGAGGTGGGGTGCAGGAGACCGAGGGCAGAGGTGGGCTGTTGGGCTCCAAGGCCGCGGACACCGTCACAGTTCTGTTGTTGCTCTTCTGCAGCCTCTTGTTGCGTAAACACCTCCTGGCGCTCTTCCAACTAAGGTGGTAGAGCTCCAGCACAGAGAGCAGCAGAGACACACCGGCCACCACCAGCATGAAGATGATGAAGACGTTCTTCTCTGTGGGCCGGGACATGTAGCAGTTGACGGGATTGGGGCAGGGCCAAGACTTGCACAGGTACAACGCCCTGAGGAACACCCCATAGATCATGTACTGTACCACGATAAATGTCACCTCCATCACTAGGCGAATCATGATGCTCAGGATGTACGTCTGCAGCAGCGCTCCTTTCAAGCGAACACGGCCAGTCCCATCATTTGCCATTATTCTTTCGCTCACCTTCTGCTGGAGGTATTCCTTCTCCCCCTCCAGGTCGTCTCCGCTTTCCCCTCTCTCTTCACTCTGGTCCTGCCCCATCCTCCGCAGCTTCTCCTCCCTGCGCACAATGTGCATGGCGTGGCCCATGTAGATGAGGGACGGCGTGGAGACAAAAACAATCTGCAGCACCCAGTAGCGTATGTGGGCGATGGGGAAGGCACTGTCATAGCACACATTGGTGCAACCAGGCTGCTGAGTGTCGCACAGGAAATCACTCTGCTCGTCACCCCAGGACGACTCGGCTGCTGTGCCCAGCACCAGGATGCGAAAGATAAAGAGGACGGTGAGCCACACCTTCCCGACCGAGGTAGAGTGCTCCTGAACCTCCTCTAGGAAATTCCCCAGGAGACTCCAGTCGCCCATCACTGCTCACAGGCCGAACACACACCTGAGACACAAAGACTGGAGCAGGAGGAGAGAAAGTGCGAGAAGGAGGTGCACCAGAGGTGAAAAGGTGAAGTCACTGAGGGGAAGAGGTGAAGGATGAACTGAGCAGAGAAGAGGGTAAAAAAGAGAAAGAAGAAATAAAGACAATCAGTCATAGACAGATAGGTCCTCTATATTGCTGCAGATGAAATGACATTGGTGTGTGTGGGGCATCATAAAAATAGCTTCTCTGCCTGTGAATTGCTTGAGGGCTGGACACCGTGGCATGAGAACAAACATTTTCCCATGAGCTAGAGAGAGCGAGACGCCGAGGAAGTTCGGGAGTCATTTAAAAGTAAATAATGAGGTTGATTTAAGAAAAATGACTCAATATTAAACTATGTGTGGGTTTACGTTCCCCATGTCCAACTCCAAATGATGTATGACAGACAGACAGACAGAGAGTGTAACAGGCCACCTCGGGCCATGTCAAAGCTAGGAGACTTTGTCCTTTCAATGCTGTGACCCGGCCTGAGCTGCGCGGCATCCATCTTGCCTGTGGCTCATGACCAGCAGACTTCACTCACGACGACAGCAGCTTTGATGTCCGCTGTCCTCTCTGCGATAATGAAAACCTCCTACACGCTGCTTTCTGGATCTATCTGAGAGCGTCAATCAGATCGTTCCATCTATCCAACGTGTGTGTGTGCTTTCACCTGCAGCACTAGTGAGAGTTTGGGTCAGACCCAAACATGGCAGTGACAGGCTGACGAGTCTGAGCCAAGAATGACCCTATAAGGTAGTCGACGAGACAGCTTTATGAGTGGAATAACTGACCCCCATCAATGAGGGGTTAAGAAAACCCATCACATTCCATTGAGAGGTGACCGTTGACATCTAAATGCACTCTGTCCCTTTTCCTGCTGTCAACTTTTACTTTGGCTATTAGAGATCAAAGCTAGATTAATTATAACATATTGTAAGGACGGCTGAAGGTAACAGTTTGACAGGTTTTTCCAAACACGTCACACATCTGAAGTTATTGCCCTACTTGGCAAGGTTATAGAAAACATAGTATACACTTCTCAAAAGCTGTGTGTTACGACAGACTGTTATTTTAATGGTGTGCCATGTAGGCTTTACGGTATAATCACTATAATCCCAGTGTGTGAAAAAAGACAAACACAGAGTTAATATTCTCTCTTACCACCTCTCAACTCCCTCCAAGTGTTATCCATAAGCAGTTGCCGCCATAAGCAGTTCCTCCCATTGTATAGTCCACTGTGCAGGGCTTTGACTTGCCTCACTGATACTGACACAAGTTATGTGTGAGAGATAGATGGTCTAATGACCCCCAGGCTGTCACTCCCCCTTCCCCAGTGTCTCTATGAAGTATATATATGGCAATAACATGGAAGATCAGAGTGTTGTGCTCTTTATCTGTGAGAGGCGGGAAACAAAACACCCCCATCAGAACATGTGGGAGAAGAAATATTCAATTTCTA
This sequence comes from Myoxocephalus aenaeus, assembly GCA_038501785.1. Lineage (NCBI taxonomy): Eukaryota > Metazoa > Chordata > Actinopteri > Perciformes > Cottidae > Myoxocephalus > Myoxocephalus aenaeus. The sequence goes on from JBAMJR010000154.1 coordinate 2,602,071, forward strand.
TTCACGCTCACGGCTGATAGGCCATAACATAGTATGGGAAAGTTTATGGTCTGACATTTTCCAACATGCACCCAATTCCCGCTAAGGTCTGACTGGTCACAGTTGGAGACCAGTGGGATTGTGAGTTAGTGAAGCAGGCCCAGTCCCACTCAGGGAACTGGCTTGAAGCCCTCCTCGGATGAAGCTGATGATCTTTACTGGAAGTAAATCACAAACAGGCAGAGAGCTGGAGGAGGAAGGGAGTGAGAGTCCTGCCAGCACAATAGCAGGAGGTCCAGCCATGTTCTTATCAGCTAACACTGACAACAGGCTTTCCTCACCCTGGTAACAACAATACATCTCCCACTGGACTAATTCAAAGTTAACCTCTGTGATAGTATCACATGATTTTGAATCAGTATCATGATGACTATTCATTTTCACGTGTCTGAGCATGTGTGAGCATGCTAACGTTTGCTAATTATCACCGAGCAGTACAGTCGAGGCTAGACCAAAATATTAGATATTAGAAAAAAATAACATTTTGCCTATATGACAAATTAATGGATCACGAAAGTATTATAATTTACCCCAAATTGAATATGAATGTCTACACCTATTGATAAGTTCCATCCACCCAAGAGTCAAACATATCCCGTTAAAACCATGCCGACCTCTTGGTGGGGAACACCAAAGTCGGCAGAATTCATCCTCTGGGCACCATGCATATCTCTACAACATTCAACAGTAGTTGAGATATTTTAGCCTGGACCAAAGTGGTGGACTGGATCATGCTGCAAACATTATCATACTTTAGAAGCTGATGCTTTGCACGTAAAATATCTCCAACCAAAAAACTTCAGCTGCAAAATACATTGGTTGAGAGGACGTAAACAATGTTTCTCTAAAATGTAGAGGAGTAAAAGTACAGTCCAGTAACAAGTGATATAAAGTAGAAATACTCAAGTTAAGTACTAGGACCTGAACACTGTATTTAAGTACAATAGTTACTCCCAACCATTGGTAGTACTGTGGTGTGTCATCTGGGAACATACATAAAAGAATACATACAGTATACACAATAATATTATAATTTGACATAAAATAAGATATTATAAGACAAAGTGGTATTCAGCTCAACTGGGGAAAGGCTGCGGTCTTAGAGTCTCTGTCTCCTTCCCTCGACTGCTTCTTCCAGTCCTCAGAGGAAGCAATCTCAAACAATATGATTTCCGAAGGACCTAAGGAACAAGGTTTTAAAAGGAGTGGGAGGCAGAGAGGTTATAGCCGAGACATACCAGTCCATTTCTCTTCTTTAAAGAGCACCTTTTGCTGTTGGTTGTCTATCATACATGTGATACTGTTGGTCTTCTGGCAATAACCGAGGATTTACTGGGATACATTGTGCCCTTTGCTGAGTGGTCTGGTTTGCCTGTAGACCATCATGGCTGTCATATTTGTTTATAATCGCTGTGGCAGAGCAATGGAAAATCTGGTTATACGGTGTTCAAACCGGTGAACTGCGCAAATGGGGTATCATGCGCCTCTGAGTTATTTCTGTCTGACGTTATATCTGAGTCTCCTTGTGCCGTTGTGTGTCCTGCACAGAGGAGGAGTGTTGCTGAGTTAAACGAGTTCCATGGAAACAAAGTGTTAGGGAGATATTATGACAAACTGAGCATGAAAGTCGACTCTGTATGAAGAGTAGCCAAAAACTACAGTCATTGAATCACTTTCAGTGTCAACTCAAACTTAAACTCGACTAACTAAATGTGGCTGCATTTAAATTTCAAGTCAGATGTGCATGCTGACATTGAGCTGGTCTGGATAGCAGCCAGGCAGCTCAGAGAAGAGAGGAGTAGCAGCTATTAAACTGCATCACTGCGAAATGACGGCTGCTGCTGTGACTCGCTGCAGAGCAGCAAGAATAAATTATGTGTGTTTTCTCCCCCTGCAACACAACAATAAATCCTCTGGCGCGTTGGAGCCGCCTCAGCGTTGCCTTAGAGGGCAGTGACTCTGGTTCAAGAATCAGTCGGGACTGGCATTCTCAGGCTGGAGAATCCCTGGACATGATGGAGGTTTTATAGGATCATTAAGCTACGTTTGTACTGCTGTACGGTGGCACGAGGAGCAATGATTTCAGATTTATAGTCTCTCACAGAATCATTAATTGTTTTTTTTTGTACTCAGTCATAACATACGACTGCAGAGATAGACACCAATTATTTGTTCTAGGTTCGTTTTGTTAACCCTCAATATAGGAAAACGTATTTTCAGACCGAATAAAAAACTGCTGATGATTACATTTCTCGTTTCGAAACTGAGTTGATGAGTTTAAAAACTGAACTCTGCCAACAGTAGCTGGTCCCCCTCAGCCTGCAGTGTATCCACAGGCCAGAAACAACAGGGGGCAGGGTTGAATCAAACATTCCTTCAGTGATCTGCACCTTTCAGCACTAAGCCGTGTTTGACAGCCTCTGCATCCTCATAGAGGGCCAGGATACACTGCCCACTCTGCGCTGTCCTCATAAACACACGGACAATTAGGTGGCGGGGCATACATTTATTTGCCAGCTTCCTTTTAACTAACATCATTGCAGAAAAGTATTTACACAATGTGGTGCATTAAGCACAATAGTGTTATTATGAGTGTCCGAGAGGATTTGTAAATGTTTTCAGCAATCTCCCAAACGTTCTTAAAACACTGGCTTAAAGAAAACATTACCTAGAAAGTAAAACTAATTTATTTCCGAGAAAAATGCCTGCAGTATTTGAGGGACTCATTTGACCACACAGGCTCACACTGGAGGGGCCTGAAGTTAGATACCAAAATAAACATGCAGAGCCAAATTTGGTCGGCTGGCCTTGAGGGATTCATGTGTAGGACAACTTCATAACTACACGACCCGATTGTTTGTTACAGATGAGAAGACAATGGCATGTTTAGACTCCATGGCTGTATTATCTCTGCTGTGACTTGATTACAATAACAATGCATTAAATGTTTTGAGAAATATATTACCTGAGACATTGGTGTTGAGCTGTGTTTTTGTTAACCTCCGCTAATATGACCCATCATGCCGGCGGTGTTTGATCACTGTTCATTTTCAAAATTAAAGTAAAAACACCCATTAATTAGGATTTTACTGCACCTCAGTGTTTATTTGACTGCATTAAAAAGACAAAAGAAGTCATATCATTTTCCAACTAAGTAGTGATGGCTGAGAAAAACGATACGTTACACATATATATATTGTGTGATGCTTTCATTGCTTTAACCTGAACCTAAATGGCTTTTAATGCGAGAAACATGTATTATGGTTTATCAGTAATTATACATTTCACAACGGATGATTGACAAAAATGAATACAAATCAGATGCTATTCATCATATACTTTCTACTGTTAGCTTGTTCAGCTTCCAAATTACCTCATTTCTCTTGTCTCCTTAAAATCTTGTACAGATCCGGGAACTACTTAACCATTATGTAGGCATAAAAATCTCCTAATTTCAGGTAACCTGAACCAGGTGACCTTTCAAATGGAATGAAATATAAACTTTCCTCAAGCAACATTTGTTAATTTTTTGTTAAAACATTATTATCTGACGTTTTTTATTTATCACTTGATTGTTGGTTATCTGACCATTTTCTCTCTTGTATGTTGGTTGTCTGTTTGTCTGCCTATATACATATTTTATTTGTTCAAAATTCTTTCATGAAAAAAGATACTCCACAATAAAATAATGTTACTAACGTAGATAAACTCGTATAACTCATATTAAATGACCCGAAACAAAAAGCCCCTGCCAGGAGCTCTGTAACCAAAGTGTCCTTAAGCGAGACACTGAACCCCAAGTTGCTCCCCGGGCTTAGTATGGGTAAAATGCAGAGGTCAAATTGTATGTATGTATGTGTGTATGTATGTATGTATGTATTTATGTATGTAAATGGCGATTGTAATAAAGTTTTTCTTTAAAGTACCGGTCACTTTTCAGTGTTGTGACAGCTCAGAAATGTTTCAGTGGAACAGCCACAGCAGAGAGAAACAACATCAGACCGACCATACGACTGCTCTGGGGGCGAACACATTTATTCAGAGGTTGCATCAGTCTCAGCTGACATGAATAGACTCTATATGCTGGATGCCCAACATACCCAGGATTCTGTTATTAAGCTCAGTGATTGTTATTTTTACTCTCTGGTTGATTGAAGCAGCTTCATGAGGTTATCTATTCTAGGCTATAATGGAGTGATTGATGGAAATACATCAGGCCTATTTATCTATTTAGAATGAATAAGTGCACATATATGTCAAAGTTCAAGCTTAAACTTGAACATAAAAATGTGTGCAGGGTGAATCCCAGTATGTATTGCAGCAGCTGCTTAGCTGCAGGACTTCAGTGTTCAGTGAGTTTCTCTCCCATGTGTGCTGGGATTACGATCAAAGATGAGTATGTTTAAGTTTAGCGGTATTGGCGTGGTGGAGGGGTGAGTTGGGGATAGTGTGACCTACAAAGTGGATCTGATGCGGGACGAGGGGGAGAATACCTCCCATTCATGTGAGTCACCTGTTGCCACCGCTTTCAGGCCAGCGTGGATCCAGGCTGCCGTATATCAGTCACACCAGCAGAAGCCGGCGGGCCGATGTGCTGCCTGCTACCTTACATGGCTGCCTGGCTCTCCATCTGCCCACTACTGTACACAGACCCACAGCCCTGTTATGATCTATTGTTTATCTGCATATGGCATTACGCTGGAGCCCTCAGGCCAGACAGCTGCAAGGTGTTTCATGGAGGAAAATTCTGACTAACACTCTCCCGACTGAAACTCCTGGATCGCTGCTATTTTTTTTTTGGGGGGGGGGGGGGGGGGGGGTGACAGATTAAGTGTGTGCATGGCTTGTTGTGTTTTATTTTTTATTATATTACTTTATAATTTAGATCTTCATAATAGGTGATGTCAATGAATTATTGGCAATGGACACAATATAGTTTGATATGTGAGCCAGTAATATTTTGCTATAAACCTGTTAAACCGTGTTAAGTTTGATTCCTCTGAAATATAGTTTGTTTATATATTGTTTATGACGTGCGGCAGGGTGGGATTCACACTAATTCACAGAGCTGTTTAGTTTTCAGTGACAATGTGTCTGCAAACAACCAAATACAGACACACACTGAATTTACTTTGTCTTTGATTTGTTATGGAAACTTATTTGAGTTGTGGTACTTTATTGACTTTTTGTAATCTTGTCTAGAATAATTTGTCGATTTCGACATATCCGATTTCTGAAGAAAGCTAGATGGGGAAAGTAATTACGTTAATTTACTTAAGCACAATACAGTTCTGAGGTACTTCTACTTTACTTTAGTATTAACAGTTTTTGCTACTCTTTACTTGTACTCCACAGTTTTTCAGTAGGAAATATTGTGCTTTTAACCGTAATATTTTGATTGAATAGTTACTTTTCAGGTTAAGATATTAAAAAATCCATCGTTGCATTGGTAATACTAATCCAGTAATATAATGTAGACACACTATAACACTGATAAAGGCCATATTACCTGCATACTATACTTTTACTTTTGTACTTATGTACTTATTGCTGATAGTATTCTTCCACTACTTCAACATTTTCATTGTAAGAATTTGACACTGTGATATTGACACTCCTACTTTAATAAATAATGTAAATACTTCTTCCTTCATTGGTTTATCGAATTTGAAATAAACTTATCAATGTGTGACTTTCACACCCTCCGTGTGCATTTTCCTTCAGTTCCCTTCATCCATTTTCCAGCATGCATTTACATTGATTAAAACATTTTTTGCTAACAAATTTAGTAATGAACAACTTTTGCTCTTGAGACCCCTCGGAGGTAGCGACTCCTCAAGGTGTCCGTACCAGGCAGGTTAGTGGCTCTATGTTTTCATCTCTCCAGTGCTGCACACGGTTTGAATATATCTGTCTCTTCTGAGAGTCATGAGCAGAGAGGATGGAGAGTGAGAGACAGACAGAGCGAGATCAAAGGAGTGAGAGCGAGTAAGGCCACAGCTGAACCTGCCGTGGAGGACAGGGACTCAAACTAACACCTGGCTTCCCTTTCCATCGTCACAGCTCTTCAAGATCTCCTCGCTTTCTAGTCTTTCACCTGAGTAAGAGTTGTAGTTTTGTGATAACTTGATGGCTTACCTGCTTTTCTGCTGTTGTCTGGAAGGCTGTTTTTCTGATCAAGTAGCAGCTCCCTATCAGTCCTCTGATGAGAGAAGTCTTCCTTGAACTCTGTGGACAAATGGCAGGTGATGATGCAGCGATGAGCAGATGACCACAGACTCTTCTTCTTGTGAATATCAAGAGGATCTTGCTGTTGTTGATGCCGTCTGAGCTGAGTGTCGACCCAACACCAAACTGTTAGTCCACACAAGGGGCACGAGAAGAAAAGCAGGGGCATCACAAGTGTTTCCCCCAACGGCCCTCCCTTCTGTCTCTCCTCCTCCATCTCCTCCCCCCCCCACCCCACCCTTTTTTTTTTCTTCTTACATCCCTGGTGCTCTATTTTTTGCTGGGAAGCATTCTTCGGCAACGGGAAGGGAAGTGGAATTGTTTTCTGGGATCAATAGCAATTCCGCTCAGAGTAAACTTCCAGAGTGCTCTTATTTACTGCGTGGTCCTTTAGGGTTTCAGCTCTGTTGTGCTGTGTTCAGTGCCAGGGATGGCACAATTCCTATCATGCAAGATTTTAATAAAAATATAAAATATAATATTTATAAAATATAAAATGAAAGCAAAGTAAAGATAAATCTCTTAAAGAATGGTCTTTAACTCTATTTTTTTGTCTCAAAAATCCCCCCAATCTGGATTTCCAGAAGCTAAAAATAAAGCAATAGAAACAGAAGAAACAGTCATGAAGTCAGGTGTTGGAGCCACGAGATCTGAAACCATCTGCTGAAGTTTGGGATGCGAACAAAGAGTCTCAGACAAGACTCAAAGAGCTCATCCTCCTCCTCTTTCCGTCCTTCCTCCTCGTTTTTCTTTTGCCGTATGGGGTGTGAGTTTTAACCCGGTACAATCTCTCTTCCACGCAGCCTGCCTGCAGATACGTGCTGCATTATATAATGGGGATGTTTTAGGTTGGATTTCTCCTTGCTGAAGGGCCAACGTGCAGTGAAATGGCTTTAATTATGTGGCGAGGGCACAGGATGGGCACTCACACATGGACAGACAATTATAATGTACATTCACAAGTGATGTCCCTTTAATGCTACATTGCATCGTTCTTTGATTTGCCAATTGTTACATTTGTCAGATTCACTCTCTGGACTTTCCTCCTATTCTTAGTTCTGACTTTAAAAGAACAGTTTGACATTTTGGGAAATAAGCTTGCTGGCTTTCTTGCTGAGAGAAGAATGACACACACCACTCTCATGCTTGTCTGATGAATTTAGCATAGTTAATTAGTTTGGAAACTAATTCAGACCACAATGTTTACCTATTTAACCAAGTTGTTGTTGTTGTTGTTGTTGTGTCTAAACCTAATTAAACCTTCACTATAGTGGTGTAAGCTCATAACATGGTTTCATTTTTGGAACAGCTATTTTTACTTGCAACTCTAGAGGTTCATGGATCAAGGACGTAGTTTACTGTTTAATTTGAAGGCTCCTTGAGTTTTTGAGAGGGAGTCGGGTGAACTGTTACATCCTGTTTCTAGTCTTTGTGCAAAGCAAAGCTAAGATAATCGGCTTCTGAAGGTAATATGTATGTAATGAATATACTTGAGAGTGGTGTCGTTTTTTCTTCTCTAATTCTCAGCAAGAAAGTGAATAGATGCATTACTCAAAATTAATCCCAAACTATTCCTTTAATAATGATTTTATTTCAGTGAAGTAAATTGTTCATTAAGTGCAATCAATGAAACCCCACATGTTTTCTCTTTACTCAGTTCTTCCTCCTCCCGCTGATGTAATGGCTAGCTCAGTGATCTGAATGCCTAAATTCTTCTCCCTAACAACTGGGCCTTTGACCACAGACCAGAGAAAATGTTTTACCATGTATAAATAGCGGGATAAACCAAACCAACCAGGATCTCATGACCAGCCCTGCCAGATCTCTGGACAGGAGCGAGGTCCCTGCCACATCATTTGTATCCTTCCTTTCTTGCTCTTAAAAGACCAAATGAAGCCTCTTTGTGAACACTGTGTCAGAGTGCTCCGTCTCTAAACTAACGCTCAAACACCCTTTTCCGTCTTAGAAAGGATGCCAGACGTCGGTAAGAATTGCCAGTGATTTCCGAGTTTCCCTAAACACAAGCCCATGGCATGAGCACCTAACTTCCTCTCACTGTTTAATGAAGTGTTTGAAGGGATGGAAAAGCTGTTACTAATTCCTAATTACTTAGCCTTCCTCAGTTTAAAGTCTGCTCTGACGTTTCCATTGTGCTGCTCATCAAACTGGATTTAGAAGTGGAACACCATTCACACAGAGGAACAGCATGAAGTGATTTGTAACAAAGAAGTGATGTTCCATGACTTCACTTAATCCCATCACTTACAGCTCGGCGATGCCAAAATGAGGCCTGATTAAAATGTGTGTGTGTTACGGAGAGATCAAGAGAAGGGACAACTGCACGTGCTTGTGTGTGCCCCTGTGTGATGTGTACTTGAGTGCTTGATGGAAAAAGCCCACACTGCCAGGATGCATTAGTGTAACGCACCCCACCCGCCCACCAGCCTGACCCCTGCCTGCTATTCTGCTCCTGACACAAACCCATTTCAGCTCTGCCTCACCCGCGTCTGAGGGAAGCCAGGCTTGAGGGACATGTGCTCCTGACCGGCCATCCCAACCTCATGTAAACCCTCCAACGCATCTCTGTAATCCACTGGTGGCTTCTACATGACAGTCGCATGAAACTCCAGAGGTAAATGTTGAGGAGAGAAACTCCTTTTTTCTTTTTTTGCTGAGGTAAACACATATTTGCTGGTGGATGTCAACACAAGCTACGTCACTGACAGGCCTGACCCACCGCACTGGCATGTTGCCGTAGACTTCCTGTCAATCAGACATCTTTACTATACTTTTGCATTGACTGTGGACATGCGGTCAATACTTTTGGACATTTTAAACTGTGGACTAAATATATTTTTGGACAGTAAGAAAAGAGTCCAACAATGGAGCTCTATGGCACGGAGGAATAAAGCGTTGACTACACAACAACACTTGTTAGTGCGATCAATCAAATGTTAAATTGTATACATTCATCACTAATGCATGAATATATCATTTACCAATTAATACGTCCATTTGTGGCCATTTATAAACCCGTAATGAAGTATTCAAAGGTAGTATTGAAGTGGGAAGTAGTTTTTTAAGATCTCTCAGATCAGCACAGGACAAGTGACTCAAACTGGATGAGTCTACTTGGTTTACGAGTGAAAGAACCTACAACACCATCTCATCTCATCAACATATTTACCATTCAAGCCAGGTTATTAATGCTCTGTGCTGCTCTGTTTATGAGCCGACCCAGAGAAGCGAGCATGTGTTCATCGGCAACAGATGATTATTCCTGCTGATTGCTTATTGACAAAGCTTTGAACCAACAGGTGAGAGATTGAGCTGATATGTCAGACGGTATTTTAGACTTCTGCTCATTTGTTTCCAACACTGTCTACAGATTTAGACTGATGCTATTCTGACCAGCTCCTCTTTGACCCTGCCGCTGACTGAAAGGCGGTCCCAGACTAGAATCATTGATGATGACAAACTTATGAAGGCATACATGGGTCACACATGCATTACTGTGTATGACCCACATAATGAAAGGTATCTATCTAGATGTTCATCCTGCCGATTTCCCTCCGATCTGGGGCTTTTGTCAGCTATCGCCAAAAACTGTAAACTCAGCAAAAGCTTTAGTGCAACTCTAGAATAGACGAGTGTGGTTGGCACTCGAGGTCATGATTGCATGGCTAATCTAAAGTTTCAATATTCAGTATTATACTGAATTCCATTTCGCTGCATCAGTGTCGGGGTCTTGGTATTGTGCATGCTGGCTCACTGTCACAGCTTATTGGGACACAACAGAGACATTTTAGTTAGAACCTCAAAATGTCTGCTGGAAAAAGAACCTGTTGGCCCCAAATATCCAGTATCGGTGTGGCTGTAGATAAAAACCTATTGATGTTTTTATTCCAAACGTTTTTATAAGATTGCTATGTTTCTTTGTGCAGAGTCACAAACCGATGGTTTAACCAACTGAAAGCAAACAAAAAATTGTACGTTCCTCCTCCGCCCTACTAAGAACAAGGTTATCAAGATATGGAGAGTGCCAGAGGAAACATGGTTCCTCCCCGTCACCACCGTGGAGTTACAGCATCCCAGTGTGCAGCCGCGGAGAAGGAGCGCCATAAACAAATGCAGGAAGAGGGATATCTACAAGACCCTTCACCCAAGACAACCAACTAACGCAGACATGAGGACAGACGTGTGTGCGCGCGCATGCGTGTGTGTGAACAGATTGACTTTGTCCAGCGTTTATGTTTTATGTGTGTAGATGCTTGAAGACAGACATGGGGTGTATGTGTGTTTATGTGCCCACCATACATCCCTGAAAACAAACAGTGAATGAAAGGACGGTATTGTTCGTCATCTCCAGCAGACGTGCAACTTGCAGTCAGCAGCCAAGGGCAACGAAAAGGCCATTCAGGCTTTCAATACAGCCTCTTCCTCTTTGCTGTACCTTTGACTGGATTTATTCTAAATCAAATAAATAAAAGTCAAGGATTTACAGCCGATTTGACAAATTCAATAAAATCATGAATGACCGCTTTGTATTTTTTGGTGGAGCTTAGCATGTTCTCTGTCTCATACACTTCACTATGGCAATGTTTTATGACTTCCTGTTGCTCCTGGTCATTGTTAAAGTGACTCTGCATCATTTGAGGAAGCAACATTAAATTATAAATCATTTCTCTCACTCACTGAACGTGTGTGAGAAACTCCTTTGGGTGTTCGCCAGTGGATGGTTGACCGTGTGTGCCGGCACTCCTATCCGTAGATAACATTGTGTTGGGCGGCTGGCTGACTTTGGGGACCTGGAGGCATGAAATCACCCTGCGTTGGGACATGTGTTCCCCCGATAGTGACAAAGAGGGTGTTACCCTTCACTGAAATCTACCTCCAGCCCTTCAGGCAGCTCTTCCTGCCCTGAGCGATGTGTACACCCACAGTGTTCTTACACGACATTTCTCAGGAACCTTGGTCACCCTTCATGCAAAAAAAATTCTTTTCATCCTCCTTTTGTTTTGTTTCCTCACATGTTTACAAGTCTGTTAACAACTGACTTCTTCCCAGGGCCAGTGTTCTGATAATAACCAATGAGTAATAAAGTATATCATATAAAAGCAACTGAAAACTTAAAATCTCAACTATTTGCGTGTGTAAGGGGTCTCTTATAGAGAGGCAAAGTCCATCCACAGTGGACTACCATGGGACCTTATTTCGTAATAAAGTATGTATAGTAGCCTATGGTGAGAAAATTGTGCTCTGAATAAGACTTACAAGGACAAAGGGCCTTGCTCGTTTGTTCGATTAAACACTTTCGGTAGAATAACGTTACATTTGTTCATAGAACATAGCTACCTTAGCTAGATAGCTAGCAAGCCAAGGTAACGGCCATCTTGGTGTCAGAAAGATGTGGTTCACTGATCTGTTTCTCACACTTTCTGGACTTGCAAAATTATCTTTTGAACTGCGAAAATGATGGCAGAATTCAAACAGGATCAAAATTAGGTGAAATTACACACATTAAAGAAAAAATATTTCCATATTTGCTAGCATTTCTCATACAGCCTAATTGCTAATCTCTCAAGCCTCATCTGACATGAACATAATTGATCATCAGGTAACTAGACACTTAAATCAAGGTATGTGGTGCTAAAGAAAAAACTATCTCCACAATAGTTAACTGAATCCCTTACTTTCTTATTTGCTACGCACACAACCAGTACGTTTAAGAGATTTCTTCAGCCTATTGAGGTTGTCCTTGCTATAACCCGGATATTCCAGAACGGAACCCGGATATTCCGGAACGGAACCCTGACAACCCTGACATTAAGCAACCGAACCCAGACATTCCGGAACGGAATCCGGACGTGGTGTATTTCAAGGATTAGATTCGAAATATTATCATGAGACCCCATCAGCTATGAAGATAATAGAGAATGTTTTTTTTCTTTTTCTGTGTCTCCTAATGGTGACCCATTATGAACTATTAAATATAGTACATTTTTGTATTCCATTTAGCAGCATTCAAAATCTTCCGATTTCTTCTTGGATCATAACCATTTTTTTCACATTAATAATATGTGGAAACATCCACCAGATTCATCATATCATATCATAGTCTCGTGGTTTTACCTTTGAGGAAAAGGCATGAGCCATGATGGGAAACATCCAGACAATCCCTAAGCTCATATATCAAGCTGTGGGAAAGTGGGAACGACAAACAAAACATAGAAACAACCAACAACTCAATCCCTCACTAGTCATCCTAAACGTCACTCTCTCTCATCCAGCCTCTTGTATCCAGGCAGCACTTACATCCTCCCTCCATTAACGCCTCATGTCTGCCCTCCACCCAGCCCTTCTCTATTGTGTGCACAGCGATTCTCCTCTCCCTCCCATGGCGTTACACAGAGAGGAAGCTGGCCTTCCACTTCCTTCTTCACTGGTGAGAACAATTCATGCCTTGTCTCTCACCCCGTCTCTCTCTCTTAAACCCAGACTACATGAAGCTGCCAGGTTACTTGATTTCCTGATGCAGGGTCTGGGCTTGTAAAAATGTAGATGTAATTTATTTAAAGGTATTTATCTTATCTGACATAGCCTTTACATCCACTAGGTCTCCAGAAGAGACAAAATAGTTCTGGGAATGTGTACACAAATTGTGAAATACAGAAGCTTTCAGAAATATTAAGGTGTGGGAGACCAGCATTTTGTTCTGTAAAGCTGCCTTGGGGCATACACAAACTAATGTATACACTAATAACTTGAATCCATTATATTTATAGAGCACTTACAAAGTTACAAAAGCATTACGTTCAGCAATTGAAATACAGTGAAAACATGACCACACAAAGCAGTTAGAAATGACTGGATAAACATGTATAACATTTGAGAATTATCTTTAAGTTAAACAATGAAAGTGTTGTAAATAAGTGAATGTAAGTTTCACTAAGCTGTGAGTCTTTGGGTCAGTCACTCTGGTCTTGCCTCAAGTCTAGCATTACAGGGAGAGGTACATTTGGTAATGTAACTAGGTACCAGTTCATGCAATGCTAAATAAGAAGCAATACACTTTTTAAATCAGCTCTTAAATTAACAGAAATTAACAGTACAGTGTTTAAAACAGGTGTGATGTGAGCGGTTAAGGGCCCCTCATCCTCGATGAGGCCCTCCAAATTAATTGAAAAATGTATTTTAAGACACTCTTGGTAACGTGCTTGTAAGTGCCTCCAAATCCCAAAATGTCCTCACATCGTGAGCTGGGCATGACATTTGAGGAGAAAGGTGCACTATCATAAATATTGTGATAGTAACAAATAGCATGTGTGAAGAACACACTCTTTTTTTGCTCTTTCCTCAGTGTAATGTAAAGCCTCGCAACTGACACATAAGGCAACTCAGAAGTTGATGTCAGACATCAGTCCACACACAGGTGGCAGCAATACACAATCATTGAATTGATTAGTCAACAAAATACATCTGGTGCAAAACCTCAGGAAATAAAAAGTTTACAACAAACTGCACAAATGTATTGTTTACAGGTTTGAGATGCATCATTCATTATCAAGAGGGTCCTGACAGATCATCACATTGGCTGCTGCATGAGTCGCTGAACATGCCAATGAGTGACAAAGAAAACAAACAAAAAACACAGAGCAAAACCCTCCAAAAAGAAATAAATCACTCAGTTGAGTTCAATCAAAGATGCCTAAATAGGTTAAACTCCCCAGTATTTTACAAGACAAATCCCTTTTTTATGCTCTCTTATTTATACAGTACATTATATTATAATTAATCTGAAATTCAGGAATGGTATTATACATTTTAGGTTAAATCACTTATGGGATTTATGGGGAATATAACAGATAATGTGGTTTGGTGTTCTCAATTGATGGACCCAGACAGTGTGCGCACCAAATCAAAACACATGTTCACCAAACTTCCCTGGAGACAGCTCACAAGCATTTGAGATGTGAACACTCACACGCCCAAATGAACACACCAGACAATGGTGGCCCTTTTAAACAACAGCGTCCCCTCACAGACACAGGAGGGTGGTGTGCGCTGGTGTTGTAACAGGACATGGAAGGGGAAACCTTAACCACAAATGCAGGTAGTGAGTCCAAACAGTCCAATCTTCTCACCATTTAAACACACCGCTCTCTTTTGTAATCGTTCCAGCGATCAATCTGTATTTAACTCTCCTACAAACTGTCATACAATAGCCGGTGAAAAATATTTACGAAGGAACAAACTTCAATTTTTTTAAGAAAACCAGTTTTCCTTCATAATGACGCATTTCACTTTATTAGCTCTCAAAATTGTATGTAGGTGAGTTTTTGTGCGCCATTTCCTGTAGTAAAGTGTCTGCACTTCCAAGCTCGAAGCAGCTGTGTGTGAGTGTGTGTGTGTGTGTGTGTTTGTGTGTGTGTGTGTGTGCATTCATTTAGCTTATATGTGTGTCTGTGGATACGTGTGAGTTTAGATAAGCATGTATTTAAACTCAATCTGAATGACTGGCGTAGCTTTCGGTCACAGTTTAAGATCACAGGGTCAAGCTCCTAGACTGCAGCTTTTATCAATCTTCTCACCGGTTTCCGTTGGCTAATACTGAAGCGAGTGGCCGCGTGTGTCACCGCTGTTTTCTCAGTACATTTTGGATGCCTTTGAGAATAGTTTCAAACTTTCTCACCATCGCAGGAAAGAAACGATTGCCTGGTTCTCAGAGGAAATGAGAAATTACCGGAGAATGTTCACACTTTTGAAAGGGAGAGAGAAAGGTCTGTGTAAAAGTGGTTGTATAACAAAGTAAGCTGCTTGGTAAATTGTTGGTATCTTGACGTTGAATAGCTCCATTCAAAACAAAGAGAAGTGGCTCTAAACAGATGACTCATGAAAAAAAAAAAAACTTAGGAGGAGGTAAAATGAGGGCTTTGTCACTGTGGCAGTAGGTCACTCATACACAAAGAGAAATGATGGCTCACAAATGGACCCAAATATGTATGGATGTTTGCACACTGAATAAACAAGTGTTTAGAAACAAGTGGATCCCTGTCCTCAAGCTTAAGCCTTGTGCCATTGAGGTCTTAGTTTTGTGCGATGTCATGGGACAACGCTGCCCCCAGGTCATGTTGTATCTGTGAAGGGCATCGCTGATACCATCTCTTTAAACCCGCTGTGAATGCTTCCTTTCTGTGAATGTGAAACTGACACAGACAATTAAAATAGTGAGTGAGGAAAAAGCAGGAAACATCATGAGCTTGGAGACATGAGGTTGTTCTTCATAATGCTGTGTGGTCATCTCAATTTGAAACAGTTCAATACACTTCCATTTGATGGAACTGATACCTGGAAGAATGAGTCCTTTCACTGTTGATACTTTTGATGATAACAATCATATAATTTAATTGGTAGGGCTTTGCAGGACCTTTTTGCGCGATGTGTGATTTTAGTACTTTAACCTGGACTCAGAATACAAAAACTGAACACACAACCTGCCCATCATAAGATGTTAGAACGCAAAAGTGGTTTAATCAACATTTATACAAGTCTCACTTCAAAGAGATTATTCTGAACAAAATTAAAAGCATATTGCTGTTCTTTGATTACACTCGCTAATTATGAGTCACAACTATATATATATATATATATATATATATATATATATATATATATATATATATATATATATATATATATAAATAAATAATGGTGTGGTCCATATTGAGAGCAGGACTATTGTTAGTTTTGGTCTTTTCATGGCATCTATAAGCTCTAAGAACATTTTAAGTAATGGCAGTATTATTCTTTAATGTAAGAGACTGCTTTTTTGAGGGTGTACTGCGAAAGGCTGTGAGGTATTGCTGTAAGCTAAAAATGCTGAGGTCATAAAATACAGCAGTCTTAATGCATTACACACTTTAAACTTGACTTGAATAATCTATTGCAGATGATAGGGGGGGTCCTTTACTCAATAGAGGACTTATAACCAGCAGATTTCCGCCTGTTCACTAATGAACAGGCGGAAGTAAGTTCAGACCCTTCAAGATATTATTTTGAAACCTCTCAAAATGAGAGTTAATATAAGTTGTAAGCATTAGATGAAACGACTGAGATCCCTGAAGTCAGAGTGATTCCCTTTCATTAAAGTTTGTGTTCACTCTCATCCTGAGACAAAAAGCCCATGTTAAACACTATCAACTGCAACTGGATGCAAATATACCACATACTGTATGTAACTTCTCTTTCAAAAGGTGCCATATGAATAAAGTTTGCTTGCTTGCAGTTTAGAACGGCCGGTCCGCCCCTGCTGCAGTCCTTGTTGCTGATAACGCCCACTGTTGTCCCGAGATGAGTTCAGATGGAACGAGACAGACCAACCATGTGCAGCAACAAAGACACGATGTGGCCAAACCTGAAGCACCGCTGCAGAGGAATCCAGAACCCTCAAATGATCAGAAACTACCTTGTACTTTCAGTATAAATCAAGAAGTATGCATCTGTTCACAAGATGATATCATTGCTGCTCATTATATGGCACATGAATAAAAGACATGGTTGTTTTCTGCGCAAAAGCATACTCATCCTGAAAGTTGTTTTTCCTCAGAGATGTTCATTGTGTGAGAGGTTACGGAGAAGCCAAAACGAACCACGTGACAGAACCGTATAATGCATATTGTGAAACGAAATATCTTGAATTGCACCACATCGATAAGGTCGCTACACCAATAAGATTTCAGTTACTTCCTGACTCTCAAAGGCCCTGCGAGCAGGAAGCGTGTGGTACCATCGCGCCGTAGGCAGATCGCAGCACGATATGTTTGTTAGCGTGTTAGCATTCTGATTAACGGCCAGTTGGTGCCCTGCTTCGGAGGTCTAATCTGGCCTCACGCCTCACTGCACCTGCTCAATAGAGTCCGCACCCTGCATCATGACATCATGTCTTTATGTGAAATCCCGGTGCCATTCACGGGCCCACCGTAGGGCTTAGCATGCAAGCGTCCACTATACCAACACACAGTTCTTTAAAGGGAGTCCCCTGCTCGCAGTGGATACACCCTGATGCCTCCACAGAGCTCTGAACATGCCTTCTATCCTCCGACCCATCGGGCTGAGCCCATGTGCCGTCCAGGGCCCAGAGGAGAGCGAGTAATTGGGCTTTTTGTTGAGGGCATTTTTATATGAGAAGATATCACTGCTCCTGGATATATGGAGACTAGTTTAGCTATCTGATCAGCTAACATACACACTGATGTTCCTGGATGTCCTTCAGAGAGAAACTGTAACAAACAATTTGGGCACATTTAACAATATGGTGCCTCACACTTGCTCTAAGATTACATCATCCATTTGTTAAAAGCTGCAGGAAGCTCAGTGTGGAGGCCAAATCTGCCACTGACCAAAAGATCAGAGAGCAGACATCAAGAGGTGGACTTTCCAGTTCACCAGCCCAGTGATGTCACCTAGGACAGCGATTACTATTGGTTGAGAGACAGCGAGGGTAGGCTGAACTAAGATGGGCAGAGTGGAGATACGTCCATAAAAGGAGTGATGACCTCTATTGATGAATGATTGTTGATTTTGACCATTGATATATGTGGACTGTATGAGGTCACCTCCATTGTCCATATGAGGAATTGATTAAAATATGTTGAACAATTAAAAGGTGTTGTATTTCTGTCTTTTCATTTATTATTTTAAAAATGTAACTATTTTGTCAAAAGTGCAGTTTCACACATTTTCCAGACAGACTAAACAACAATTCTGAACAAAGAACAAAATATTAAGCTTTGTTCTCTAATAAAAGGTCAAATATAAACATGTTGAATTTATGGATTATTTATATGCATTTTTTTATGGTTCCACCCAAGAAGTATCCACATTGAAGGCAAATCAGTCTTCAAAGAAAACCGCATTGTTCAAACTTTATTGAGACCTGGGAATATGAAACAATCGTGGAACCTGGAAATTAGATTGTGTAACGGGAAATGAGTTGTGTGACCGTAAACAAACCGTCTGTTTCAGACTGCCACATAATTGTTTTGTTCCTTCCTTTTAATTTGATGCATCAGTAGAGGATTTCAACTATTTGGATAAGAGGCAAACAAAAGCGTTCTTCAAATAAACTTAACCACACATGTGGTTTATGATGAAATTATTAGATATTGGCATAAATAAATATTAGTATTGTAAGGTCCTGCATTTCAACACAGTGGGTAGTATTCCAATGTATGTAACAACATCCTGTTCCCCATTTGCGGAGGCTGATGTGGTAATATAAAAAAATATGGACGTGGGAAAACTTTTGTTTAAGGTTAATAAAGCCACGTTTTTAAAAATCAGCAACAACATTAGCTTAAAAATGTGACTGAGCTAAAAGTTTCTCAGTTTAACAAACAAGCTCCAAAAAATATGATATTTAGCGGTGATTTGTTTTCAATAAGGCTGATGGTTTGCTTATTCTGTTTTAGATGGGGAGGAAATAACATCACCAGAGTTTTATTTAGTTAGTATGAGACTGAATATTAAAAAAGACAGACATGAGAACAAACACAATTTACAGAAAACAAAATAGAATGAATTAAAGCAATTGTTATCACAACTTAATACAATATATATATATATATATATATATATATATATATATATATATATATATATATATATATATATATATATATATATATATATATATCATGATGCCTATGATAGGAAAAAATGGCATTGCCATGCTTGTGTGTGTTTAAGTGATATATTTCAACCAGGTCAAATCATCCCTAATATTTTCATTTGTAGAGAGGATATTGATTGCGTTTGTGCAAACCTGGAGGTAATTTCCCAATGAGAATTTAAGATATTTAGAGTGTCCTCTTTAGGCTCTGGTAGCTTTCCTCTGTTCAAACATCTGTGGAGTGATTCAGAGATCAAAAGACTGTGCTGAATGTTTTTCTTCTCTGAGCCGGGAAAGTTTGACTAACCTCCATAATAGAGACATTTCAGTGCGCGCTTTCACTCAATGGTTCACATTCTTCACATTCCAGCTAAGTGACACAGATATGATTAAAAACACACACACACACACACACACACACACACACACACACACACACACACACACACACACACACACACACACACACGTGGACATTTGATAACACTATTGATTGTCAAGCAAGGCTTTTCTAAAAATAATCCAGATGCAAAAACTGAACTGTTTAAATTAATAAAATGTGTAAATGTGTAAAGAAAAAAAAAGAAAGAAAAAATTGCATTTTTAAACAAAGGTTTGGCCTGATCTTTAGTTGCAGAGTTATTAATGGTATTCTTCCTTCGGCTATTGAGGTTTGCAAATACGTAGTATAAATACGGAGTGTTTAGAAGAAGTGGAGATTAAGTCTAATTTTCTTGTGGAGAAATACAAATAAAATAATTGGCATTGTTTCATTTTGATGAGCTAACTTTGTATTGAAAGCCTGAAAAAAAAGGGAATGAGTAGAGGTTTTTGTCAGTGATCTATGAGTTATGTTGCCGATATAAACGGATATGTGATTTTAAATGATTCAAACTGTTATTATTTTACTTCTTTGGTAATATTGTGGCGTATATGGCAATCTGAATCTGTCTTATACAAATGTCTGATGTCTTGTAAAACTGATGCAGAATGTGAAAATGGAATAAATAAAATAAAATGTGAAAAACAATGACCCCAAAATATGAAATCAGAAAACAATTGTCAAGGCTCAACATTAGAGCATTTATCTTGTTTTTTAACCCAGAGTGGAAATCAACCTGCTGCTGCCTGAACTGAATAGCTGCATAAACAACAATGTCCAGCGTCAATGCACGAGGACCTACACTCTCCTTCATCTGCCTCTCTGCTCCAATGTTGGGCATGGCAGTGCAGCTGGAGGCACATCAGCTGCTGTTGTTGTTTTCATCTCCTGCTTCTGTGCTTCTACATACATACATGTGTGAGGACATGGCATGCATGGAGCTGGGCTGCTCTGCTGTGGACTCGGTGCCCCGGCCGCACAGTGTCCATGTTGGTGTGGGAGCCTGAGGCCTGCTCCCATACATCCCCGCTCTGGCTCTGTTGATCCTATTGTCTCCTGCGTCACCACACGTCGCCCGGCAAATAAAGGCCGTCTGGCTCCAAGCTTAAATATTGCAGCAAACTAAAAACCAACCATCAGAGCCGATTCATTCACATCTGCTCAGTGGGGCGACAAGGACGGGGCTTTAGGTGGGAAAGAGGGCAGAAAAAAGTTCACTTTTCCCTGCCGGGTGCCAAGAGAACGGGACAGGACTCAACTTCGCGGGAGCCGCAGCTGTGGCAAGTTGCCCATTTGATTACATTTAACCGACATCATACATTACAGAAGAAGGGACTGTTTGTTACTTATTGATTTGTCTTTATTTTGTTTTAATTGGGATTTTTTTCTTTTTTTTTTAAAGAGTTAGCGCAATATATTTTTGGGTTTGCACCACTCTTAAAGTTCGACATAGTTAATTTAGTTGACATCTAGAACAAGCAGCCGTTTAACCGAAAAAATCAATTGCTAAAAACGTATTATTTAATATATTGACATCACATGTTTTATCTAATTTCATTGGGAATTAAACGGACTCCAACACCACTCTTTAGAAGTTTCAGATTCTCCCGGTTTTCTAATAGAAATGTGTGTGGTGGCATGAAATTATGGCTTAGATTAGATTTTTGACAAGTTAGATTTTCCTAAATTTTAACTTTTGGCCACTCTCTAATCTCCTCCCCCTGCCTGTCCTGCCTACCCCACCCTCCCTCCCTGTCTGAACCCTCTGTGTCTCTTCCTACCCCACCCTTCATTCCACAGTGCTACGGACCGATCATGGGTGACTGGAGCTTTCTGGGTAATATTTTAGAGGAAGTTAACGAGCACTCTACGGTGATCGGCCGGGTGTGGCTCACGGTGCTCTTCATCTTCCGTATCCTTATCCTGGGCACGGCGGCGGAGTTTGTGTGGGGCGATGAGCAGTCTGACTATGTCTGCAACACACAGCAGCCGGGATGTGAAAACGTGTGCTACGATGAGGCCTTCCCCATCTCCCACATCCGTCTGTGGGTGCTGCAGATCATCTTTGTGTCCACACCGTCTCTGGTGTACGTGGGTCACGCTGTTCACCATGTCCACATGGAGGAGAAACGCAAGGAGCGCGAGGAGGCAGAACTCAGCCGGCAGCAGGAGCTGAGTGAGGAGCGTCTCCCTCTGGCACCTGACCAGGGAAGTGTCCGCACCACTAAGGAGACCAGCACAAAGGGGAGCAAGAAGTTCAGGCTGGAGGGTACCCTGCTGAGGACCTACATCTGCCACATCATCTTCAAAACACTGTTTGAGGTGGGTTTCGTGGTGGGACAGTACTTCCTTTATGGCTTCCGCATCCTACCGCTGTACAAATGCAGCCGCTGGCCCTGCCCCAACACGGTGGACTGTTTTGTGTCTCGCCCCACGGAGAAGACCGTCTTCATCATCTTTATGTTGGCCGTGGCCTGCGTCTCACTCTTCCTCAACTTTGTGGAGATCAGTCACCTGGGCCTGAAGAAGATTCGCTTTGTCTTTCGTAAGCCGGCCCCCGCCCCGGCTCAAGGCGAGGGCTCGGCCCCCCTGCCGCCACAAGGAAAGAGCCTGCCCCCCTTAGCTCTGCCCTCTCTGCAAAGAGCGAAAGGTTACAGGCTGCTGGAGGAGGAGAAAGCTCCCATAACTCAGCTCTACCCGCTTGCTGAGGTGGGCATGGAGGCTGGCAGAGGGGCCCCACCCTTCCCGAAGCTGGAAGAGAAGGTGGAGGAGGTGCTGCCTATGGGGAACATCTCTAAGGTGTATGACGAGACTCTGCCCTCCTACGCCCAGACCACTGAGACAGCGGGGGTGATATTACACGAGGAGGCCGAGGAGGTGCAGCTGGCAGAGGTGGAAGCAGAGAGAGAGGAGAAGGTTCTGGATGAGGATCTGGAGGTAGAGGAGGCGGTGAACGGGGAGGGGGTAACTCCAGCAGAGGCAAGGATGGAGGCCACGGATACGATAGAAGACACCAGACCGCTGAGCCGACTGAGCAAAGCCAGCAGCAGGGCCAGGTCAGACGATCTCAACGTATGAACCTGTGAGAGAGAGAGAGAGAGCATATGTACACCTGCACACACACCAAATGGTCAAAACAAGAGAGAGCACACACATCTAACTCAAGACAACGCACACTCTTGAACAGGCAGGTTAAAAAACCAATGGATGAAAAACAAAATCAACATCAACATCAACAGGGATAGATTTCAACCTTTAGGACACAGGCTACACAATTCTACAAAGAGGCAAAAATCTGCATGTTTGTGATAAAATGAAATATAAAGTAGAGGTTAAAGAGGGGAGGAGTAGGTTTTTTTATTAAGCGTGTTCTTATATTTAAAAAATGTGGAAAGGACACATGCAAGGGGGAAATGTTTTTACTTGATGAAAATCCATGTTCAATTTTTAGAAACATCTTTTTCTATTGAAAGAGTTTTAATCATATACAATGGAGGATTAGACATTTTTACATGGGGTTTGAGTAGATAGGGGACATAGTTACACTTGTGTGTCTTCAAATCAGTATTTTCGCTGTAGTTAGGCAGTGACTTTCATTCCCATTCAGACAGTGACATACTGCAAATGCAGCATGTGGCTGCACACGGCATTGAGTGTGCTCTCGCATACACAAATCACACGATTAAGTGCCGGTACATTTAGAGGTATACAGCTCTTTGAGAAGAGGAAGAAAATTCCATTTCCATGTAGAGAAGAGCATACCTTTTTACTTTTTTTTTTTTTTGCACATTCAGAGGTTTAGACTCTGTGCAAGGCCTTCAACCCTCACAACACCTCATCTATGCATCCATTTACATAGGATTCTTTCAAGTGAAGAGACATGTGCAGACATTTCAGAGCATAGCTCTCCTTTTCATGTTTATATACCAGGCAGCACAGCCAGAACTGAGTTAGTGAGGAAAAACAAAAAAAAAGACCACATGTCGAATGTCTTTTTCAATGTGATTGTACATCTCTTCATTTTAGATGCGTGTTTTGTAGCCTTTAAGTAGAACTGTGTACTTTGGCAGAGAGCAGGGCTCATTTTGCCCTATCAGAGAATGAACTATAGTAGCGACCTCAGGCCAAATCCTCTCTTTTCGTGCTGTACAAACAGGCGTCCGGGCGATAAAGATCATGCACCATCAGCACAAAGTATTGTTGGAGGCCAGACAATAAAAGAAACTATGCTCATCAATGAAAACAAGTATCCTTGACCTGGCTGTGAAAAAAATCTTTCAACTTGATTTCATGTGACCATAGCAGGTCCCTACCCCGCAAGAAAATAACAATATTCATGAAGGCTTTAAAATTCAAAGAGAAACAAACAACCAGGGGAGACTCCGCTGTACATAACGCCCCATCTCATGTCTGATAATGTACATAATGTGCAGAGCAGCTGTTTTCAGTTATTTCACTGTCTAGAGGAATCACACAAGTTTTAATTGTGATTACAGAATTGATTTAATCTCACAAACTCGAGAAAGACAAAACTCCCACGCTGCGGAATTGTGCATTTATCCGAGTAGAGATTAATTTCTTTGCGAATAATTAGCAATAATTTTAATACAAAGCACATTAAGCCTTAAAGTATGCCTTAGGTTTGTCACAAATCTTCCCCCCACATTCTCTGGCTTTGTTTATTGAAACAGCTGCCACTGTATGATTTCCTGTGCCTTATCTGTTATTGTAAATTCTCAACTGTTGTAAGATTGTAAGTACTTATATTGCTCTGGGACCTATGTGAATTTGATGTTTTATTTGATATTATTATTATTTTTTTGAGTTTCATTTTGTATGCGTCCCCTCAGCACACTCACTATGCCCAAACACCCACACCAGACATACAAATGGTCTCTATTATGCAGCGCAGATGGTTAAATAACACGTTTTTAAAGTAAAACCCGATAATTTCATGATGTTAAGGAGAAATGAGGGCATAAAGTTGCATGTTCGTGGACATGAACTCTGTCACACAGTGCAGACTTAGGCTCATGCATGTGCCTTTGTGTGCACTCGCCTCACAGTGTTGGTTTTGGTGGTATGATCAAATGGCTCTCGGGAAACTCAGAGAGAAGGCAGCTGTGACCCCTTTGTGACCCCCAGCCATCCCTTTAACTCCCATAATCCAATGCTGTGGAATCTGAATAAAAAAGATCCTTCCCTAAATCACTAAATTGTTGAACACATTTAAGCATTTAACAGTTTTACAGTTTAAGTATGACGCTGGTCCTTGTGTGCATTGATATGACTGGTAATGTATGATTTTTGTATTTTAAGACTGTTGCATTGCCTGTATGTTTGTAAGAAGACATGATTAATCTTTGGAAAGAACAAAAAAAACAAAAACATTTTTACTAACTTGTAGTCTTCTTTGCTGATAGATGTGTGGCAGTATCTTCTTTTGGAATGTGAACCAACGCAATAAAAAGTCACACGTGGTCAAGAAGTGTTGTCTCAGTGTTTCTCTGCTAAGCACACGCACACACGGACAGTAAAACTGTAGCGCTTACTATTATTATTATTATTACACGGTTAAAGTTCAAAAGTTAAATCCTTAAGGTTCCCAACGCTGTATGTTTCGATAACTGACAGAAAAGTTAAACTAATACAACGTTAGAAGGGGCTTGAACTGTGGCTAACCTTAGCTGAGAGTGGTCGGAATTTATTTTTGACATTTTCATTTACATACAACTCTGTGGCATTTAAATTTAACAGAGACTTTTCACACACACACACACACACACACACACACACAATCCATATTTATTTAAACATTTTTTAGGTTTCCAAAAAGTCTGTAGTGTTTGCTGCTATTCCCTCATCCGGATCTATTCTTGAGTATATTATACTATACTTATTTTTTATGCTACTTTATAGAAGTACCTAGATCTTTTAGTTAGTAGCAATACCACATATACAAATAATATTATTACGTGGTAAAGTAAAACAAAAAAAGGAAACGTACAAGGAATTAGCACCAAGATGTACTTAAAGAACCAAAACTCATTAAGCAAAATGTCCCATTTCTGAATAATGTATATTATATTACAGGATCATAATTACTGATGCATTAATGTGTAAGCATCACTAATGTTGCAGGTAAACGTAGGGCTAATTACTTTTTATACTTTAGAGAAAACTGTGAATTTCACCCCAAGAATCAATAAAAGGTTTAATCTTAACCTATATTGCATCATAATCTATTTGCTGATTACATTTTGAATAATCTTAATCTGCAAAGCAACAAGTAACTAGAGCCTTCAGATAAATGTAGTGGAGTGTAAAAAACAATATGTCATCCTGACAAACTGGAGTATATGAATTAGGTAGGACATTTTAAGAACAGTACTTGAGTAATTGTACTGATTTTGTTTCTCCAAATAAGTTGCTATAAACATATTTTGCCATAATATTCACTTCTAAGGTCAATAGATTTACATGTGACCTATTCTGCACGTTTTTGGACCATGGGAGTAAACTAATGTTAACACAGGGAGACGCCACTTTGGAAGCATTAAAGTTATGCAATATATAAATCTCCACTATGGGGCAGTATTGTACAATATATGTTTTATTCCTGGACCCATTCGTTCTCTCTTCTATCAAATGTTGGTTTGAACGAGGTTAAAAAGTGCAGATCATAGGGAAAAAATAAGAAACTGAGCTTATATTAATTTGTGTAGCTGGATGGGTTTGGTATTATTTTCAATTTGGTCATGTGGAAGAAGTTTGTGATCCTGCCGCCATGTTGAGAACGGTCAAGCCAAACAAGAACCGCCTCCTGGCAGGAGCAAACTATCTCATTTTACAGATAAACAGGACACTAAAATATCTCTTACAACATTTGCTAAGAGAAATAGGCAATGCCGTAACATAACCTTCATTTGTAAATTGTTCAGCGCTGCATGTAGTATGACAATTCGACACAAGCTTATGAGCTGCACTCAACAGCTGCGTTAGAGACTCCTCGCCTTTAATTGTTCTTTATTCTTTGGGCGTGGTGCTCTCGTGGTGCGTGGGCACTAAAAATGCCCCAAATAGCAAGTGGTATATAAAACGTTGAAGATGTACGTGGCAGAAATGATTCATTCGCACACATGTTCGTAATCAAGAATAATATCAATCTCTGTATTGTTAATGCACTAATCATAATTAAGAGAAGTTTCATTTAGACTTCATACTTGGTAATATAATGTTGTTGTGTGTTTCAAAGAGCTCTGAGCTGAAGTATTCCCTCCTCACATCCAGCTGCTCCAAGCTCCTCGCTGTGGGCGCGACGTCGTAAATGAAGGCAACTTCCTTCTCAACTCCCATCTTCTCTCATCCGGACTTTTGCAGCTAGACAGGACTTTAAAAAGTGAGGGACATATTTTTTTAATGGGTCTAAAGTACATTCCATGTGAGTCGAATGCCATTGGACAAACATTTTTACTACTGTAGGGGATTTTGCAAATTAACCAGAATCTCAAACACAAAAGACTGAAATCCTTTCTGACTGAAACGACCTTGGAAAACTGTGACAGTGGAGGTATATCATGATATCAAACTGACTGCATTGACATTGTGTTCCAAATCCCATACTTGTTCTTCTTACTTTTAGTACTTACTGCAGCTATCCTTACACAGTATGTACTGTTAGTATGCATTCAGTTAGGACACCCCACTTTCCTAACAGCAATGCTCCTTGCACTTTGACCATCTTGCTCATGTATCCGTGACACAGAGGATTGTGGGTTGAGAATAGCCAGAAAAGCATGGTGGCTTGATCCAATATAAAATACAACAGGATGCAGTGGGACATGTTGGTATTTTTTGGCATACTGCATTTTACATACTATGTACTGGGGCAACTAGTCTTTAGCTCACTATACAGTATGGTAGTTTGGGTATTGGAACGCACAGTGAGACTATGGCCTGCCAACAGTGATGCATTTGAAAGACATGCTTCAGGGTTTCCAAGTCTTGTTAAGGGCTTGTGGTAAACAAGGAATGCCATCAGGCCCACTGAGGGCAGTTGCTGCAATATACTAATGGAAGTATGTTTGTCTGCTCATCATTCTATCAGCCTTATCCCCCACCACCACCACCACCTCCATTTTGCTGCTGCTCAGGGCAGACGCCCTCGATTGCAAATCTCCTTGTAGAGTCCAACAGTTTCTTCTAAAATGAAGATGCAAAGCCCATTTTACATTAGATTTCAGAATTATTCTTGGAATTAGTTTTATTAGTTTTATTTTTGTGTGCATTTTTAAACCTGAAAAAGAAAATATGCATTTTGATCCAAGGCCTCTCACACTCAGGGGGTCATATTGAGCAGTACAATACATGGTGAGCTACATTTCTGCAAAATACTGTCTTCAACACGCTCTGTATCCTGATAGACGCACAATACTCATATGGCCACAGACCATCATCACAAGAATCACTTCCTGTGTGGAAACCTTTTTTTGAGACTGTGGGGGAGAGCGGGCAGGTTTAATCTTCACACTTCACCTACGTACCATCTACCGTGTCATATGCATACTCGCATATTTGCTTTTACTCCTTTTTGGTGCCTTAGTAACATTAAATGAAAGCTGTAGTTTAGAATTAAGGAACTTAGAGCGCAACAAAACAACAGATGCGGGTACTCACTACCGGTAAGTAAGTGTAGTTACGATATCTATCAGTCTGTAGCTGGGTTTGGAAAAGATCTGATATTCTTTAAAATTCTCATCAGAAATCTTATCCATGATTAAAATCACACATTTGTATAGTTGATCTTGTGACATATTTTTGTGTTGTTACTTTTAATTTGTTAGTCTGCAACTTATGCTTATATCTACCCATGTGGGCCGGGTTACTTGAAAAGAGGATTTTTAATCTCAGTAAGGCTTTTTCTGGTTAAACAATATAACCATTTTTATATTTGGCAAAATACCAATTATCAATACCATGTTTACATAAAAATAATTTGTTCTAAATATACCACATTATATACCCGGATGAACATGATGATAACAAATACATTATCTTTGTGTCTAGGTGGGATGGATGATTTTTGTAATTATTTGGGCATCAACTGGATGTTTTCTGTGATATGTTGCTTGTTCTGGATTGTTTCACCAGCAGGTAAAATTATTTTACAACACTCTTACTCTGACAATGAATATGAGCTGATAGTTCGGGGAATACATGTGTTGTCTTTCTAGCAGAGAGTTAGATGAGAAGATTGACAGCAAACATTTTTTATTTGTTATTAAACAATCAGGATGTAAGTTGTTAATTAGTGAGTTTAAGGAGTGCTTTGATTTAGTTACCTTCAGACAGAGTTTACCCCTGTTTCCTGTCGTAGCGCTAAGCTCAGCAAAGTGGGTGCTGCCTGTAGCTTCAACACATAATATGAGAGTGGCATCAATCTTCTCATCCACATCTTGGCAGGAAAACAAAGAAACATGTATCCTAAAACTATTGCTTTAACTGTAGTAAGAAGTGTAATAGTGGCAACATGGTTATAGTGAAAATAAAATTTAAAATGTATGTTTCCAACACAGAAGGAAACACCATCTCATCGGTGGTTGGCAGTAAAGTGATTCTGCACTGTAAGAACGAGTCAAGCGGCATGCTTGTTCAGCTGACATGGAAAATGAACAAGGTTACTCTGTTCAGCATCAAACCAGATTTAGACTTACGTCACGTTAGTAAGGAAGCTCACCACCTGAACATAAAAATTGCGGAAAGCCAACTGTACGCACTGGTCATTGAGAGTGCCCGGAAGTCTCATACAGGAAATTACACCTGTGAGATCAACACGGACCAAAGAACTCTGGAAGAGAAGTGGGAGCTCATAATTACAGGTGAGCTAATCAGTCCTAAAATACATTGTATGAAACATAAGTAATCCTTGTGCCAAGGTATGTTTATGATACCTGCATGAACAACACACACACAAGATATTCTACAGTAAAGACAGATGAAACATTCACTCCCACCAAAGAGCCACACAGGTATGGCCACACCGGCACTGACTCCATATTTGCATCCTGTGCAACAGAGTGAGATGTATTACTTCCTTCACTGAAACATCACAGGTGTGTTTAGTTCATGCATAATGTTGGTGGAACAAATAACGTCCAAAGTCTCGAGCTTGGATATTTTAGTATAACTACATCATGGCACACAAAGATAGTGCATGGGGAATTTTGAGAGGCCACAGGCCATGCGTGCATTACCTCAACTTCCTTTATGAAACAATGATCTCACACATGCAACATCTTTAGATGACGTTGAGCTTAATTTAACTGTATATTACTTATGGTGAGTTTATTTCTTTTTTTTTTTTTTTTTTGCCCCAGATCACAAGAAAGCTGGAAACATGCTAGTGATTGTCGTGGCATCGGTTGTTCCTAGTGCGTGTTGCCTGATCTTTATATTAACTTTGATCATTCTGCATAGAGTCCACAAACAACGTGCAGAGTAAGTTGCATCCAGTCATTCTTTAACACGTGATTCTATGGTCATAAAGATGTATGGCTAGTGGCATTATACTGCTTGAGTATACAAAAAATGTCACTCTCTTTCAGGGTTCACTCCCCCACTGCAGAAATGGTAAATATAATAATTATCAGCTTGTTATTTGAGAGGTTCACAGTGAATAAAGTTGAATTGAGTAAACAACAACTCCCATTACAATATTTTCTGCAGAGATACTGAGATCAACCTGAGCTACAGTTATATTGTAAGTATATTGTTCTTTCCTTTTCTTTCTTAACAGCAAGAGAAAGAAGAAGATGTATATGAAAACTGTCTAGAAATTGACGTTCATCAACAACGTGGCAACAATCAGCCTCACCATTACAAACACAGGACTCGCTGATCAAGCACAGTACAAACATCTAAAAAGGAAGTGGACTACAAAAGGGAAGGAATAATTGGAAAATTCAGATAATTTCATATTAACCATTTTTTTTTGGAATACAAACAAATCTAAAACTAGGATTTTTCACATCCTCTGTCTAAATTACTTTCAATCTCTTTCATTGCTTTAGTCTTTTTTTGTTTTAAGGTTGTACGTCCATCTGTCTGTAACGTCTATCTCACAATATCTCTGAATTTCTTAAAGGGAATTTCTTTCAAACGTCCACTTGGACTCAAGGATGAACTGAATTCAGGGGCAAAAGATCACTGTAACCTTTCAAAGAGTAAGACTATGGCCTGTCATCAATGACTCATTCAAAATATATGCTTTGAGTTTCCACAACCAGAGACAAGCTAGACTTCTAAGTGGGTGAGTTGAGTAAATGTGCACTTTGAAAACCCATAGCAATTATGTGCCGCAGTGCATCTTGTGTACTTTGGTGTGTCTGCTTGTGCATGTTGTGATCTGGCTCACGAGTGCAGCTGTTTGGACTAGGGCTCGGCCACACCTGCATAAGACAAACCAGCCAGAACCGGTGCATTTCAGCTGTTAGGAAATATTCTCGACTAATGATGGGTGACACAAAACAAACTTGAGAGAAAGCGGCCATAATCTGCCAAAATGAAGATGCAAAGTCCATTATACATTAAATTTTAGGATTTTTTTCTACATTTTTAAACATGAAAAAGAAAACATGCAATGTGATCAAAGGCCTCTCACACTCAGGTCATATAGAACAGTACAATACATGTATTTAATACAAGGTTGTTATCTGGTTTATTTTATTCAGTTATCTGCCTCTTGTGTCCTGTGTTTTACCTGCACCGTATGCTGGGTTTTGGTCGTGCGATTGAGTCCTGTTTTTTCCCTGTATGTTCACCAGTCGTAAACCGGGTTGTACGTAGATCTTTCTGTACCTTCCATCTCGCAATATCTCAGGAATGTCTTGAGAGAATTTCTTCAAATTTGACAATTTATGAAGACGAATATCTGATCAAATAAAAAATGATGAAGTGGACAGACATGTACGTAAACTGCAATTTAACTGGTGGGCGAAGGCAAAGTGTTCAACAGTAATTCTGCTTCATATGTATATTAATTTTGCATACAAGTTCACTGTATGTGACGACGGGGGCAACAGAACAATCTGAAATGTTATAACCTTGTAAAGTTATTTGTTCACAGAAATCCAGATGATAATCATCTGTAGAGCTGAGGGGAACTAGAGTAGCGTGATACTTCTCTGTATGTCTCTGTACGAGCAACACCTTTTATATTACACAGCCATGTAATGATTAATAAAAATCATGATTAATTTAAATTAAACTGTTGTAAAGGGATACGTTGAACACAGAAGGCTTATGTAACAGAGGAGTAACTGCTGGAAAAATTTACTCTGGCAGCTTCTTCTTCCACAACAATACTGCATGGTGCAATGAAATAAAGCACTTGTATTTATCATTTATCTTCACAGATTATGGATTCAAATGACAATATCCCACACAAAATCCATTTAGTGTGGGATATGGCCCTTTGATTGCAGTGATGCAACAATGATGGGAGTGGCAATATGTAAGTAATTATGAGATTATAGGCTTACTGGTTTAGGAATCAAAAGGGAAATGGACTATTTTTGTGTTCAAAGTCAGTCATTACAATTTGAAATGTAATTCCAGTAAAGGGTTCACTGCTGCTGCAAGTCACTCATTCAGTCCATCTGTGAATACCAGCAATGAAAACGATTGACAAGATTATTGATAAAGATGCAACAAAGATGGAGAGAACTGGGGACCAGCTAAACCTCAACAGCTGAAGCGGATATCCAGTCATGTGGCATTGCACTCACAAGAGACAGATGA
Organism: Myoxocephalus aenaeus; assembly: GCA_038501785.1. Taxonomy (NCBI): domain Eukaryota; kingdom Metazoa; phylum Chordata; class Actinopteri; order Perciformes; family Cottidae; genus Myoxocephalus; species Myoxocephalus aenaeus. The sequence continues at coordinate 2,634,188 of JBAMJR010000154.1, forward strand.
TTTAAACAGGACAGGCAAAAAGCAGCCGTGGCCATGATATCTTGACTCCGAGTCTAGTTATGGGGCTAGTATGGGCCAAGCTCCGAAATGAACACACCCACAAGGACACACAACTTAACGTGTCATATTTACGGCTTGTGCAATCTACATCCTGCCATTGGTTTCCGATGTTCTGCCAAGAAATGCACAAATATGTCAAAAAAGGCGTTAAAGAGGAAGACTGCTAGCAAGTAAACATGTTCAAAATTAGGATTAAAATCAAGATAAAAGTGGTTGAAGTGAGTGAGTGGTAGTGACCCCAGTAAGTCTATCAATGTACAGTATGCATGGATATTGGAGTATTGTATTAAGACAATCTTGAAACAACGTGCATCTATCCTTTAATAGTTTGTGTAATTAAAATTGTTTTTAATTACTCTACTCTGTTCACAAGCCTGAAAAAAAGTATAAAAAATTAACTGTTTATAAATTATATATTTTTTCAAGTTTCACTTAAGTTTAAAGTGACATTCAAAAGACTTACACAGAGTAAGAGCTAAGTAAAGTCATTCGTTCCTGTCTCAACACATGGCATATTGTTGTTTCCATAGGACTGGCCTTCCACATGGTCATGACCGAGTCATGAAGCTGGCGTCTGTTCGACTACTTTGTTTTTAACTGCGACCGTATATTTGTTCAATCATCCTGGTAACGGTGTGTGTACTTTGCTAGCACTGTTTAACTTAATGGTATGTATGTGTACACACTGTAAATATAGAAAAACCTGACGCTTCCATAATGTTTATTCAGCTTTTATTACAGTGCAAAGGAAAGAATAATGACAAGTTGAACACTGCACCTCACAGAATATATAATAAAAAAGAGAACTGAAAAAGTTTCCACAAAATACAACGAATTTGACATCAATGTGGGATAATAGTAACTAAAATAGTGACTTACATTTGAAATAAAACACAATAAAAGAGAGATTCGCAACTTTTTATGCGGATGTTCAATCAGTGTTGATGGTGAACTAATACATTCCTCAGTACGACATATTGAGATAGCTGACTTCCCCTGATCCACAATATTTTGTACTTTCTGCATCTAGTGACATAGCGTGAGGAATTAATAACTACAAACTACTTCAGCTTGTACCTCTCTGTGTAGCCACAAGTGGTTGTCCTCTCAACCTGCTGTAAAAAAAAAAAATCAACAAAACTTCCTTCTTTCGGTATATCTTGCAACTAGTTACATTTCCAGCAGTTGAAAAGGCATCCCAAAATATAACTACAGAGGATGCAACCTCATCAGCCCGAGGGTCCCCCTTAAGGGATACCCTAGGGCTTCTTCAGGTGTTCTACAGCTCATATGACCTTGATATGAATACCAGCCCTATTGTCCTTGATCTCTAAAGAATCAGCAACTCCTTGCCTTTAAAAAAATAAAAAATACATATTTATTATTTATTTTCTGCATAAATATGATCAAAAGTCAAGAGTCTGATCAAAAAATTAGTCCTTGGTCGCTCCCAGAGTTTTTTGAATTGTATTTGTGGTGCCTTCCCAACATGCCCCAGAGTAATACTGCACCTCTTTAGAAAGACTAAGACCTAAATCATCCAAATATGCAATAATAATCACAATAAACACAAGCAATGACATGTTTTCAAGCCTTTCCAGTCCAAAAATCATGTTTTTCGGTTCAGAAATAAAGAAATGAGCCATTTTTACCTAAATCTTCGTCGCACCATGACCTAACGGTACTTAAAATGACCGTCTGCTTCCGCGTGTGTCAGCTGACGCGCTTTCACAATGAGACCGTAGGAACTCGAAAAACGGAGAGAAAAAAATCGAAACCGTTAGTAGATACACGAGCTTTCGTAATTACACAAATATAACGATCTTTTTTTTAAATGTAGTCCATCGTTTCTCTTCTCACAAGGGTTTACAGTACTTTAGCCATTTAAATGTATTAAATCAGACCTGTGGTTGATGATCTAGAAGCATTTGCGTAAAAAAGAAAATCACTTCCTCATTATCGAAAAATCTGTAAAAAAAAAAAAACTTTGAGTGGATCAGATTAAGGATACTAGTCGTTTATCGTCGGAGAAATGCAGCGGGGCCATCCAGAAAGGCGATTTTGGCAATATGGACGATATAAAAAGAGTTGCTGCCTCCTTGATTCACGCTGGTTTGGACTAAGCAGCATCTATGTTTTCATGTTATTACCTGCAAACATATAGGCCCAATTCGGCTCCTCTATCTTTTGGCTGGGATCAGTAGCTTGTGCACGCATTTTTTGGTACAGGTAGCTTTCTTGGTCTATATAGCACGCACCGAGGACTTTATTGGTTCAATGAACTACATTTACCATTAACACTGATTGGATAGCCACAAAAAAAACATGCAGAATTTTCATCCTTTGAAAAAAAGAAATGTTCACCACAAACAGTAACAACAGCGGTAAAATATTGTAAAAAAGAAATGTTCACCACAAACAGTAACAACAGCGGTAAAATATTGTAAAAAAGAAATGTTCACCACAAACAGTAACAACAGCGGTAAAATATTACCAAAAAGCTACTACTACGCACACACATAGGAAAAATTAATGCACCCTAATATTTCTTCTAGTACTATAAATATAAGTAAATACATAAAATATAAGTAAATATCACCCAAGCAAGTGCGGCGGTGCAAGTCGGTAACCTCAGGGCTATGGAGCTAAATCTAAATATAAAACATATGGCCTGGTTCATTTGAAGAAAATATTTGAACCTGAAAAATCAAGTTTTGTTGTTGAATTTTTAAAAATTCAACAATGTATTCAAAATAAAAATAAGTGTATGACTTTTTTTAGGGGTTAAATATAATTTTGATTCAGTTCTGGGTTTTTTTTGGGAATAAACTATATTTTTTCAGTTTTCAGTAACAGATTTGTCCCATATTTTCAACTTTCACTTTTTTTTTTTTTTACAGTTTCAAATCTTTCCCCTCCCCCCGGATTTAAATCTTTTTTTCAGGTTGTTGTTTTTTTTGGGTGGGGAGGGGTTCAACTGCAGGGGCGTGGTCTCATGAGTGAGAGCATAATTGAGAAGGCTGAGGACCGCCTCAACCACGTTGCCTTCAGGTTTCCATTTACTGGTCGGTCTACGTTTTCCAGGCACGTCCAACTGGTAGGAGACCCCGGGGAAGACCGAGGACACGCTGGAGGGATTATATCTCCCGGCTGGCCTTGGAACGCCTCGGGATCCCCCAGAATGAGCTGGAAAGTGTTGCGGGTGAGAGGGAAGCCTGGGTCGGCCTGCTGAACCTGCTGCCACCGCGACCCGACCCCGGATAAGCGGCCGAAAATGGATGGATGGATGGAAAAAAGATTTGAACCCGAAAAAAAGAGATTTGAAACTGTAAAAAGTGAAAGTTGAAAATATAAAATCTGTTACTGAAAAAAAAAATGTTTTATTAAAAATGAAAAAAAACAGAACTGAATCAAAATTATATTTAACCCAAAAAAACTTTTCATACACTTATGTGGCATGAGGTTCAGGACATTATTAATGAGAAACTGAGATAATGGAATGACACTTATAGAGTTAAATCTGAGAGTATGGAAAGAAAGATCATGTAGAAACACGACTTAGACACCATAGCTCGTCTCAGATATGTAATGTGAGCTCACCTCACACACGGCTACAATGCACATGAATATGAGTCAAAGACAAATCTCTTAGCAACAATATCTAATAAAACAACCAAAGTCAGAGATCAAAGTCAGCAGACTTCTACAGGCGACAGTAGTCTCAGAGAAGATGTTATTACTCCAAATCGTTTACCAAGTGGTGCACATTGATTCGCCCCATTTCAGGATAATTTACAGACCTAGGTTACCTGAAGGCAACGTGGGTCTGTAAATTATGATACAGATCCACACTGGGTTGTATCATAATGTGTGTTAATTGTATGTTAATCAGTGTGTTAATCTATGATACAGATTAACACACGTTTACATACACAGTAAATTCCCCAGTGTTAAATATGCATTGGCAAAGTATATGAACTCTTCCAGAGTTATTACAACAACGTCAAGAGTAATTACTACCAATGTATTGCCCAGTGTTGGTGTAAACAATCAGAGATAAACTTTTCAGTGTAAAAATGCTGTGTCAAAGTACATTGACTAACAACAACAGCGAGAGTAAAACAAACCCCAGTGTTGATGTACTTGAAAGTACTCAGTGAGGCTCCTTCTCCTCTCAAACGGATCAGGAGTCTCCTCATCGCACCATCTTGCACTTCTCGAAAGACTGTGGTAAGTTTCTCTAAATCGCTTATGAAACCAAATGTTGGCATTTAAGCATAAGGGTATGATTAGAGTACCTTTATATTGTTGTTAAACATAGACTGCAGTTGTTGTTTTTGTCTTGAAATACCGAATAGCAGAGGGCTAACATGACCGAGTTGAAAGTAGCTAGATGAGAGTTGCACAGTTAAGCCAAAATAAGGCTAACTAGCTAACATCAAACTTGACAATGTGGGCAAGAGAGCTCAATGTGGAGGATTGACAGTGTTGTATTGTTTTAACAGTGGCGGACCCCCCCACCCGTCAACAGCACAGTCACGTCCTCCTCGTTGTCTCCTCTAAATGTGTGGTGCTGCGTGTCTCATGCGGTCCACTTACCACATAAATCAACACCAGCTAATCCATCTCTCAGGCATCAGCCAAGGTTTGCGCCTAGCTTCTTCTTCTTCTTCTTCTTCTATTTAATGCGGATTTATGCATTACCGCCACCTACTGGCGTGCCCCACTGACCAATCACAATGCACGTTAATTAGGGTGACCAGATTTGAGTTTGTGAAAAAGAGGACACTTCGCTCCGGGAGGGGGGGTCGCAGTAGTGTGTAGCATGCCGTGAACTTACATTTACGTTGAGATCGGTCGACCAATGACAGTTCTCTCTACAGTCAGAGCTTGCGCAAGAAAGTGAGGGAGATACCATTTCCAAAACTTGTAAGGGGGTAATAACTATTTTCCCGGACGTACCATTTCCAAAACGTGTAAGGGGGTAATAACTATTTTCCCGCACGTAGCAAAATCCCGGACGTTTTTGGAATCCCTGCCGGACGCTTTTTTTAGGTCTCGAAAAGAGGACATGTCCGGGAAAAAGAGGACGTCTGGTCACCCTACGTTAATGGCCACGCTGAATGACCAGCTAGAAGGCCTCGTCATAAAGTTTAACCGGCTCTCGATTCCAGAGAGAAACAGAGGTGAAATGTGGTTGTGATCAGACCCTTAATTAACAAGCAGCCGCACATGCTCTGCCTTCAGCTGCCATGGAGCAGGCTGGAAGCAGAGCAACAGAGCAACACAGGAGCTGTGCAATGAGAAAATAAGCTAATAGGGAAAAATTATTCTAATACATATTTGTGAATAAAAAAAAAAAGTTAGGTCAGCAGAGAAGGCTTAGCGGGCCCTGACGGCCCGTCATTGTGTTTTTATGTACATAGACAGTAAAATAGCAAATACTCCTTTGACTGCATGGGCACTGCATGGAATTAACTTTAAAGCTAATTAGTTTCATATAAATCAGTTACTGCATACAATCGTTTCTTTTTTTGTCCAGTTCAACTGAATTATAACTTTTCAAAGTAATGTGAGCGTTATATTGCTGTCTACGAACATTCAGTCCTTTCTCATGTGTGTTTATAGCTGCAGTGCTGAACCTCTCAGGCTCGGCCCTGAGGATACGTCAACCCTTCCAGAAGAAGGCAGAGGGAGCATCAAGATGCCAAATAGGTAAGTTGATGTGTAAAATGTTTGCTGTGAGCTTCCTTTGGGGGATTGCCTCATTTAAAAAAACAATGTCAATCTTTGTATTTACGGTCATTTCTCCAAGATCATTTCATATTTCATGAATATTGTCTTGTCCTCTTTATCGTTTCACAGCAAATCTGTGTTGGCTAAGAAAGCTGGTGGAGACGTTTTGTCTGGACTACAACGACGAAAAGTCTGCCGGACGGGAGTTACACTGGCATCCCATACACATAAGTGAACATTGTATGCAAACTAAACTAAAATATTTTTATTTTTAATAAATTGTTATTAAGACATGGATATACTGGTGTTTGTTGTTATTTTTACCCCGCAGACATTTTGTCGTATTGTTTTAAGTGTTAGCTGGACATGGTAAAGTGGGAAAATGCAAAACACTTTAGATAGGGACCATATGTTCACTGACCTCGTGTTACATTTGACTCTTTAAGTGTTGCATTAGCACTGTCAATTTGACTGTGTACAAAGAAAACACATCTGTGTGTTGTTTATCCAATCATTAAACAAACTGTATTTTCAGTTGTATACTATATTCTATGGTGGCAGAGAGATCTTCAGATGTCACAAACAATATTACAAACAATAGTACCAAAGTAAAATAATTTAAAATAAATAAAAAAGAATCACCAATTTAAGTGTAGAGAAATGTGTTCCTTCATTTATCGGTGTTTTGTCTATTTGCATATTTTCTTCTCGTGAATTATTTCTTGGTCAGTCACCTAGTTTCTTGTGTGTATGTTGTTCCACCCATATCAAAGAGGTACCTATGGCAGACAATTTGAGACATTTGATTAAATTCATGCTCTTAATTCCAATTGAGACTGCAAAGAGTTTGTATATATGTGCTAAAAAAACATTTAAGGGACAAAACTGAAAACCCCAGCTGTAATACAGTAGACAAAGACTTTAACAAAAATAATAGAGATAGTTGTACTTTATATTAAGTCCTTTATACAGAAAACCCCCTGTGATAATAAGGGTAATAACACAGAGCCTGAATGCACTTTAACAATTGAAATATTAGATATTTTTCTTCTACCTCAGCCTGGAGATCCTCTGCTGCTGCTTCTACTCTGTGAAAATGTTCAGGTGTGCTGGAAGTTGTTGGGACCTTCGACCTCTCTCCACGTGTGTCCTCTCCTGTCCTGTCCCCAATTAACACACAAGAAAATATTTCCGTAATGTATAAAATATATGTTTATATATTTAGTGTAATGGAAATTTAATTAACCTTATCAATCTCCTTTAGAGAAAACAAATGCGATGTGAAACACTTAAATGTCTTTAAGTATTTATTAAACAGAAACTTGGAATAATTCAATTGAATGGGCAGAGCTCGTCACCACAGATGGCTCGGAGGTCTGACCAGGAAAAATAGTTGAACATGAGTTTTATACATCAACAATTATTATTGAAATGTTTGCCCCTTCCCCCCTCCCCCCCTGCTCCTCCTCGCAGTGTCCTCCTTCCCTCCAGACAAGCCTTGATGCTGTCTGGAGGATGTTGTTTGGCTGCGGCCCTGAGAGCAAGAGTGAGAGGCACAGAAAGAAACAAAACGAAAAGAACAAAAACAATACCGAAATCAACCTGTTATTGCTTCACACGGATGGCGCTGATGAGACTGGGTCAAGATGAACTGAACTCTGCTTTCAGAGTTCAGCTACACATTTAAGAATAAAGCACTTATGATAAATTTCCACCACATTTAGCAGTAGTACTGTATATTAAACTTAAGTGTGTGAAGTACTACTGTGCTCGGTACCTTAGACATTTCCCGGTTTTATACAAGTATCCCAATATAACGACTCCAAAGACCATCAGGAGAAGCAGAAGCCAAAATAAGACCAAATATGCATGGTAGGATCCTGTAGGGAGACAGGACACAAAAAGAAGAATACAGTAACATAAAACAAAATGTAAATACATTGCCAGTTAATCATGTATATCTAGTTAAATCTAGCTCATCCAGTTTTTTGACAAACCAGTGGTGTCTCAGCTCCTATTCATCAGATGAAGTAAGACTGAAGTTTGTATAACATTGTGGAAACTGGAGAGGAGCAAATATCTGGGTACTGTACATTTCTGGCTGCTTTAATGATGAACAGTTTGTCTCTGTGATTCGTGAGTTACTGATCAAGGATTGATTGAATGTCCAGCTTTAAATTTCGATAGTGGACTCGGACTCTTAAAAAGATCACTTACACATTGTAATGCATTCTTTTAAATGCTTCAACATGTTAGCATACATCAACAAAATAATGTTTAATTAACATTTTCACATGTACCTATTTAGTATGTTTTATTCTCTTAACTCATTTTGAAATATATATGTGAAGGCTCAGTTTCATCTAGGTTGCAGCCAGGACTCTGAGGGAGCCCAATAGGACCCTGAAAGGTGCTCATCTCAATGGAATGCAGTCACTTTGAATGATATCAGTAGTACCTGTGCAGCTGAGCATCTCCTGCTACGACAAGCCAAAACGTCTGCTGAGAAAAGGATCTAGTGAATCCAGTTAACTAGTGGAAGCAGATTCCCTGTGTTTGTGGGAACCTGGAGGGGAACCGGTCGGTGTGCGCTTCGATTCTGCAACAGTGCTGTCGGTTGGGATGGCGTCATCAAGACACGCTTTAACGTTAATGTAGTTTTAATCATCAGTTTTGAATCATTTTCTGTGGTGCATTGGGTGGAGAGTGGGCAGCGTTTCCTTCTAATTGTCTGGGTCAGCAGGCTCAAGCTGCTTTTTTTCAGCTTCTGGACGGCTACAGAGGCATTCCACAGCAAAATGGAAACATATTAAATTCTGCAGTGTGTCCTGGTTTTCAAATACATGCTGCGATTCAACTCCAGGCTTTGATGTCTGAGCTTCTCCAAAGGAGCCCATAGGTTTACATACATCAATTAATTTGGCTGCAATCTTTCTTATTATTATTTTTAAATTGAGGGACACAAAAGATGACAACAGAATCAAACAACATCCACAACAAACTTGTACACATTTGACAAAAACGCACCGCCAAATTAAACCTGACCTCACCAGAAGTCACATGCACATAGACGTAGCTGCGTTTGCTTCCATATTGATTCGCTGCTTCACACTGGTAGAGGCCATTCAGGTCAGAGGTCATGCTCAGAATCTGTAGTGTTGCACCCTCTACTCTAACAGTAGACGGAGGCCGTAACTGGTCGAATCTGAAACAGACAAAGCAGACAGCTAAATAAAGACTTACAACCAGAAGTCAGAAAAATGTTGAGTTGTGCCAAAAATTTTATGAATTTGAATAATTAGTTCTTAATCTGGAGAATCTGAAGATACGTTACGTTTGTTTCTGACTCAAACCTTAATGTGTTGTTTCCCTGCTGCCTACCAGCACCTCAATAGCTCACCACTCAACACGTCATATCTTGTTTGTTTAATCTGAAAATAGCTAAAGTAAAAATGTTTTTGCTGTATAAGAGGGGGTTTTGTGCTGGACTATTCTTGGCAGGGAGCAGAGCAGACCGGTTTCCTGTTTTTTTTAGATGGATGTCGTTTCATGTTTAACAGACAGCTACTGTATGAGAGGAATATTTTTCAAAAATGTTTAACCATTTCTTCAATTGATGATAGTATTTTCCAACCTCACAGGCAGCATTGGTAGGAGATGGTCTGAATGTGAAAAGCAGACTAATAATAAACAATAAACTGTGGCTAAATGTCATTTCATTAAGAACTTCTTGTCCATTTTGGCCTAAAAGATGAGGTTCCAAGTTCACTCTTGAAATATAATGTCCTGGTATTGTTTTGCTTGGATCGTGTGTCTTTGTTTTTCGAGGTGCAGCCCACGGACCTGTGTGAAGACTCCGGTGTCACAGGGATATCTAACGTCTAATATTCTATTAAAAAAGGGTTGTAGTCCATGCTTCCTGTTTTAGTTTTATGTACATTGTTTCTATTAGCAACGCCCCCACTCTAAGTCAATAAAAGCTCATAAAAGGAAAGACAGCCTGTGCTGAGGAGCACTAAACTGCAGTAATCATGTAAATGTATTTACATTTGCAAATGTTAAATATTAAGTTCTGTTACGATCACACACATTTTGAACACCAGCAAGCTCACGATTAACTCTTGACTTCCTGTGTCTGAACTCCTTTCCATGGTGCCAAGTCATCACACTAAGCTTTAAATAAATATTATTTTATAAAATTAAATTTCAATGCCATTTAAACAGGTGTCCCTAGAATTTCATCAGCCATAACTATAAAAGCTTTTCATAACAACGGCGCACTTACAAATGATGTCTGGAACAACCCTCTCACCTCTGGAGAAAACCAAACAATGTTTCATTTCAAGGTGAGGTAAAAGATAGCTATTGTTTGGTTAGAAGGTTTCCGTTGAAACCGGTTCATTCAAGTTACTGTACCTGCTCCAGGTAATATTTGCATTTGGGTTGGCTTCAGTCACACATTCAAATGAATCCTCCGATCTTTGGCTGATGATCACTTCAATGGGTGAGACTGCGAAAGAAAGGGAATGATGTGCGTTGTTGCTGTCAGTGAGAAAATGTTAATAACAGCATATCAGAAGTATATTGAGCACCCATATGTGGAGCTCATGTGCACGGATACAGTGTTGGCTTGCTTTCTAGGACACCTGATTTGAAATGTTAATTAGTTTCAAGGTCATTTTGGATTAGAGTACTTGGATGGAGGGAGAGAGGGAGAGAGAGAGAGAGCGAGAGAGAGAAATATCTACAATTGACAAATGCAGCTGGTAAGAGTTCCTCAATTAGCTGCATTTGACAGATCACGGGTGTCTGACTGTTTCTCAACACTATGACAGAGTGGGTAAATGTAGGTCAAGGTGATACATCACACAACAACGCTTCAATGACAGATTCTTTCATGGCGAAGCCTGCAGACCAGGTTTGTCATTGTCTCGGCTTTCCATGATCTCATTCAAAAGGTGGGTGGAATGATAAAATAGTGTTCTGTTTGTTGTGGGTGATGGAGGGAGTTTTCCCACTAGTAACAGGAGAGCAGATGGCCCTGAAGGCAGGTGGAGTAAAACGGCAAAACTGAGGCTCCATTGTGCTGAACAAGAAGAAGGAAGCTGTCTACGTTTGCAATGGAAAAGGTTTTTACCTACTAATTAGTCTGCTAGACAGCTATTGGCATTGAGCTGTTGTCTGTTATTGAGTTGTTATCCTTTTTCATTCTGCATTGGCAACCAAATCTCACCAAGTAGTTTTTTGTTATTCTTTATTTTTTTCTTCCAATACTCTCTTTATCTTTGTTTGGTCAATGTTATTTGTTTTCATAGATATTCTTCTCTAGTGCAACAAAATAATCTAAACTCAAAACCACTTATTAGCTTTCAGAATTAAGTGTGAAAAGTAAAGAGTAAAATTAACTCAAATACACTCAAATTAATACTATTATTTAATATAATGGACAAATGGATGTCCAAGAGGCAACCAGTCACATGTTACAACGTGACTTAAGTTACGTACTTAAGATTGTCTGATGACATATTCACTCAGCTGATGTTATGTTAGCTCATGTGATGCACACTGAAATAGTATGTGGATTTATTTTTTACTCTTACAGAACTGTTCCCAAACTTCTATGCTCCAATTCAGGCGTTTGCACTCTTGGGTGGATTAGATTGAATTTCCTTAGTTGTAGTAGTCGAAGAATGTCGGTGAGGACCTGAAAAAAATGACAATCAGTGGTTTGGAGTTTACCTCAAGTGAGCTCTGGTATGTACCGTTCCCTGCAGTGTGGATCACGTGTGAAATCTAACCACAAAATACTGATGAATACAGCTATTATACAGTACTAGTGCAGTGCCTTTTAGTCGCAGCCTTTCAGAGGCAATTTGGAGGTGTGCTTGGAGTCTGGAAGCATCATCAAAAACCTTTCATTCCTCATAGACTCCTGGGAAGTGAAGAAGAGTTTGGTTGTAACGTTAGACTATCCGATTCGTCAATAACACGCACAGCAACACACCCACACCAAGTAGATCCAATGAACGTTCTCGAGATATGCAAAGGACTTTCCCAGATACAGACAGACAAACGATTCTTTGCTTCACAGTTAGATTAGATAGTTAAGTGTTTCAGTTTCAGCCTTCTATTATGAAAATATACTTTAGGAGACTGATAACGGCAAAGCCTGATAGGAAGGGGCATTCCTCACTTTTCTTGCAAATTTCTCAGGTGTGTTGTAAATGGAGAGCAGCTGTGCAAGCATGAAAATGTGTTTTGAAACTGATCCACATCCAGGATTCTCTTGTGAAAAAACCCCTAACTCAAGGGCATTCATTTGCCTCCACACTCGACCAAAATACCACAGGCCAAAAATTCCAGGACTGAAGCCAAACCCTGTGGGAACGTCTGCTACTGTATGGCTTTGTTGTTAGCTGGCTCACAAGCTACCCAGTGAGATAACTAGCGAGCGTATAATACTGCCTCTACTCCTACTCACTGGATCAAACCACCTGATCTCTCATTTCCTGGCCTGACCATGCCCTTTGTCTTCATTCTGTCCTCATCTTTGTCTTCACCCTTGTTTTTCTTTCCTTGCTTAGAAACATGAAGAAACAGGATTGCAGTGGTCATAACAGCAGGGGTTTCACAAGGGAGCTCAAACTGTTGATTAGCCTGAAGAGTTCACAGATGTTTTGTACACACAATATTACAGACAGAAAGCTTTCCGAGTCTATGGCTGGGTTGCACCAACAAGGATTAACTCTTAAACTAGGTTTAAACCAGGTTTGTCTTTTAATCCAGTTGCACCAAACTTTAAACCTAGTTTAACCGTAATTTACAATTAATCCTGGGTAAATCTAACCCTTTGGCAATCTCTGTTTAATTTCCATTTAAATCTAGATTAAAATCAAATCTGTTGCACCAGTTATTTTAAACCTAGACTAAACCTGGATTAGCAGTTATATTTAAACCACCCCTGGAGGAGGTTTATCTCCGTTTTATTGACAACATGGCTGCATATCTTCGCTGGATGGGGTTAGAGGAAAGAGTTCCTCGCAGGAAAATTAGAGATAAATTAAACCCAATTGAATTGTATGACAACAGCGGGTTTTCACAGCGGTACGGATTCACAAAGGAGTCTGTCATATACCTCAATGGGAAGGTTGGACCAGCAATCAAGCATGGAAGTGAGAGGAATTTTGCTGTGCCACCACTTCTCCAGCTCCTAGTAGCTGGAGTTAAACTCCTCCATTAACTCGGTCAGCAACATCTTTTCAAATGTTGAAAGGTTTGACCCTCTTTGGAGTTTATTAGCTATAGCTGCTGTAGTGGTAGCTATGAACGGTAACTAACGGTATCAGTAACGGAATTTTTCCACGGCAACATAAACTAATTCTGTTTTAACCCTTGTTTAAACTAGTTTAACTGATCCAACACATCTCTGATTAATTATAAACCAGTTTAAACCTAGATTAACTCTAAACCAGGATTAATATAATCCATGTTGGTGCAACCCAGCCTATGACTTTAATTTAACTAGTGCCTTTCATTTTTTGCTGCAATTACTGCCTTAGCAATATTTCATTATACCTGAATAATGACAGTAAATAAGTTTCTATTATATTCTTGTTACATATATTTCTCAGTTATCAATTTAATAACTGAGCAATTCTTAAATCAACAATGATGAAATGAAGATAAAATAAGATAATCCTTTATTAGTCCCGCAGTGGGGAAATTGCAGGATTACAGCAGCCTTGCACACAATAGAGACACATAGTAAACCAATCAAGTAATATACATAAAATAACAATAAACAGTAGTAAAAAAACAGTAGTAAAAACAGTAAGAGAAGAATACAGTAGCAGAACAAGAACGATCCATAAGTACGTGATATAGGTATTGTATACTCACAGTAGATCTGTATGGTGAAGGGCAGGCTTTCTTCTTTCGACATGGCTGCACTGGTGACGACACACTTGACTAAGTGACGGTTGATTTCTCTGGTCGGTACTCCGAACAGCGAGCTGACTGTGGTCGTCGTGCCGTTGGGATGCTCGGTGACGTTGATTGTTTGCCTCACTTTTTCTCCCAAAGTGTCAGTGAGCCAATGCACCTTTGCAGGAGGCTTGGAACCAGCAGCCATGCACGTTACGAGGGAAACCTCTTCTTTACCCACAGTGGGAACATCATCCTTCAGGCTTGTGACCGGAGGCACTAGAAAAGTAACAGTAAATAAGAGAAGTCAAGCATGAAGGTTAACACTATTCTCTCTCTCTCATATTTTTAATACAACACATTATACCAAGCACGTTTAGAAGGATCCACTTCTTGACATTTCCACTGGGAAACAAAGTGATGATGCACGTGTAGGTGCCTTCGTCTGTCAATTTGATATTGGATAACTGTAGAGCTCCATTGTTGTCACTAAAGTTCCCAATAAATTTAAATCGTTTATCATGTCCGTTGAGAAATATTGGATCAATATTAGGCAAGATTGTTAGGAAATTGTCATCCTGAGGTTCCTTCCGCCACGATATCTGGCTGACGGGCTCTATAGCGTCAATGAGTTTGCACGGGAAGATGGCCGTCCCTCCTTGCACCACGGTTATGTTTCCTTCAATCCCCGGGAGAGCTGTAAGACAATCAGATCCCAAGTTAGGAGGCACAACCCAGTTGCACCACACGGTTAGTAGCATTCACGCCAGCGCTGAGCAGAGTATCTGACAAGCCTAAACTGGCAAAAACAAATGCTGGATTTGAGTTTAGCGTTGATGGGGAATTTGAGGCTTTTGCAAAATGATGGTTTGGAAACTTAAGCTTAGTTTAGGCGTACTCTAAACAGTGTAATGTTCAGATTCATCTCAATGACAGAGGGAAGCTGAACCTGGCTCAGGTTTTCCCATAACGCAATGCCACACCAACTGTCAACAGACTTTTACTGTCCAATAAATTAATGGAAGCAAATATTAGTTTAATAATTTGTAAGTTGCACTCTTGACTTTGTGGTCGTGGAGACAAAGGCCATGAGGGTCAAACCACAACGACATTTCACAAAACGCAATAGCAAAAAAGAAAAAACAATGTCATTAAGGTGAGGAAACGGTAGATATGTATATGAAATAACTGTGCAGCTGATGCAATACAAAGTGGGAAGAGTGCAAATACAAATAGTATTATATAAATAGATATTACATTATAGTTCACAGTGTAGGCTACAATAAACAGAAGTAGTTTGGGCTGTTTTTCACTGTGTTATTATTTGTATTCCCACAGGTTTTCAACATTGTTCAACATTGTTGATATTATCTATTTAAGACTCAAGGTGTTCAGAGCCCTGGGGCTGGAGCTGCGGGGAACCTGCAGGCAGCCGAGCATCACAGGTGTATATGTATAATTTGTCATGAACACTGTAATACAGCAGTATAACAACAGCTGATGCACCTTTTCCATATTATATTATTCATAAAAGCACAGATGGAGTAACAAAATTATGTTATTTACAGAAAAAGTTCGAGAACCACTACTAAGTCTTTGTGTCGCCCCTCACCTAAGCTGTACACCTAGAGGAAGTACTGGTCTTTGTTTGGGTACACGTGTGTTTGTAGAGGACGTTGCAATTTTTGTCAAATAAAATGTTTTAACTAAGTTCACCCTAATGTTGCTCTTTTCCGTCTTCCACAACACAGATGAAATGTTAACAACGCCTATTCTAAAACCGTCGTTACTCTTATTTCTATTGTATTTGTTCACGTGTCTAGTTTTGTTCTATGTCTGCGTCATTCAAGGCTATTTTGTAGCGATGACGTTAGCGTTTTAAAAAAAAGAAGGAAAAAGGGATTTTGCCTTCGCTCTCACCTTCTACAACTGTGCTCAGGATGAAGGTAAACACCACTAAACGCATAGCGGTACTCCTGAAGAAATACGTTATCCATAGCGTATTGTTAAAGAAATACAGGGAATGAACAGGCTCCATCCATACAATGTTCTAGCTGCGCCTCGCCTGGAATCAGACGGGAGCAGCAACGGCGGTCAGGCCAGTCCGGTAAAGTTGGAAAGAGATTCACAGATTCGGACTTCCCGGATCAATAACTCTTCTGCTAAACGGTGTTAAAACACAAACGACACCTCTCTGTAATCGTAGTGATGCAGACAACAAGCTACAACCTTCATTTTACAAAAACGGGTCGTTCTCCGAGCTGTACGGATAACATTGGTCTCTATGTGCAGCCGGCTGTGAGACGAGTGCGCACAGGGGCGCAGGGACCGTCTGCAAAGTGCAATGCAGAAAATACATACTACAAAAATATTCAATTACTTAAGTATTATGAATAGTAGCATTACCAAAATAATGTCATACATCAATGGGCTCCCCCTTGGTGTACTACAGTTGTCCTTTTGAAGAAATATGATTTCTATGATTTTCTATTAATATGTATTAATATTTAATGCAATTAATATTCAATAGCGTCACAGTAATAAAGTTTAAAAACAAAAAAATCATGTCCTGCATCAATGCCCCCCCCCCCCTTGATGTACTACAGTTGTCCTTTTGAAGAAATGTGATTTCTCTGATTTTTTATTAATATTTATTAATATTTAATGCAATTAATATTCAATAGAGTCACATTAATAAAGTTTTAAAAGACACAAATCATGTCCTGCATCAATGGGCTCCCCCTTGGTGTACTACAGTTGTCCTTTTGAAGAAATATGATTTCTCTGAGGTTTTATTAATATTTATTAATATTTAATTGCAATTAATATTCAATAGAGTCACATTAATAACGTTTTAAAAGACACAAATCATGTCCTACATCAATGGGCTCCCCCTTGGTGTACTACAGTTGTCCTTTTGAAGAAATATGATTTCTCAGATTTTCTATTAATATTTATTAATATTTAATGCAATTAATATTCAATAGCGTCACAGTAATGAAGTTTAAAAACAATAAAATCATGTCCTGCATCAATGGGCTCCCCCTTGATGTAGGACATGATTTTTCTCTTCTTAAACTTTATTAATGTGACTATTGAATATTAATATTAATTAAATAATAATAAAAATTCATAGAAATCATATTTCTTCAAAAGGACAACTGTAGTACAACAAGGGGGAGCCCATTGATGTATGACATTATTTTGGTAATGCTACAATTCATAATAGTGAAGTAATTGAATATTTTTGTAGTATGTATTTTCTGCATTGCACTTTGCAGACGGTCCCTGCGCCCCTGTGCGCACTCGTCTCACAGCCGGCTGCACATAGAGACCAATGTTATCCGTACAGCTCGGAGAACGACCCGTTTTTGTAAAATGAAGGTTGTAGCTTGTTGTCTGCATCACTACGATACAGAGAGGTGTCGTTTGTGTTTTAACACCGTTTAGCAGAAGAGTTATTGATCCGGGAAGTCCGAATCTGTGAATCTCTTTTCAACTTTACCGGACTGGTAAAGTCCAGCCTCCACCTCTAAAAACACAGTCGGGCCAGCCCGCACGTAGATTTTCGGGACTCCTTGTACTAGGCATTACGGTACGAGTGTGTAAGAACTGACTTCAAAATAAGAGGACACTTCCGGTGAAGGCAATTTCAAAATAAAAGCTATTTGAAAGGAAATTACCCTAGTTATAAACTATTTCCACTTCATGTTAATAGTAGACTACCTCAAGATGTCACCCAGAGACAATCAAGGCATGATGATGTGTAATTACAAAATAAAAGCCCTTCAAAATCCCCTTCATGCGCTGATTTCAAACCAATTTATGAGGCAATTTACATCTAATTTCAGCTTAGACTTGAAAGGAAATTACACTTGTTATCAACTAATTCCACTTCCCTCTCCCATCTCTTTTAGATCATTTTTACACATTTCTCTCGCTGGCTCGTATCTCTGACAGACCAATAACACATGTTCCACTGTTTCTTCTACCCCACAGAAAGTCCACTTTCCACATTATGTTGTTTAATAATATAGAGGGAACTATTAAGACCCATGGCCTTAACCTTGTCATTGCCTTCTCCTCTTTTCTATTCCGTCCACTCGATCCTGCACTCCCCACCAATGGTTTATTTTTAAACAGATATCTTCCTTTGCTCCCCATTTTCCATTCATTCTGCCATATCTTTTTGATCTGTCCCTTTATCACCACTTTAGCGTCTGACTTGCTTATACTTAAATAAGTCGGACCGTTTTAGGCTGCCTTCAAAGTATACACAGGAAGTCACAGAAAAAAATGACTTCCTGTGGTAGTTTACAGATCATGTTTGGATTTATTCATGTGTTTATAAATATATATTTATTCTGCGCAGAACTGGCTGAACGAACCTATTCAGCTTGGTCTGCTTCGTCCTCTTTCTTCTTCGTTTGTCTAATACTTACATAATTTAAAATGAAGAAATACAAAACAAACAATATATATATAAAATAAATATAAAAAAGGGCTCATATTTTTACAATATTATTAGTTATTCTAAGATACTAAAATAGTACTTGACGTTCTTCTTGTGTTCACAGAGACCGGTGGGATGCTTCCCTCTCATGTGTAGTGTGATGCGTGAGCTTTTGTGTCGATACTATTCATCTTTATATAGTCTCACAGCGATTACTCCATCAGCTGATTGGGGCGTGTATGTTGAATGAACCAACCAGTCGGAGCAATTCGGTAAGCCAATCACAGCATTGTTGTCTAACTTTAAATAGTTTCTCCTCAGGGCTGTTAGTTGTCACCACCACCACCACCAGTGTCTGGACTCCAGGGGGGATTCCGCTGGAGTTACCGGCCAAATGACAGTAGTGCAAAGCTCGAGGTCAGAAACTCCTTTGGCTTCTTGCTGTTGCTTCTCCCATCCAGACAAAACTTGTCTTTGGTACTTTATGTCTCTCCCAACATGTCTGTAATACTTTAGTGGTTGGTCGATTATCTTCATGACCTCTCAGATTCATCCAATAATTAACCAACAGTTGTTTTCTGTGAAAACACAATGGCATTTCTCCTGTCTCTACTTGGATGGTGCACACAGGTGATGTCCTTGTACAAACTCTGAGTACAAACCTCCTCCACATTTCAACTTATTTTATCCCTTCTTGACATTTTTTAACTACATGTTCCAAATGTCTTCCTTTTTTCCATAAGGCCCAATCATACAAATAACGGCCTTCCCATATCTGGTGATACTGTTCCAAACATGTCATTTATTGCAATTGAGAATAGTATATGACTTACCACACTCCCTTGTGGAGTCTCATTTTCTACCTCATATAGTTTGATAGGTTACTTGCATCTTTCCCTGGAGATTGGAATTGGCCCTAAATTCCTCTCATTGAATAGTTAATATTAATAGTAATTCCACTCCCCCGTCATGTGCGTTGAAGTCCCCACACTATAGTGTGCTTGCCCTATCTTGCCCTTCTATTTCCTCTGATTTGCTTAATTCTATTCTCAAACATGGTTTATCATAATTCACCAACACAAACACTTGGGGTCAATTCCAATCTCCACCCTTACGGACTCACGGACTTTGAGGCGCGCTCCCGCGAAGTCCGTGAGGGTTTAGGGGTGTCCCATTGTCACATCGTAGAGTGCTCGAGGCTCTCTGGCAGACATTTTGAGCCCTTTATGATCCCTTTCCGTAAGTCAGCATTAGATGCTGACTTTGCCTAAGGGAATTACCCACAGTTCATAGCAATGTGACGTTAAACACGCAGTTTCCAATGGAAGCATGAAGACGTAAAAAAAAAGAGAAGGTAAACAAAGAGACACGTGGGCGTTCAGCCCGATAAAATACACTATAACATTACGGATTAAAGATGGAACATAAAAAGACATGAAATCAGAGGAAAGCAAACAGAAAATATATTTATAAATATTTTGTTTACATTCATCAAACATTTCGTTTTGACAAAAACAAGTAAATATATCATCTAAAATGACTTCTCATCTCGTGAAAAAGACGTTCAAATCAGTGAATAAAAAGTATAAAATAAATACACAATATTTTTTATGTAGTCACGTGATATGTTGCAGCAAAGTGCTGTCCCATTCATATTCACACCAGTTCAAGCCCTCACAGCCTCTCACACTCAGCCACTTAGCAGCTGACGTCAGTGAGTGCCTGAGGGTTCAGGGCTTGAGGTTAGGGTGGAGATTGGAATTGACCCTTGGACAGACAAATAAAAAGGTGGGAAAACATATAAAAGCAGGAAGTGAAGTGAACACCCGGACACAAAAGGCAGAGAAATTCAAAATAAAATAGGAAACAAACTAAATCAAAACCAAAATCATGATTGCATGACTGTATGAAAAGATCAGCAAATTGTTAGTTCTGTAAGTTGTTTTTGAAGTTATTTTGGACACAGTGAGTTAGAATAACAATGACAATCGATTTAAAGACGGTGAATAGCAGCTGTAACAGACAGGATTAAACTCAGTGGGGTTAACCTACAGTTTCATCAAAAAAAACTAAAAAAAACGGGGGCGTTGAAAAAAAAAACTGTGGTCAAGTCGGACAGTTCTCAGCAGCCTTCAAAGAATAAACAGGAAGTCACAGAAAACAGAACATCCTGTTATCTCGTACCTGTAGGCTACCACATTTCAATGTGTTTGTAAATATATATTTATGAAATATGTGTGTGTATCTGGCATTGCATGCTATCCTTGTTCTCTTTATGTCGGCCTGTGAAATACTTTGCTGCTCGTTTTGATGTCTTACGTAAATAAGCTTTATTACCATCAATCACACAAGACATGTTTTTAGATTAAACCTTCATTGCACAACATGAGAATAGTAGCCAACAATTGAGCGTTTATATTAGAAAAACACAACTGCGGATGCCTCGATCTCATTGATGTTATGGCTGACCACGTGTGCACGACGTCAGAGCAAATCGGGATCCCCCCTCACAAATCTAACCGGCATGAATTGTGCAGTGATCAATTCTGTGCAGGACTGGCTTTTTTAAAAATTGAAAACATGACTCAATATGTTTTGGCATTCATTTTAATGGTTTGATTTAACACTAACACCAATTCAGATTCTTACTGTTTAGATTAGTCAGTAACCTACATACATCCAATGTGTAATGCCTTTGCAAAAACATTATTCTAATGGTAAGTCTGCTTTTTCTTGTTATATTATTACACTGATGATATTTCACATTGTCATACTGATAAAGTTATTAATGTATGCAGGGCCGGCTCTAGCCCTTTGGTTGCCCTAGGCGAGATTGAGTTTTGCGCCCCCCCCCACACACACACACAATACTTTACATCACTGAAGAGACATATATTAACTTAACTGCTTTACTTTGCATAGCAGTTTTTCACCCACTTATAATTCTACTATTCTACATTGCAGTTCAACAATAAATGGTGCGTGGACAACAAACACCAGAATAGTTTCAGAACATTTTCTTTTTTATTATTTTAAATAATTTATTACACACTCAAAGTTAGGATTAAATTAACTCCATAAACTGTACAAAACACTCTTTTTTTCAAATATGTTTATTGAACAAACCTCAAAACATGATACAAGCTGTATAGGGAATGACTATGGTTAACAAGGTTTGACAGGTTTGACAGGTTAAGTACAGGTTGAGTACTACTGGATGTCCCTTCTCCTGCAGCTGTATTTAAACACAGAGTTCATCCATGCTGTTCGTTACACAATTGCATTTGGTCATTTCTATCATCCTACCACATAGTTGCATTGTACAAATAAATTTTATCTGACCATGTAACTTGTAGTAGATAAATTACAATTACTGCCACCACTGCTACAAGGCCAGATAATGCTACTGATTACAATTAGTAGTATTAATGTGATGTGATTATGAAAGTAATAATTGATAATAATAATAACAACAACAAAAACAGCAACAATAGTACTAGTTGTGTAGGCTACTTACAAAGTTCAGAGGGAGGCGAATCAGGCGTCCTTTCTCCAGCAGGTGCCGGCCTCTGAAAACATTGCCTGAGTGCATCTGGCCAATTTAAAACAAAAATAAAAAATAAAAACAAAACAAAACAAAAAACACATATACATTTTAGTATATTCCTGGGGAGGAACTGTACAGAAGGGTGAACACCACCACTATCCCCAAAATGGTTACTGTGTGTGTATGCACCTGCTAGTTGTGAATTCACTAAACAGAACTTATGCCATTTATAATGAATGTAGACAGCAACTGTACTTTTCATAACTAGCATACGTTATCCAGATACTGGTCTTTTGACATGTACATCCATGTAGGTTATCAGTGAAGTTACGTTTGCTAGTAATAGCCTACGTAGCAAATTAGCAAAGTAACAGTTGCTAGCTAGCTATAGCTAGCCTAAGTGACAGCAATGCAACGTCCAATATTAGGTGATGCACAATACTAAATGTATTTCGTTTGACACCTTAATGGCTGAGATGAGAAGACTTACCTCTATACTTGACTTTCTTTTCCTCTTCTTCCTTTTTTCGTTTTCGTCCCTGTGCTCCAGATGGTTTAGACCAGTCAAAGTGGCCGCGCAATAGATTTTTCAGATTGCGCACATTTTTCAGACCGCACAAACGATTTATTTTTTCGAGTGAGCCATCTTTACAATAGAAGATCTTTGATGTGACGTGTGAGTCTTGGCCAATCAGCGTCCCGTTTTCTCGACAAAAAAAATTCTGATTTTTGGCCGAGTTGTTGTCATCTCCGTAATAGAACATCTTTGATGTGACGTGTCTTGGCCAATCAGCGTTAAGATGTTTACAGCGCCCGTTTCTCAATATGCGTGTGTCTCTGTACTTGATGAGAAAACTCACAGCTGAATCGTCCCTGCTCGCGGGAGCCAGCGCCGCCCCCCGGTCGCGTGGTCGCGAATTGCTCACAGTGCTGAAATGTGCGCTGTGAGGACGCCCCCAACCCATTTGTCGCCCTAGGCAGTCGCCTAGTTCGCCTATAGCAATCGCCGGCCCTGAATGTATGTAATTGGTATCATTTGAAATGAAACATTAGCTTGTGTTAATAACATATGTTATATATGTAATGAGGCCATTTGAACGTTTTATAAACATGAGCACTGTAAGAATTTATCTTTGCATATATTTGTAAGGCCTTGTTTGCTGTTGCTGCTTTGCAGAAAAGAAGTTCTAAATTCATGTGAATGGTTGGTCCCTGAAAATAATCCTCACTGGAGGTTTCAACCCAGCAGTCAATGAACGCAGAGAAAAAGCACGAAGGGCAATTTATGCAATCAAATTACACATTTTTAAATAAATCATAGGTAAAAGGCTTTTAGCCATTATTAATAAAAGTCCAAAAGCGACCAATCCCTATAGCTATAGAGAAGAGTCATCTTCCTCAGATTGTTCTCATGGTTTATTCACATACCGCAACTTCCCTGACACCAGTTTACCAGAAACACATTAACCCAGTGCAGCTCAGTGCACAGCTTGACCATAGAAACAGTGAAGTAGATGTGAAAGCCGGAAACTTTTGTATCGGCTCAAATGACCTTAAATAGTAATGAAAAGTATTTGTTCCCTGAACAGATTCAGATGTCTGCTAACAATTCATCAACCCAAACATAAAAGGCACAATTTAGTTAAATGTACAAGGAGTGCATTTCCCCATAATTCTGCTTCTCCGGGTAGAGTTGGGACGCCATGTTCTGGGTACAAAAATATAATCTTAATCGAAACAGTTGTTGAAGTAGTTTTTAATTTGAACACCTTCTAGTTACAATGTCACCTGTTAAAAGATTATTTTCGAGAAAACTATAACAGAGCCAAACATGTAATTGCAGACTGGAGATGTCCAAACTCCTTTCTAACCCAGCTGCTAAAGAGGCACTGACCCAAACTGCCCCATGTTCAACCGACCCGCTCTCCCTACAAGAAAATAGTGCTGCCAGACAAGGAGCCAATCTGCCGATGTTGCAGAGGAACAGTTCTTCATTGTTCAGATTATGTGAACGACACATTGTCTGAAGGGAGGAAGGCGAGGGACAGTTTGTCTCTGCCTTGCATCGCTTGAGGGGAACTGACTGACCAGCATTTATTCTTTTTTGTGTGCTTTAGTTCTAGTTTTGTATTTCTTCTTTTTTCTTGAGGTTTAATCATTTGTGGCAGTTAGGCATTAACAGCCCTTTACTCATGTTTTTATTTTATTTTACATGATTAAACATTAGTCATCAAATGAACAGGTTAGTGAACATCTTCTCACAGGGATGGACTGGAGGAATTTGAACTCATAGTAATATGTTTTAATACACTCTCTTTCCAACATCTCTTGTTTCCTATTCAGCTTTGCACTGAACTTCATGCTTAACAGGCCACATATTGAATTGAGCCTCTTGAAGTACCGACATGCTTGTGATTCGTCCTGTATTCTGCACAACTGTGGGGTTGGAGAGGAGCCACCTGTATACAGAGAGGGGAAATAAAAGCACTATAAAGGAGAGAAATAGGAGAGATTGCGTAGAAATGAGACATTATAATGATACAGTTTGAGTAATAAAAAAGTTATTCTGACCTCTTTTCCCAACTGAACATGAAACTGGGCATAACTCAGGGTCTCACTTTCCTGGTGCTGGTTTGGGATCTTAGTTGAGCTTTTTGATGGAAATAAAATTGAGACCAGTGATCAGATCCCATTGCAGCTTCAAGTTGTTTCAGACACATTATTATATGAGACAGAGTTGATACTAAGAATGCTACTTTTAGTTAAGTAAAGGATATCCCTAAAAGTATCTAAAAGTACCAGTCCCACAGTATATTTACTCCATCATGCATTTACAAACCTACCAAAATAAAAGTACACCAGCTCACTTACTCACTATACTCACTTTAAGTATGAAAAGTAAAATACAAACTTGTTCTGCAGAAAACTTGTGTGTGAGATGTTTGATTGTGTGTGCATCATTAAGTATCACTATTAGTTGGGCTGCAACTCATTATTATTTTCATAATTGATTAATCTGACAATTATTTTCTTGAACACAATATAAACTATCAGAAAATATGAAAAAAACACCCAAAGAAAAATAATTGAATGGATGAAAACAATTAATGGATTATCAATGATTGCCTAATTATCCCTCTATTCTTCATCCCTCACATTCAGTTCGACTCATCATCATTTTCTTTCTTTAATTTCCTGATCTCTTTTCCTCTGTGAGTTTGTCGCCCTCTGTCTCTCCTCCCAGGCGCTTCGGCCTCTGCCTCTCACTCCGCTCTCCTCTTCCTGTCTTCTCTTCTGCAGCATCTGTTGCTGAAAAGCCAGAGCTAACTGCCCTCTTACTCTTTCTTTTAGTTCTCTGTCAGAAGGCCAATTCACTGCCCCAATCGGCAGTTGTTGAGATGTAATATCCTGAGTAAAATCTGTGGCTAAAACAACATTACAATATAAGAAAGTATGAATAAAATATTACAAAAAAATGATCAACACAAAGAAGAAGGCCACTCTTTCATTTGCTAAATAATATATTATACATTCTCTAAACGATTCAAACCAGGGTCACTGTTGGTTTAACGCAGTGGTTCTCAAACTGTGGGGCGAGCCCCTCTAGTGGGGCGCGGAGGTATTACAGGTGTGGCGTGGGGGAAGATTTGTTTTCTTCTTCTTTTTTTTTTGAGTGGAGAAATTATTCTCTGCATTTGACCCATCCTCACACATATCTGCACTCATTTTGTTTTGTTTGACACAAGTTGAACGTTATTGTTATGATCTTTATATTTAGTGCAAAACAGGTTAATTGCAGCCACAATAAGGCAATTTGTTTGCCAAATATTAGTAATGTTTTGCGCATTTTTCTAACAAAGTGATTGCACGTGTTATTAGTTTTTGTCTGATGGAGCAATCTGGTTTACTTGAAAGTGATGTCAATTTTCTTTATTCTATTATTTGAAAAAGCACGGATGGAGGAGTGACAAAAAGTTTCTTCAATAAAAATTCAGCATGGACCATTTTGTTAGAATTTTGTTAACAAAATGGTTAAAATCAATGAATTTTGAACTAAACTCAGTGGTTTAACGCTTGGCGTACCTGCAGCACCAGCAAAATGAAGAAATATTCTAAAGGTTTTTTAATGAAATGACAAACTTTTCAAGTTATAACTATAAACTAAGCAGATCTTTTTTTGTCATGGTGTAAGAATAGACCCGTTTCACAGCAGCCATTTTGACGCGTGAAAGCAGTAAAAGAACAGGTGAAAGCCTAATTGATGGCTGCATTCCATTTAGGTGAGCCAGCTCCAGGGGTCTGGTATATTGTGCATGCTCACTCACTAACTTGGCTTCCTGGGCCACTTGAGGGAATAGAGCTAAATGTTAGTTACACCTGTCCTTTTCCTGCTGTGACAAGTCAAAATGGCTGCTGTGAAAAGGGTTTCTGCAATAATCCATCGACTTCATTTAAAATCCCCATGTGCAAAAGACATTTTTGTTTTTACTAAAAAGACGATTTACAATATCATAGAGTGTGAAACAAATTCATTGAATGTAGAACGTAGAGGAATGTCTGACGATGTGACGGCTACACTACGTTCACACAAAGACCACAGAGATTAAGAAAAGGCACATTCAAAATACAGCCATATACAGTCTACAAATAAAGCACATACAAGATGTAACTTTTGCAAGGATAATTACTACATCAACTATGACTACAATTTCCACATACAGCACTAAATGTAAAGTAATACTCACCTATAGAGGCAGACAGCTGGAGCCATTACACACAGAATACATCCAATTACAGCTGGGAGTATGTAGAGAGAGTACCTCAATGGACTGGTTTCTGCATAACATCAGATATGAATTAGTTTCAGCTTTAAAAGGCACTGTGTCTGGTGTAGAGATGAATAGCCTTGTGTTGTGCTCTACCTACCTTCATGTTCCACAAACACCTCTAAATTCCACTCAATACCCCTTACACCTCTAACACCAAATAAACAACATCTGTAGGATCCTGCATCATCATGCTGAACGTTAGAAATATTCATCGTTGAAGGTAAATTGTAGTCTATTCTCAGTCTGTGACAGGTGAAGTTTGAAAGAGTCTTATTATTTGAGAACAAAAATGAAGAAAAAAATATTCCTTTGGTCCATTGGATTGCCGTTACATATGTCTCAGATATGTTGCAGGTGAAGAGGACGGAGCCTCCCCTGGACACTGGTACATTCCTGTGTTCAACTGTATTCATCTCTAACATTGGAGGAAACAACCAATCAATACAAATACAATCTATAATTTAATTCACATAATTAGCATGCATAACAAACATACATGTCCACTGTACCTGCAAAGACTTGGCTCATAACCAAAACCACCAGACACAGAAACAGCTTCTTCCCACTGGCCGTCACTCAAATGAACAGTTAAACAGACTCTTCATCTGCACTATCTGCACTTTTTTGTTGTTTTACTACTGTCTTTAATGTCCTTTTTATATTTTTATATTATCTTGTATATTGTGTGTGGAAAAAAGTACGAGAGCCAGTGAAACCGGAGTCAAATTCCATGTATGTGAAAATTTACATGGCCATTAAAGCTGATTCTGATTCTGATAATTAGCAGTTGAATGGAGAGAAGAGCTGCTTGGTCTCGGTTGAACATGATGACCATCAGACTGAGAAAGACTGAAACTTCAACATCACCCCTGAAGTGTATTTGTGGAGGAGGCACAGAGGAGAGGAAGTGGTTAGTTAGTTGGTTTGGCTGCTCAGAACTTAACTCTATGTTGTAAGTTTAAGGAGCAAAGAAACATTAAGTCACATGGAACATGAATAAGTCACATGGTAATCATACAGGTGGAATATAGAGAATTGAAACTCACTCCTTCCTGAAAATAAACTCTGATAATTATATCAGTAATAACTTGTCATGTCATAAACAGAACATAAGAAGCAGACATGCAATGCTCAACTACAGGAAAACCACTTCTGCATAGTGTTGAACACATTTCAGCCACATCGTGACCCTAAACTGTGGAGTGCATCTACACAAGTGTTTGATGTTAATAGTAAACATCACCATGGTCTTCATAATGAGACTCTTATGGTGCTCAATGTGATATCAAACAACACACATTGTACGACTGTATAATTGGTGTGAAAACCTCAGGCGGTAATAAATAGACCTTAACAAAGATTATCACAGAAGACATTTTCGCATGCCATTGTAGGATAAATAAATTATCAAATGATCTAGGTGTGAATTTGAACATGTGATAGCTTGCTACCTGTCCGGGGTGTACCCCTGTTTTCGCCCCAAATATTCATCTTTGAATGCAAGTTTTTATTTATTCTCAGTCTGTGAGGTAACATTTTAAACAGTCTGATTCTTGAAGATTGAAAACGCAGAAATAAATCTTCCTTTGGTCCATGTGATTTGCGCTACATGTCTCAGATATGTTGCAGGTGAAGATGACGGAGTCTCCCCTGGACACCAGTACATTCCTGTCCTCAACTGGATCCATCTCTAACATTAGAGGAAACAACCAACTAGTGTGAAATAAAATATGTATTAAATAAACAAAAAAGCATGCATCATAAATCCACTGTACTTGCAAATACTTGGCAGATAATTAATAGCTGAACGGAGAGAAGAGCTGCTTCGTTGAACATGATGACCACCAGATAAAGACTTTAA
This sequence comes from Myoxocephalus aenaeus, assembly GCA_038501785.1. Taxonomy (NCBI): domain Eukaryota; kingdom Metazoa; phylum Chordata; class Actinopteri; order Perciformes; family Cottidae; genus Myoxocephalus; species Myoxocephalus aenaeus. The sequence continues at coordinate 2,662,597 of JBAMJR010000154.1, forward strand.
ATGGTAGCGGAAGAGGCACACAGTGGAACTAGTTTGTTTCTCTCTCGGTGTATCTTTAGAGGAACATCAAATTGTGAGTCCAATATACAATAATTAAATTCACAATAGAATCGTGAGAATTGAAGCTAGCTCCTTCTTGAAAATAAACTGTAAAAATGTTTTCATCCACATTAAAATGCACAAAATCCACATGTTGAAGTGCAGGAAAAGCACCTTTATATAACGCTGGACCAATCAGACACAAAGCGTGAGCTTCTTGCTGAGTGTACTTTCAGTGCATGTTGAATACGTTGTGATGCTTATGAGAAGAAGAATAAGCATTGTATGCATTTCCCCAACAGTCAACAGCTTCTGCTTTGGAATACTTCATTGTTTTGATCACAAAACACTTTTACTAGAACCCCATCTGTTACCTCACAATTACAGGATATCCTTTCTCCCGGCAGAGATCCTCAACATGTATCCCCCAGGTGGCATATAGTGCTTAACCCTAATAAAGACACAATAAAGACATTCTAACAATCTCATTGTGCACTCTTTTATTTGCCATCATAGTATGACTATACATCTTTTCAGCAACACACACTCAGAGATGCCACTGAAAGTATTAGAAATACAACTGTGCTGGACTGTAGTCTCTGCATGTGATGCAGTTTAATTAATAAGGCCCTGTGTAATTCTCTTAGAGAACACTGGAGGGCACAGATCCCCAATTGAAGCCTGTGAAGTTGACATTATTGCCATTACAACACACATTGTTATACGTTTTCCTTGGTGAGATCATGGTGCACGACAAATATGGAAACATTCAACACATCATACAAATGATGAAACCACAATAAACACAAGAAGACATTAAAACACAAAAGATGCCTAAATACACAAGTGAAAACAAAGGCCTTAAAGTGACGGCACTGGTTTTAATATAACGCAACAATGTACAAAGGCATCAGTGACTCAGTTGTCCTCCCTGTGGTTAACTTCCCTTGAAGCACTGGGCTGGTCCGTGTCTCTTGTTTAACTTTCATTCAAATGTCTTATCAGCTCATTAGAGGCCATAGATTGAATTGAACGTCTCTCTGTACTGACTCCTGCTGTTTGTCCCAGTGTCTGTGTCCCCCTGCGGTGCAGTGGAGGTCATCTACAAAGACAGAAAGTTAAAGTTAAAGTGCAACGCTGTAATAGAGGCAGCAAAGGAAAGAGGGTGACAAAGTTCTTCTGACCTCTTCTGCTGAGTGATGAAACTGGTCCGGGGCTGGACTCTGGTTTGGTGACCTGGCCCGGAGTTTTCTGAAAAGATAAAGTTCAAAAGTTAAACACAGTCTTACAATGACAGTTTATTCACAAATAGTTGTGGAAGGAGTAGTATACTGCAATCTTGAAATACTCTGTAAAAGTACAGAAGTACTTTCAGCAAAATGTACATAAACAATACATCAAAAGTAATAGTATTCCTTAAAATGAGTGATGTATGTGAGTGATGTATGTGAGTGATGTATGTGAGTGATACATTATTATATACAGTATGACATTATTAGATTGCACGAAACACAAAGAGGATATGGTTAATGTCACTGTGTTTCATAACACACAGTGTTCCTTAGTAGAGTTGCACACAATTACCAGACTATCAATAAAAATTCAAGCTAAGGCAAATTATTTGCCTTTTTTAGTGATGACATTCTGGTCAGTCTTCATTTTCGCACCAAAGGGCCACAGAGGTTTTGTTGTGTGCCGTGACTGACCGTATATTACATTTGATTTGTTAGATTTAGTACTGTAGTAATTAGAATTATAGAGTTAGATTTATTCATATTTGGTTATGCTTACTTGTGACAATAATGCTTTGGCGGGAAAAATGTTTAAGTAATGCGAAACATTTCTATAAAAGCATGCACCTCCCATCCCCCCTGAACAGGGTAAGCAATTAAAGATAATAGATCGATGGATATTGGCCCAACTTTAAGTTAAGCAATAGTTTATTAAAACTCATGCATCAACTATCGAGTCTTTATTCTGTTTGCATGACTTGGTGACATCAAAGCGTATACTTGTGCACTTAAAGATACTTGCAAAAATGCAAAAAAGAAAAAGCAAACGACATGAGCTCAGTGTCCCAAATGGCAGCTACGACCCTGACCTCATTTTCATTGTATAACTTGGTGCCCCTGTGCATAAATATACTGTCCAAATATACCTCGACCAAACTCATGATTAACTTTAATCCTACCAACTGAGTCCCTCCAGACCCCAGAAGTGCACTTGTCATATCTCATGGGAGCTAATCATATAATTCATATCTACTACTTTGTAAATCAATTTATTCCTAATGACTTTATATCATTGCTCTCTGTTTCTTAGTGCTTTTTAAAAATACTAATGTCGTGGGATCCTGGCCAAACCCAGTCAAAAGGATCCAATTCTGCCAGTTTTAATGGAACCATGTATGCAGTATGCAGAGGGCATGTTTGCAACGGGTCCTAATTTATAATACCACACACATACAGTGGGGTAGGGAGGCTCTGTCAGTCATTTTGAAGGAGACAGAAATAGATGCAGCAGACACACATTTCCTCATGTGTACTGTCTTTACAATATGCAAATCAACTGTATTTTCCATAAAATAATGATAATCTGTTTTTCGTTTTCTTCGGATGATATTAATTACTTATCTAATAATGTTTTTTGGAGGAAGATATGTAAACCCTTTGCTAAGTTGGTAGTCCTTATGGTAAATGTGTTGGTAGGATGAGGGCTAAGGCAGAGCATAACAGCTACTGGGTGAGATTGTGTTGCTAACTGCTGAATCCAAGGTCAGGGAGGAAACAATGCACCACAAAGGAATTTGCATTTACTTTTGCTTGCATGTGGATGGTGCAGATATTATAATACCTTTTTATAGTGAACCAGGTTTAAGTGCATGGCAAGATACCAATAAGTATGAATAAGGAATTTAAATTAACCATAGTTCCCAGTGCGGACGACTGCTCTGCACCAGAGCAAAGAATAATTAAATTAATTTCTTCTTACTTGTAACTCTGAAATCTAAAAAGGTATACTCACCTATAGAGGCAGACAGCTGGAGCCATTACACACAGAATAAATCCAATTACAGCTGGGAGTATGTAGAGAGAGTACCTCAATGGACTGGTTTCTGCATAACATCAGATATGAATTAGTTTCAGCTTTAAAAGGCACTGTGTCTGGTGTAGAGATGAATAGCCCTGTGTTGTGCTCTACCTACCTTCATGTTCCACAAACACCTCTAAATTCCACTCAATACCCCTTACACCTCTAACACCAAATAAACAACATCTGTAGGATCCTGCATCATCATGCTGAACGTTAGAAATATTCATCCTTGAAGGTAAATTGTAGTCTATTCTCAGTCTGTGACAGGTGAAGTTTGAAACAGTCTTATTATTTGAGAACAAAAATGAAGAAAAAAATATTCCTTTGGTCCATTGGATTTGCGTTACATATGTATCAGATATGTTGCAGGTGAAGAGGACGGAGTCTCCCCTGGACACCGGTACATTCCTGTGTTCAACTGGATTCATCTCTAACATTGGAGGAAACAACCAATCAATACAAATACAATCTATAATTTAATTCACAGAATTAGCATGCATAACAAACATACATGTCCACTGTACCTGCAAAGACTTGGCTCATAATTAACAGTTGAATGGAGAGAAGAGCTGCTTGGTCTCGGTTGAACATGATGACCATCAGACTGAGAAAGACTGAAACTTCAACATCACCCCTGAAGTGTATTTGTGGAGGAGGAACATAGGAAAGGAAGTGGTTAGCTTCTGGTTAGTTAGTTGGTTTGGCTGCTCAGAGCTTAACTCTATGTTGTAAGTTTAAGGAGCAAAGAAACATTAAGTCACATGGAACATGAATAAGTCACATGCGAATCATGCAGGTGGAATATAGAGAATTGAAACTCACTCCTTCCTGAAAATAAACTCTGATAATTATTTCAGTATTAACTTGTCATGTCATAAACAGAACATAAGAAGCACACATGCAATGCTCAACTACAGGAAAACCACTTCTGCATAGTGTTGAACACATTTCAGCCACATCGTGACCCTAAACTGTGGAGTGCATCTACTCAAGTGTTTGATGTTAATAGTAAACATCACCATGGTCTTCATAATGAGACTCTTATGGTGCTCAATGTGATATCAAACAACACACATTGTACGACTGTATAATTGGTGTGAAAACCTCAGGTGTTAAGCATAAATAGACCTTCACACAGATTATCACACATTTTGACATGCCACAGTAGGATAAGCACAGTTCAATCAGGAGAGACCAGTTGGGTAAAGAAAAGATGATTGTTTATTATCAGCAGATGATATGTGACGATAAAGACTTGACAGAATCTTTGGCGCTTAAACTCTACAGGGAGATTTGTAATTGAGTGACGTCTGCCCCGATCAGCAGCAAGATAAATCCCTCATATTTAAAAGAGACAGCAGCAAGATGGTAGGCTAAGGAGGAGACCAGCTGATTTAAACAACTGATGTCATGATTGACAGCGTCGAGAAATGATGGCAGGTAAATAATGAGTGACCATGCGTGAGAAGTGATTGGCAGATTTATGAGAAATAAATTACAGGCTTAGGCATGCAAGAGTCTGGTCTTCCGACTGAACTTACGCTAAAGCTTCATTAAATTATCAAATAAACGCCACCTTGAAAAGGATAAGCGGTCACAGATAAAGGATGGATGAATAAGTCTGTACATCTTCCGTCGTAAACTAAAAACACATCTTTTTTTACTATACCTTGAATAAGGAAAGTAGCACTTTAGTAGCACTTAAATGGCACTTACTGATAGCACTTTGTAGTTTAACTTTATTGAAGAAATTGTACTTTCTTGTTGTTCTGAGTTTGTACTCATGGTTGAATGCACTTATTGCAAGTTGCTTTGGATAAAAGCGTCAGCTAAATGAAATGTAATGTAATGAGTTTTAAAATATACTGTGAATTGTAAAACAAAAATCTGTAGGGTCCTGCATCGTCAAGCGGAACGTTAAAGATATACATTTTGGAAGATACATTTTTCTCTGTTCTCAGTCTGTGATAAGGGACTGACGGATGCATACATTCAGAGTACCTATGCATACTTTTTTCTTCTTTAAAAACAATCTAAATACATTCATCACAAACCAACAACAAAGCATCACCGAGACTACAAGAAGGGAGAATGTTCTGTATTGGAACTAGAAAATAGATGGTACCAACGAATAAGGCATCACCAGAAGATGATGACCAGCATTCATTTAAGCCTTGATTGTACTTTTTTTTTCTGTGCAGAATTGCTGTGGAACGAGAGCTGAGTAGCTACTCTGCTCCACTCCAGAGAAAGGTTGACGAAAGCTTTATATCCCTCATCTGTGACTGCTCAGAACAGATAGTACTGTATACCAGATTAGACTTATTCAAGCATGATTCAACAAACAACAAATAACAAAAAACTCAATTGACTTGAAATGCCATGCCTGTTAACCTGCAGACCCCATCGAGATGCATCTGTTTAATAAAAACATATCTAGCTGATGACATTACAGAAGGCTGTAGCTTCGCTGACATGCAATAATACCCATCATGCCCATGCATATATCCTCCACCCACACACGCAACGGCTCTGGTAATTTACAAGATGGCTTTTCATTTCCTTATACACTTCAAAGAATGTCAAACCAGAACAGGAAACTCACACTTTACAAAGATGTCAGAGGTAGACAGGTGCCATATTTAACACTACACTTCAAATAGATACAGCACTTTAGAATAATGCCACTCATGCAATCTGCGTTTCCCCCCCCCCCCTCTCTCTCTCTCTCTCTCTCTCTCTCTCTATTACACATTTGATGTTGTAGCTTATGCTGGTCTGCACACATGTCCCCTCCCACTCTGTTGAGTGTATGTTTTGTTGTTACGGTATGTGTTTGTGTGTTCAAACGTGTGTGCTGACAGATTGTTTTGTGTCTAAATGCCAGGTTAATGAATGAGGTCTTCAGTTAGCAGGTGCCCTTGGCCACATTCAAAGGAGAAAGGAGAAGAGGACGGGCCAACAAGCAAGACAAGAGAGCATTGCAACGATGACTCCCTTCAGCGTCATCTGTATCCATTAACGTAAACAAGCCCTCTCCAAATCATCTGTCTTCACACAACCATGATTACCAATAATTAGCTGCTTTGATTACATTCGTCATCCCTCCTTCCTGCTCTTCGAAATGTGTAAACCATGAGGGCAGAGAAATATTGTGAGAACTACAGAGTGAAACATGAGCCCTTAAGCACGACCATGTTATCAGATTCTCTCTCTCCCACACACACATGCACGTACAGGAAGCCTCAAGACTTCATTCCTTTTCAAGACTAGGAGCCCTTGAAGGGGCACACACACACACACACACACACACACACACACACACACACACACACACACACAGACACGCGCACACACACAGACAGGCTGCCTCTGAATCACACTTCTTCTGTCGGCCTCAGAGAAAGAGATAAATAGAAGAAAAAAAACATGATTACAGAAAACTCCAGGAGCAAAAAAGAAACTAATTGAATGTGTATGCTACATGAGTAGGTGTGTGTGTGTGTGTGTGTGTGTGTGTGTGTGTGTGTGTGTGTGTGTGTGTGTGTGTGTGTGTGTGTGTGTGTGTGTGTGTGTGTGTGTGTGTGTGTGTGTGTGTGTGTGTGTGTGTGAGAGAGAGAGACCGTGGCTGGTCTTTGACCCTCTCAGGCATTGATGGATGTTTGAGAATACTTGAGTTGCCTCCCGGAAAACCCCTGGCAGAACACAGAGAGACATCAGAGGAGCTAATACCTCTGTTCTCTATCGTGAATACTGTATGAATTTCTGGTATGTGCGTGCACAGTGAATGAATTTAAATCAGTAGTAGCAGCTTGGAGAGGGAATATTTATTGTTTGAATGGCGTTGCAGCAAGAGGAGAGATTATTAAACAGTTTGTCTGATTAAGTATTCATTGTCTCCTGTCCCTTTCTAAGTCGGTGTTTAATATTTCACACATATCTGTGTGTGTGTGTGTGTGTGTGTGTGTGTGTGTGTGTGTGTGTGTGTGTGTGTGTGTGTGTGTGCACAAGAAATGAAAGAGAGGAGAGCAACCAATGGCAAAAACTGAAAGAGTGGATGACCCGTCTATCAGCTTTGCATTTCATATCAATCAAACTGCTGTTAGAAATATTCTCATCTCAATTTTGTTCTATTGATTTCTTTGTAGGAGATGGACATGAATCGGAAAAAAAGTGCGTCAGGGGGCTAGGAACAGCTAAATCTCCTGTTGATTTCAGTCTATCGTTGATTTCAACTGATCTCAATTCAACTTCATCTACAGGTTTGTACTGTGGGGCTTATTTCAACCCTGCTTTGCAGACGCTATGTTTATTTCTTCTGACAAATACGTTTTGGTGGACACGTACGAAGCGCAGGACCCCAGAGACCGAGGGCTAGCATCCTGAGATGCGCATGTGGTTAAGATAAGGCGAGAATGTGGTTACAGTTAAACGTTAATGAAACCAGTGTCTCACGTTCCAACTCACTTTTGACTTGATGTAAGATGAACGAAGACGACAATCTGTCCCTCTGGGCTTTTTGTATCTAAACCAAACCGCTTGCAAGAGTGGAGGTTTGGACGGAAGATGTACAGTGTCAGTGAACCTTTGCAGATCTGTTAAAGGAGACTTAACATTGCACTTCTGTAACATTGTTGGACTCATGACCTGTCTCAAAGCGATGCAGAAACATTGATCCACGCATTTGTTACTTCAAGACTGGATTACTGTAACTCCGTATTATCAGGCTGCTCCGGAAAGTCCCTTGGGTCTCTCCAGCTGATCCAGAATGCTGCAGCTCGTGTACTAACAAGGACTCGGAAGAGAGATCACATTACTCCTGTATTAGCTGCTCTCCACTGGCTTCCTGTAAGATCGAGAATCATATTTAAAATCCTCCTCCTCACCTATAAAGCCTTAGCTGGTGATGCACCATCATATCTTAAAGAGCTTATAGTGCCATATCACCCCACTAGAGCGTTACGCTCACTGAATGCAGGGTTGCTTATGGTTCCCAGAGTCTTAAAAAGTAGGTTGGGGGCTAGAGCTTTCAGTTATCGTGCTCCTCTTCTGTGGAATCAGCTTCCACTTGCAGTCCGGGGGGCAGACACAGTCACCTCATTTAAGAGTAGACTTAAGACTTTCCTCTTTGATAGCGCTTATACTTAGGGCTGTTTCAGGCTTATAGTTAGGGCTGGCTCAGGTTTGCCCTGGTCCAGCCCCTAGATATGCTGCTATAGGCCTAGACTGCTGGGGGACATCTTAGGATACACTGAGCTCCTCTTCTCTTCCTCTTTCGCTCCTCTTCTCTTCCTCTTTCACTCCTCCTCTCCTCTTCTTTCTTTCCATCTGGATAAACTATTGTCTCTTCAATGCACATTACTAACTCTACTTTCTTTTTCCATGGATTCATGGCTGGCTGGAACCGGTCCTGCCCCGGGTCCTACCCCGGGTCCTGCCCCGGGTCCTGCCGCCCCCCCCACCCACCCCTCCTGCCATGGATCCATGGCTGCCTGGAACCGGTCCTGCCTGCTGCCATGGCCCTTCTGATGCCCCCCTCCTCTCTACCGCCTTCTGCTTCATGGATTATCAGGATCATGGACCATGCCTAATACTCATTATATGAATAATTTCTGTCATATTCATTGAATGTGCTGTAACTACGCTATTCATTCTGGCCACATGACATCTATTGCTTCTGTCCATCCGGGGAGAGGGATCCTCCTCTGTTGCTCTCCCTCAGGTTTCTTCCCTTTTTTCCCTGTGAAAGGGTTTTTACTATCTTTCTAGGGGAGTTTTTCCTGATCCGATGTGAGGTCCCGGGACAGGGATGTTATGTGTACAGATTGTAAAGCCCTCCGAGGCAAACTTGTATTTGTGATGTTGGGCTATATAAAATAAACTGAATTGAATTGAACATTGCACTTCTGTAACATTGTTGGACTCATGATGGACAGTTTAAAAACTATTCTTAATCGATGCAGGCGTATCGTCCACAAATTCATCTTCCTTGTAAAAACATGGCTCCTACATTACCCATAATGCAACTTTAGGGTTTCCAAGCATCCTGGAAAACAGTTGACCAATTGTCCAATCCTTGAAAACACATGGAAAATGAAAGAACAAATAAATTGTCCTTGAAAATGATTTTAACATCCTATTTTCTTTTCGCTGAGGGAAACAAAGAGGACAGCACATGTGTTCAGCCTGGAAAATTACAGTTACTCATAAACATTAAGGATTAAATATGGTACATAAAAACACATGACATATAGAGAATTATTTATCACTCATTTAATTTGGTCAATTAAGTCGTTTTGTATTAAAGATGACTTGAAACTAGCAATTGAGACCATAAACTCATGTTAACAATGTTTACTGAGTGAGAAGTATGGTCGTTTTCTCATTGTTGTGACCCAGAGGTCGTATGAGCACAGTTCCATGTATTTGTGTATATTTGCTCTCATGTTCTGTGGATCTCTCTTTCTCTCTCTGCTGTGGTGTGTGTGTGTGTGTGTGTGTGTGTGTGTGTGTGTGTGTGTGTGTGTGTGTGTGTGTGTGTGTGTGTGTGTGTGTGTGTGATGTGCTGCAGGTGAGCTTGGCTGATGGGCTGACTGGATGGTTGTGTGGGTGGTTGTTCCAGGCAGCTGATTGGTTCCAGCCTTCAAGCTTGAGGTTGAAGAGACCGACTTCGCTCAGACCCTCCGGATTCTCCTCTCTCCACTTACCAGCCGTAACAACAGCCAGCATGTTCTCTGTGAAATGTTACTATTCTGTCAATTGATATAAACAGTCCAGTTTAGGTAGAGTTAGGTTAGCATTGATTCTTTTATTTTATTATTTGAATAGTTAAGGTTAGTTTTTCAGTTTTTCAGTTTTTCAGTTCTTTTGTTTATTGTTTTTTCTGTGAGCCCACCCTGAAGCTGCACACTGCAAATGCACTTTTTAAAGGGCTGCATATTCCTGGTTCTTGGTGGTTCTTGTGAGCTGGGAAGATGGGAGTCTCACTTTTCAAGTTGCTCCAGGTTTTCCCCTCGGCCGAGTCCTAATGTCATAACCTCAATACAATCAGGCTTCTTTTTGCCATCAGAGAAGTCACCCCCTGGTGGCCATTAGAAATAATGCAAGTTTAAGGCACTTCCGCGTTGGCTTCACTTTCAAAAGAGTAACATTGCCATTTGAAAGGATTATTAAGTTATGTTCAGGATCATATGAATGTTCAACTGATAGTTCATGGACCAGAGTATTTTGAATAGGCTGCTCTTCCTTATGCTGGGGAAACATGTGAACACACCCCCTTGTCACGTCACATGCATCTTGGATGACACTGCGTACGTTGCTCTCTTCCAAACTTATTTTAGGTTAAAAGAGTTAGCATGTTTGGTTCAGCTGCTAAGGTTGACGTGCTTAGTAGACTTTGATATTTCCCTTTAACAGTTTAGTCATCTCAGCAACATGCTAAATTCAGTACGCCATTGTTTCACACTGTAAGTTTTGTTTTGCGTCTCCCACTGGATAGCACAAAACTAAAATAATAATGTTTCTCCTTCTTTCAAATAATGTCCTGCATGCAGGTAAAACAGGGAGCCAAACAAAGGTCATGGAATAAATCAGACGATATGGAAAAAGATGAAAGATCTGACAACAATTATATGAGGCAGTTGTTAACAACAGCATACTACATTCAGCCTGTTTTTCACTGCTTGTTATTCAATATAAATGCAGGTGGAATGAAAAGCACACACACTCACTTTAATACACACACTGATACAAAAAGCCCCAGGGTGTAAAATAATCACAGCATCTATTTAAACAGGTACACTTCCTCAGAGGGGGTGAAGTTATATATAATGTATGGCTTGCAGTAGGAAAAAATTCACTCATCCTTTCCTTTCTATTCAAAATTCAGTGTTCACTGCCTCAGACTGCCTTTCCTAATCACTCTTAAATTACTCCTCGCTGGAGCAAGTACACACATGTTGGTTTGTAGTTGGTTTAATAATACTTAAATCCTAAGAACCTATGGACATTAATATTTCAGTTCATGGGGGAAAAGGGGCTTTCTGCAATATTTAGATGTAGGATCTGACTGAAGGACATTGCTGGGAAGAGACTCAGACTTGAAATGTGTTGTCAACCACGTAACAGCTTATACAAATATGATATCGCACAAAAATAATAAGAATCACGAGTAAACAAAAAAGCACAAACCTGATCCTGACCTTTAAAAATAATTGTATATCCTTTTGTGTGTTAAATGCATCTGTTTAAGACAGAAGCTAAAGCAATGTCACAGCAGGAATATGTCTTGATTATATTTAGGGAACAATTTACTGTTTTGGTGTTTTGTTTTGTCAGTAATACAATACATAACTAATTTTTAACTCACGAAAACTTTCCCAAAGCATTAATATTTAGCATTAGCATTATTTTCGCTAGTGTTGCCCATAGTAAATAACCAGAACATATTGGGATCTCAATATGTACATAATAATTAAAATAAAGTCAATTTGCTGATGAAACTCTATTCTCTCTAGAAAACAACAACATAATTAATAAACAAGACAGCGTGGTGTCATTTTATTTTATTTTGTCATTTCTAATGACATAATAGATGGATCTTATTTGATTAATACAACTAAAATTATCTTGTTATGCCCAAATCAAATGGAAATCTAATCTTGCACGATGTCTGCTGGTTGATTAAATATAAATATTTTTACTTTACCCATAAACATGTTCTAAGAGTGTTCCTCTGTCTGCTGTCTGAGTTAGTCTGCCCCCTAGTGACCAAAAACATACTAATGCAGCTTTCACTCACTAGTGAAACCAACAAGACCATGGGTAACTACAATGTAACAAATAAAAAATAAAAAGATACCTGCATGATATTATTTAGGACTTATAATAGAAACTAACGGACTACTGGAGGCATGTGACACTATCTGAAATCCTCTTCATCAGGATGAACGATAAAGAAAATACAGAGGCGGTCTGAGGGAAATATTACTGATCGAAAGATAAAATGAAGTCTTTATTCGGAGAGCAGACCTCCTGTGTGCCCTGCTGTTAAGTATCCTTGCCTGGATGTGCGCACACTTGGTCGCTCTTCTGAGGTAATGATGTCGACACACGCGCACACGCACACACACACACACACACACACACACACACACACACACACACACACACACACACACACACACACACACACACACACACACACACACACACGCTCCTCGGTCCCTCCCCGCTGTCGTATAAACGTCGTCGGAAGACTCCAGACGTTTTCATTGGCCGCGGCTGTGAGCGAGGAGGAGGAGAGACTGACGGACTCGCACGAATTCCTCAGCGCTCCTCAAATTTCTTGTAAGCACACGGACCTCCTGCTCGCCTCCGCCCCGACAAACATCCAGACCAGTTCCTCTCCTCCTCCTCCCAGCACATATCCGAGCCGAGCTGCTTTTACAAAAAAAATGGTAACGTAGTTCATAAAGAAGTAGAATTGTCCTCAAGTGTCCTGCCGATGTGTGGAGACGGATGGAAATGTTAAAGTCTTACTTTTTCTTTTCTCGTGTCCAGATGTTGCGAAGTGTCGCTGTGCTCCTTCTGCTGGCCCTGGCTGCCTCTAACGCGGAGGTAAGTTGAGCTCAATCGGCGTTATATGTTACTCTTAGACAATTTCTTCATAGGGTTCACGTGGGTACCAAATGCTGACTTACATCTGTATTAAACGCTTTTCCGCACGAAACTGTCCCTCTGGAGTAACATGAGCTCATCAGCTTTGTTCACAAAGCCAGACGAGCGAGAAAACATCTGGAAAAGGGTCTGAGTCACTCTCTTATCCGACACAACACGGCACTGTGGCGGAAACCTGGCATTTGCAGTTATAGTATTTATCTTATTACAGAGAACCAATTATGCCGTTATTATAGCCACTCGTGCGCAATGATGAGCTACATTGTGGAGAGAAACAGGCTCACAGTTAAACTAAATTGCCAATGGGACAGTTTCCTTCAATAGGGACATCATTCTTAATCCTGAAAATGATTGTGCATGTGTGGCAGTTTAAGTATGTGAGTATTTTCTGGCTGAACAAACGCTCACATTTTGCATTCTTTTGGACTATACACAGAAAAATCCTCCTCCTAGTCTCATTTCTTTGTGTGTGTGTATGTGTGTGTGTGTGTGTGTGTGTGTGTGTGTGTGTGTGTGTGTGTGTGTGTGTGTGTGTGTGGAGTTTGTCAGTTCACACAGCAAAAGCCGCCTTAATAGGGCAGGAGAGTGACAGACAGCTGTGAAAATAAAAGAAGGGAGGGCTAGTGTCTGTGTATGTCTTACAAGCCCTGCTCGCCTTGGGGTTTGATGGCCCTCATCAGCAATATTGTAGGATGCTTTGGTGCTAAACGCTTCGCCGGCCGGCAGCTGCTCTAATGGCACACAAACACCGTGTTTGGGTGGCCGGTGAGGGGGCATGTGTGTTTGTCTGTGTACACTCTGGGGTTGTGAGTGTGCTCAAGAGTTGTGAGAATACTCACCTTATGGGTCTCACACTGCAGCGCCAAGGAGTCCCACCTCTGGGTAAAAACAGAGCTAATGTGCTGTGAGATTAGCTGGCCTGATTGCGCAGAGGGATGCACATGTACACTTAGATCTTTAACTCTCAGTGAGAGAGTCGATGAGCGCATCCCCCAAAATGTCAAACTATTCTGTGAAGAAATAGAAACACACACTCACACAGACACACACCAGGTGGTGGTTGATAACCTCGCCGGACACAGCTGTTGAACACCTGGGCTTTGTGTTGACTCCTTTGTTGACCTGCACAACCGTTGCATGCCGAGGAAACAAACAGGGGGGAAAGCTGCAGCCTAATTAGAGGATAGCTTTCTCAAGCCGCTTCGCCAAATGTGAGACGCAAGATAAACCATTTGTCCGCTGCCTAGCCTGTCTTTATAGTGCCATGCAGATGGGCATTAGTGTCACAACAGCCATGACATCACTCATAGCCTGACATGCGGGCCCCCCCCCCCCCCCTCCGCTGACCTTCCACTGCTTACCCTACCTTTACTCTCCGGCTGGAAAATGTGCCGATGTGTGCGCCTTTATCGGATTCACAGACGTGATCTGTGAGGTATGTCATGGGGAAGATGGAGCACACAGCGGACGCTGTTGAGTGTACCCACCAAGTTAATGGGGAGGCATTAGAAAGGCATCTATTCTCCAAAGGTAATTACCCTGATAATATATGGCCTGTTGACTGGCCGTGGGAAGGGCCTGGACCGGCATTCCAGTGTGTCGTCTAAAGGAGGTCAACAAGTCGGAGCAAAGCTGTATCTGATGAGCCTGCAGGGTGTGTATTAAGGTTATGTCCAGATGAGGGGATGCGTGTTCGATTTACTGCATAAAGAGCAGGAAAGACTGATGAAAACAGGATTCTTTGTGTGTGAACTGATGTGTCTATTTTATTACAATGTATTACAAGGTATTAAACCCGGACTCTAACTCCTGATTCATTACGAAGGAGAATGGCCGTGTGCCTCCTGAGGTGAGAAATTGCAGCGTTTGATGACAAGCAGCTTAGAGATGCAGTACGGTCGGAGTCGGGGTTGGGACTGTGTGGAAAACTGCGTGTGTGTGTGTGTGTGTGTGTGTGTGTGTGTGTGTGTGTGTGTGTGTGTGCGTGCATTTGTTTGCAGGCAGGCAGGAATTGAGATATGCATCTTGTGAATAAAATGTTGATGTTTTACTCACACACAACTGGGAGGCTGATATGCAAAGGAGGTCGAGATGCAGGCGCAGGGAAAGTCTTAAGAGTTTGCAGCCTTGGGGGACATGTGAGCACACACTAGCATAAAAACCGAGGGGATTGTTTATATTTCTGCTTTTATGGCATGCAGTGTTATTGTTTTATCCTCCATTATCCGCTGTGGCAGGGTGCAACGACACAGTGGTTAATTTAGTTATCTGCAGCTAGATGCTGAAAAACATACACGTCAAGAGGAAGTCAGCCCAACAAGGCAGCCAGACACGGTCTTCTCTCTTAGACGGTACAAGAGTTGAGAGGATTAAGATGACAAGTTGAAGAGAAGAAGAAGAAGAAGAAGAAGAAGAAGCTGGTTCTCTTGTTGAGGCCCTGGATCTGTAGCTGATTGAGCCACAGCCTCACTTGCAACTCACCATGTTGCCATGTTGATGCCTGTTCTCCCTCACTCAAGGTGGGCTAAAAATATCTGCCCAGGTGGAGGGAACATGAGCATGAGGGGACGCTGTGTCCTCTGTCTGTATCAGCCTGCTCTAATTACTGTAGCCCAACATCCAGTCATGGATCCTGCGCAGGGATTGTTGGGGGCGGTGAGGTAGAGTGATGTAAAGCAGAAAGGAGATGGAGCCACAGTCGTGCAATTATAGCAGGGGAGATTGGGGGTGAGGTAAGACTTGTGCAGTGAGACAAAAAGCGGCGGGGGGGGGGTGGGGGGGGGGGGGGGTGGGGGGGGGGGGCGGTACTGTGTTTCATGTCCCTGCAGTGTTTTCTTCACTCTTGGCTTGGCTTAAAAGGAGTCCTCATTTAGCTTACCAGCTGTACTGGTGTCTTATCATTACCGGCACTCTGCACTCAGAGGCACTACACACATAAATTAACACACACTCAAATGACAGAGAGCAGAATGAAAGTCTACTCAAGGGGTTTGTGAGTGAGACACAATGAATATGTAATATACTATCTGTATACATACTAAAAGTTGAAAAGTACATATAGGTGGCAAAGCTTAAATCAGTTCCGTCACTCAGGAAAAGAGGACTCCTGAATGCAGTTTTTTTTCCTCTCTGTTGCTCAAAACACAATACAATAACATTAGTGTGACTTGTTAAATACTCGACACATCGTATTACTTCAGTTAAAAATTACCTAAACATCTTACTAATAGGATACAAAACCTCATAGTACACATTTGCTTTCACCAGAGATGGTTCTGTATCCAGCAGCCTGTGTAGAGGACGCACCTTGAGCTCAGGCCCTGCATCTGAAATGCATTTTGCTTGGTGAAAACGGGGTCACTGCGGGATAAGTGATTAACTGGCTGGCATTGTTCTTTCCAAATGTCACGGCTCAATTTTTCTACCATCAACCAGAAAGCTTTGACAACAGCTACAGCTTAAAAGTGGCTCATTTACACAGTTGTAACTGTGGTTTGAAGTTGTTTATATAACAAATGAAATGTTCTTGGAATGCGTTGAGATCTGACGTGTGTGCTGGAACAGAGCAGCCATGCAAGGACAATGTGAATTTACTCACCATTTGTGTGTTGCATTACCCAACCACCAATGTTGGCTACAGAACAGGCATTTACAACAAACAACAAAACAACTACATCTGATATACTAGGCAATTTTAATAGTTGAGGATATCAGTATCAGAGCTGAAACAATTAGTCGAATGAGTCTGTTTTGATAATCGATGCCTTGTTAACCTTCAAATTGTGCGTATTTGCTGCCTTTCAATGTTCTGTTTGAAAGCGGTGGAAGAAGTACCTTAACTGAAGTAAAAATCGCAATACTAAATCGTC
Source organism: Myoxocephalus aenaeus (assembly GCA_038501785.1). Classification (NCBI taxonomy): domain Eukaryota; kingdom Metazoa; phylum Chordata; class Actinopteri; order Perciformes; family Cottidae; genus Myoxocephalus; species Myoxocephalus aenaeus. Next base: position 2,679,276 of record JBAMJR010000154.1, read on the forward strand.
TTTTTTTTACAAAAATCTCCCAAAGGTCACATCTTCAGTCCAAAACTTAAATGTATTCAGTTAACTGTTATGGATGACGAAGAAAAGCAACAAACGGCATTGCTTAAAAAGCTGGAAGCAGGAAATCTTGGGCATTTTTGCTTGAAAACATTGAAAGCCAATTAATTTTCTGTCTATCACCTAAAGTGATTACTTCACTAATTGTTTCTTTTTGAACCAGGCACCAGGTTTTCTATGAACTATGGGAACAATGATATGAATAGTTGGAGCTTATGAGACCTGTTCTGTGTTCCAGATTAATTTGCATCGATGTATCGTCCCCCGTTTAAGGTTTAGATCTCAGAACCGATTTTAAATGGCCACACACACTGACTTACATCCTGCAGTGTGTAAATTGGCCTTTTCCTTCTCCAAACATTTTCCATCCGTTAGCCCCAATACTGGCCTCAAAGAGGGCAGGGAATCTACTCATTCCCTTGGCTTAAGCCTAGCATGGACCCTCCCTGTCTCCCTCCCTTCCTCGCTCCTTTCCTGGCAGTGGAAAAATGCCCAGAACAGAGCCGGGGTGGGAGGGAGGGGAAGGTGACAAAGTGGATGGAGAGAAAAAGAGAGAAAAAGGACTTGGGGGAAATTAGGAATGCACCAAGAATAAGAGAAACACGGAAGAGAACTGACAAACAAACACAACTGGTGCTTGAGGCAGAAAGAGGTGATATGAGAGAAAGGTTGACGTTTAGAGGTTTTAATGGATAAAGGTGGGATAGTTCTACTCGGGTCAAGTGGTGGAAAAAGGGAACATTTCTGTCCCAGCAGTGTGACAACAGGGTACATAGGGGAGGGGAGGCTGGGGGTGGAGCTGTCTTCATAGCATTTTATGTTCTCCGCTGATGTTTTAACTGTTAGCAGATGTGGCTCTGCCCAGAACATGACTTATTCCCTGCCTTTATTTAGAGTCTCTCTTTCTTTCACATTTTCTGTGTTTTCTGTCTCTCTCCTTTCTTTCCACCTCTTTCCGTGTGTCTTTGTTCCTTTCGTTTCTACTTGTCAATTCTTTCAGGGTGTAGCTATACATTTCAGCTCTTGAACAACGGGGCCTCTGGGTGTAAAATAAGAGGCTGCAGACTGGGGTGACATCATCCTGTCCGTTGGTGCATTCCTTTCACACTGAATAAGAAACAGGGCGAAGACTAACAGGCCAATCAGTGTAAACTGGTCGTTACCAAATGCCCCTTTGTTTCTGCAGGTTTAATCTGCAGACCTGGCCTCACTAAATGTGTTTGAGACCACCCGTAGAGCTCATACAAAGAGCTAATATCTTTATTAGACACTCAAATTAGTCTTTCCTACGGACACAGCCAGTTCCTACAGCTCATTGATATATAAATCCATGAAATACTAAGCATGCATCTCAGCTCAAAGGAGCCATGTAGATGTAGGTTGAATGAGTGTTTTTGTATTCCTGATCTCAAGAGGCTGACAAGTAGAGAAGAAATGAGACTGAACCTGATTTGATATGCATCTGCAAAGATGTAGTTGAATAGATTCAAAAGGAAGAAATGTTAGAGATTTGAGAATGGAGGCACTTTAATTATTGAGGGCAAATGCTATAACTTTCTGTAATGATTCAAAAGCAGAGCCGATGGTAGTCTGTTGTGTTTCTCCCCTGTGCAATGGATTTATCCACAAGCTTGTATACACTCAAACTGTTTCAGAGCCAGCGTAGAGTGTAAGAGTAAGAGTGGTCTCCATTCTTTTTTGACTGTGCTCCACTTCTCTTCTTGCAAGGCCTGGTTGGAGGGAAAGAGAAGTTAGAGAGAGGTGCAGACGGAGACGAGCTGCTCGGCTTGAGCCCTCCCTGTCCTCTCATCGCTCTTGGCATGAGCCCACATCTCATGGAGCTGACGAGTGTTGGACAGTCTCGGGTTGGAGAGACAACACAGGGGGAGAGCAGGGACATGCTGGAGAGGGGGGCGAGCAGGGGCACCTCTCTGACCTAGATACGGAGGAGATTTTGGCTCAAGACGAACTATGTCGGACCCCGGCTGAGGCCAAACAAAGCCCAGGAATGTGCACCCCCTAACTCCTGATTCTGTCTCTCATCTGGGTCCTTCAGCTTCCTTTTTCCACCTCTGTCGCCTTGCTGTGCGAGCATTTGTCTGTCCATCTGTCAGTCCGAGACTTCCTGCTGCGATAAAGAAGTACACGATGTAGAGAATGGAGTCATTATAGGAAAGAAACCAACAATATTTCTATATTGTATATATATATATATATATATCTTATCTTTGCTGAATAATTGTCACCTAACAAACTATTCTTTTCCTGCATTCATATGAAAATAAGAACATAAAGTATTATAAGTGATACGTTTTGCTGAAAATAAATGCTAAAACTATATCTAAATGAGACAGATTGATGCCTTCAGGACACAGTTGGGAGCTTTAATGCTTTCCTTGACTTGACTTCCTCATCTGCTCATGTCAGCATCATTGTTTTCACTTTCTGATGAGTTTTAAAATAGCATTTCTTTGATAAATAACTGTGAGTTTCAAGAGGTAAGTAACATCTTATACATTTAAATTGTTAAACTTTTTATTATTATTCTGGCAGCATTTTTTTTCTTCCCAGTAGTAAAATGTAAATTGTTATTGTTTATCTAGATTTTCTGGACAGTTAAAAATCTGAAGGAAAATCAGGTCTAAGAATAAAAACTGAGAGCCTTTTTTTAGGGTTAGTGACAAGAATGAATGGAAACCGGATCTCTCATCCATATTCTTGCACCCTTCTGGGACGATTGTATTTAAATATTTAAAGTTGTCAAATAGCATACTATTTTATTCATATAACACTCACCAGACCTGAAGGGAAATTCATGTTTTGCCAAATGTTTGTCTCTTTTACACTGCGGTTCAAGCTTACAGATACATCTTTTATGAAGCTTAATATATTCTGTAACTGTTTGAATTCTGTCATACAGAGGCTGATCAAACTCAAGCTGAAACACCCTTCACCTTTTGGTTATGCGGTACAATTCAACAGCACCAAAAAGTTCGACCTCCACCATGAGCATAGCGCTGAATCAACATCTCTCTCACACGGTCTTGAGAAGAGCTCAATATGAACAGGATTTATTGCTGGGCCCGTTGTATTGGATTGCATTAAATGAAGCTCTGTGGGCCCAATAAACCGATCAAGCTGATTAAACTGATCTTGATCGCTATAGAATGTCATATTATTGTATAATTCATCAACAGAAAGGTTAAATCCAGTATTCAATGCATTTCATTTTTAAAGTAATTTCCATTATGCTCTTTGTCACTGTAGGCATATTAATGATGGGGTGTTTACAATCCGTATGTCAATGTTTTCTATGTTAATCAGGGCCAGGGTGCATAGTGGGAATGGATTCACAGTGGCTCTAAGTGACACCCACAGGAGAGAGGCATTGATTAATCCGTGGAGCATCACCGAGATATGCACGCATACACACACATATACAGACACATGCACAAAAACACGCCGTTATGGGCGGATGGGCTCCATTACTCATACATTTGTGTATATGGGAAGATGCAGAAAGACATACAGATAGATGTTCTAATGTATTTCTCATGTGTCAGTGGGTGGAGATATAGCCTTACTGCTGTTGTACTGCCTTAGCCCTTCCTTGTCAGAAGAGGAAAAGGAAAAGGCTTTTTAATTTTTTAACTGAAGCAAGAATACATTGCCCTTTAACTCCATTCTGTCTCAGCATGGAGCCATTCAACATGTGGCAGGGTAGAGATTTACTGCCGCCTCATTTCTTGTGTCTTCCCCATCTACCTCCTTCTTAATAGTCAGACATTGTGCACATCTTCTTCATCTTCTTCTTACTCTGTCTGCTCACCTATTGTCCTCCTCTGACTTCCATCTCGCTCTGCAAAGCTAGTCTCGGATCACTGACATATCTCTTGCAGCCGTAGAAGGGCATGGCACTGAGAATAAGATGACAGGACAGAAAATTACAGCAGAGGAGAAATCAAAGTACACTCGACTTGAATTGAAAGGCACCATGCAGAGATAAGATGATATAATTATGCATGTAGTGTTTTGAGAAATATCACTTCCATCTTTTAATCTTCTTAAAACCTCTAAATGATTTTAACCCCCTGACGAAAAGACAAAAAACGAAGAAAAAGAAATGGAAGAAAAGAGGCAGGAGTCGAGGAAAATGAGCTGTGAAATGTGTATGCAATGCTTGAGGCAGCTTTCTGTATGAACGCCTCTGCTTAATCTGTTATGATTCACCAGCCACTTATCAGAGCTCCGGCTCCTGTGATCGGTTTTAAATGAGAGGGAAAGAAAATGTGGCGTCATTTGTTGGCTGTCATGAAAAATGTATGTCATTTAAGTAGGACACCCACAGCGGGTTTGTTTGTTTTGTTTGTGCTGAGTTTGTAATTTTTTTTATAATATCTGCTCTGATGGTGATTGTGTTAATGAGTGTGTTTACATGCGCTCCAGCATCCCAGACACTGAGGGGTTTGTGTCGAATCCTGGGTATGTTTTTGCACGTATTGCATTCTGCATTCTGAAACCTAAATAAACCCATATCTTGGTTTTGAGACACCTGAATATGCTCATTGTTACTGTGATAGAAATGAGATACTGTAGTGTTTACCACCTCATCCAGTTCTGACCACTGTGTGTAGGACTGCTCTCAACTTCCAAACTCTCAGTTCTTAAACTGGTAATCTTAAAGGAAGACGTTGAAATATTTTCTTGCCGAGAGTTGGATGAGAAGATTGATACTACTCATGACTGTATACTAAATATGAAGCACACCAGCAGCCGTTTAGCTTAGTTTAGCTTAGCATAAAGACTAACAACTAAACTTAAATCTCTGGCTCTGTCTGAAATCCCTCACTACATAGTCCACTATATAGCTACATGATAAACGCTTATGTATTAGCTTGGCCAATTTATTATACTAGCTCGAGGAATGAGCGTCAAGAATCTGACTATCATGTGTTCAGGTAGATACATTTTCTTTATGGGTCCATGTAAACGGCATAACACGAATAATGATCAAAAACAGGTTAAGTCTCAAAAGCAGGACACTAGGTCTATGTAACTGTTCTCAATGATGACGCATGTCTGCACACTCCTGTTTATGGCAACAATGAAAGCCCCATGCAGGCATGATTTATGACCGTCTCCCTTTCCTGGTTTGTTGAAGGTTGGTTGAATGGCATTAGCGTCACTTTGTCCGCTGTTTTTGTACAGTGTGTGTCGATCATGAATTCTGAACAACATGCTCTGCTGTGATCTCATTATGAGGCTTGGTTTCATTTGCCTCTTTTGATTGACACCTCTGTGATCTTGCCACAACAGGAGCCTGTACATGCTCTCACCATAGCAACAATCCACTCGAATCAGCTGAAAAAAAAGAGCCTTGTGCCTCTCTGTTCATCAGCTAAATGTCAGGGATCCTCTGCTGTTTCTACTCGGAAAGAGATGGACTGACAGAGCTCTACATTTACACCAGCTTCATCTCAGCATCCCATCCATTATTCATGTTCTCATCTGAGGTTTCTGCAGGTTTCAACAGGCTTCGAGCACATCTGTGTCTAACAAACTGAATTGTCCAACATGCTCAAAGCCACAGGGATTGCTTTGAAGATTTTCTGTGACCTCAACCTTGGTGTGCAAGTGTGTGTGTGTCTTTAAAGGATGCATAGAAATGAACCAAAACCCTACAATCCCTCTCCTCTCACCACTTCGGGGTTAAAGCTGCGACACTGCGATGTTTGCATGTGACTCGCCTCCCGCTCACTGCATCCATCTTGTTATGTTCTATCATTAGTGAGATTATGAGAGTTTGGTCTCAAGAATCCGGTCTCAGTTTAACCTACATACCAGACTTTGGACTCACAAACACACTTTTGTGCAGCGACTTGGAAGCCAGCTCACGTGCACTCATGCACAGAGGGCCAACTTTCTGTCTCGCTCTTACAGGAAACAGCAGCTTAAGGAGGAGGAGGGGAGTCTAGAGAAACAGGGAGGAGAGGAGATTCTAAAAAGCACGGGAAGGGGCCCAGAGGGAAACGCAGCTCAGACTCCAGATGTGGAAACGCCATGTACACACGCAAACACAAACCCATGCACACACACACTTGTACAAAGACACACAACTAGGGAAAGGAGGACGTAAAGAGAGTCATAAAGCAGCTCTCGGAGCTCCGCTTGGCGTGTTGTAATTGGTTGATTCGTAGCACCAGTGAACTCAAGTCCTCAGGCGATATTCTTCAACAAACAAACAAACAAAGACAAAGAACCAAAGGCAAATGTCAACAAGAGAAAATGAGACTGATTAATGTTCTGTAAAATATGTTCAACTGGCACTGAAACAATTGAAACATTAGCTTTTTTGTTTGTTTTGAGCCAACAGGTTGTAGTTCTGTTGGCCTGTATACTTCAAATTCTGTCTTCAGTCTTTGTTTCCCTAGCACTCACTCAGAAGACTGTTGTCAACAGCCCAGCTGTTTTAATTAGCAGCATTGCCTGGTGTGATCTACGCAAAAGCTTTTCTCAGTGCGCTCACCGTCTGGCCATCGTTGACATGGCAACTACTGGCAAACATAACTGGGTCTTGAGAGACCAAAATTAACCAAAAGGGACACTAAAACATGAACAGGGATAAGGCAGTTACCAGGAAGTATGACAATCTAAATGTGTTAATTTAACAATAGAAATGTTTTGATTTTAAAATATGCATCTTCATCCAGATCTTAATCAAAATACATAATAACAGGTAATCCTGCCAATTGAGAGATTGCTGCCATATTTTTTTTAGGATATCTGAATCATGCTGCTCAGGAATATTTGGATTTTGCATGAGGACTAAATGTGTTTCAAGTGAATCAAAAGCATGCCCACAAAGTTATTATGGCCATTTGATCATGGTCATAATTTCCGGTAGCATCACCGAGAGAGGAAATGCCATCCGACTTTGTAGGATGGCTCAGAGTTCATATGTGCAAGCGTGTTTTACATTTGTCTGAAATGAAACAATGTGTCCAAGAAACAGTGGAATATATTGAGGGAGAATATATATATTGATAGATATTTGTTCGACAATTGTTTTTAAATTTCATAGTTCAGGAATTATTCGAGAACCCTTCCTTAAAAATGGCAACAACAAACGAGGTGCCCTTTGCCTAACTCTCCACGAAATGTCTTTGAAGTTTGTAGAGTAATTATTTTTGATATTTTGCTGACAGAAAAAAAAACAGAAAAAAGGAAACTCTTATTTAACATTTTGTCTTCATTTTGGATGTCATCAGGGGACGGATTCTGTACTGTATCCCAAAATCTGTGACAGAGGAGCAACTTTGAACATGGTTTAATATGAAAGTATAATATTTAGGATTTGAATCCAATTGCAAATGAAATGGGTATGTCACAGCAATAAGGCAACAGCGCCTCCCTGTGGGGGGAATCTGTAGAAATCAATATTATTACTGAAGCGCAAACAATGTGTTTCTTTTCTTTCAGGAGCTGCAGAGCAAAAGCAAAGTGTGTGCCAACGTGTTCTGTGGGGCCGGCAGAGAGTGTACTGTTACAGAGAAAGGGGAGCCCAGCTGTCTGTGTATAGAGGTGAGTGCTGGGCGAGTGGCTAAGATACCAAGGGACATCACTTTCATACGAGAAAAGAAAAGAGTGGGAATGTAGAGCATTAAAAAGAGACTGAATTGAGAATACATTGTTCTGCCCCTCTCTTTCTAGAGCTGTAAGCCCCACAAGAGGTCGGTGTGTGGCAGCAATGCTAAGACTTACAGGAATCACTGTGAGCTCCACAGGGATGCTTGTCTGACTGGCTTGAAGATCCAGGTGGCCCACGATGGACACTGCCACGGTACGAGCAGCAGCAGCACAAGGCACCATAACACAAGCTGTGAACGTCTCACCACTGGCTCCACTTGGAGCTGTTGAGGAGCTCCCCATTGCATCACACTATTCTACTATTGTAGATGTTAAAATGTCTTTTTTTAAGCACTGTAACAATTTACCAGATTGAAAGCTCCCTCTTAGCCTCTGTAGTAGTATTGTCAGCTGTTGTTCCCAGGGTCACTTTTACAATTCCAGTTACAATTACACCCCCAAGTGTGGTTAAGACCATAATCATGCCATGGATATAGTTAATATAACTAATAAATAACTGTTCTTATCAAGAGATATAGTGTTCTTATAATCAGGAATACTTTTTCTAAAGGAGGAGCCAACTCTGGATAAAAGAGGAGAGGAGCCCTCGTGGAAACCATATTCCTGCAATTGTACATAGATACTTTAAACATGGTTTATACTTTACCATTGAAGCACTTTGGCAGGGCGAGGTCGTGGTTAAAAATCTCCCTGACCCTCTTTTAGTGTTGCTGCAGCAACACTTTGTTGGTTAGCATTTATGAGAGCTGCTGAGTAGTGATCAACATTTTGTTCTCCTGATGATCTGCTGCTACAAGCAATGCCAGTGCTCTCTTTTTTCACTGCACTGCATAGAACTCAATGAAGTACCTTTTCTGTAAGATGATATGAGACCAGGATCTGTGACAAAGGTGACAGAATTAATCTAACAGGTAGTGTAGGTAATTTGGCCCTTTAAATGGGATGGAATTTGGCTCAGCCTTCAGATATGGTGATAATACTGACTAATAGTTAATATAACTGATATGGGAGTTGAGCAGGTTGATCGTCAACCATGTAAGGTCACCCATACGTCACTACACACGTCTGGCCTTGACTTATCTATTAATGCATCTAATATAAGCATTTTATCTCGAGTGAACTTTCACTGCTCACGCTTGGTGATGTCGCACTGGGGCTGAGCTGAACATTGATCAGCGCTGTGGCAGGAGTATTAAGGGAAATAAGTTATGTCACACTCCCCTCTTTGCAGACCTTTGGCCAAGTGCTCAGTGGCAGTTTATCTCCAATCGTCTGAACAAATTAATGCTGTTCAATTGATTTTTTTATTTGTGATGAAATGTATATGTGATATTCTTTCTCTCCTGTTTAATAACCTTTAGAGAAGAAAACAGAACAGTCAGCTGACAGCCCAGGTGAGTTTTCGTGTGTGTGTGATATATATATATATATATATATATATATATATATATATATATATATATATATATATATATATTATGTGACTGTATTTTATGATTTTTATGGTGTGATGTAAAGGACATAGAAATACTAACATATGCCCAAAAGGACAGGGATCAATCGTGATATAGCTTCCAAGATCATTTTACCCTTTGGATTATTTATGAATGCTGTTGACCTATAGAAATGCTTTCACCCCTGCAGTGGTTTGCTATGCTGCTGACCGTAATGAGCTGAGGGGTCGTGTGATCCAGTGGCTGCAGACTGAGGTTGTCCCAGACGGCTGGTTTGTTAAGGGATCCAACTTCTCTGATATCCTGCTCAAGTACTTTAAGGTTGGCTTCTTTTCTCAGAAATAACTGAATGGATCTCGTCTCACTTAGTGCACTTGCTGGTAGACATTCTTTTTACAGAGTACCCTAGTCTGATCATCACTTTTTAGCAGGTCCGATTAATTGTTGACTCCCGGAGATTTCCATTTCTTTATTTGAAAACATTTATTTGAAAACAAACAAATGTAACTGTACCAGAGTAAGCTGACACACTAGCTTGTATCTGCAATCTCCTTGCCTGATGTTATTAGGCATCCTAAAATAATACAAACAATACAATATGTAAACCAGTTAAAAACATACTATGTTGCATATTTCATGCTCCAAAACCCTGGTGTGCTCTTGCTATATTTTGTGGCAGTGGTGGCCAATTTACTGATAGCCTAGACTGCTCACTCCTGACCTGTCTATCAGAAACACAAATGAGGATTTTTTTTCCAGTTCACACACGACACAGATTGATCACATTAAAGAGAGACCCCTGAAGATATAAAGTGTGTATCAGGAAGTCTTATTGTTCACAAGAGTTAACTGTACCTCTAACATTTCTCTATATTTCTGCAGTCGTACGACAATGGAGATTCTCAGCTGGACTCCTCAGAGCTGCTCAAATTCATCCAGCAAAATGATTCGGTTGTGGAGTTGCAGTCCTACGCTGACCAGGAGAGCAACAAGCTGCTCAGGTCAGCGTGTTTATCAGTTTGCATGTTTACATGAATGTGTCGGAGGACAGGATGGAGGAAAAATAGCTACCCTTTGCATTTTCCTCTGTGGCAATGCTTGCAGGAACAGATCGATATCTGTGTGCTGCTATGCTATTTTAAGCTACGGAGCAGAAGTCGTTGAACTGTATCTAGCCAGTGCAAACATTACTGAAGGCCTCTTGTGGGAGTCTGGACTGGCAAAACCACCTGTGCTCTGTGGGATAAAACACTTCACCAATTATAATTTCTTCTGTTTGCTTATTTCCTCTGCAATGTTCTGTTGCCACTGTATGGGGCGATAATGTGTATTAAGTGTTTGCATGTTTATCTGTGCTTCCCAGGAGCCTGTGCGTTGATGCCCTCATTGAGCTCTCTGATGAGAACGCTGACTGGAAGCTGAGCTTTGATGAGTTCCTCAACTGCCTGAAGCCTGGCTTCAATCCACCAGAGAAGAGTGAGCATAAAGCGACAGTTTGTCTACTTTGACATCATGTAAAATAAAGTTACACTCCAGCAGATATCGTGTGTATGGATGCATTGACATAAACTCACTCAGGCAGTCCAAACACCCAGCACACTGTGGAAATGAGCCTCAGCCTCAGTGTTTGTATTTAGAAATTCCAGGTTCACCACAAGGTTCTTGGATTATGGAAATTGTGACGTTCAAGCCTGAAAGAAAATGATACACATCTTAAATGTTTTGGAAATGTCTTGAATTTATTTAAATCTCTGACACACATTCTTTTGGCTGAGTTTAGAACCAGCGTATTTTCCAGTGGTTCACAATAAGGCAAGAGAGTATGAGGCCACATGTGGTTCACAGCGCTCTGACTTGTGTTGAGTGACCCCTCTGAGCACTTGCCAGCACTTTTCTGCAAGAAAACACAACATGGACACTCTGCTGAAGTTGCTTGACACGGGCAGATTAGCTGACTTTTGATAAGTAAGCTCAAACTTGCCAAAGGCATGTAAAATGAAGCATTTTGAAATGCTGACAAGCCTTGGTCATGGAAATTTATTTCAGTTTAATGCTGTTTCTCTTATCTTCCTTTTACAGTCTATTATCTGTGGTTTGGCTGAATAGTTTTCCCTCTGTCTTTCTGCAGAATGTGCCTTGGAGGACGAGACATATGAGGATGGAGCAGAGACCCAGGTAGAGTGTAACCGCTGTGTTTGTGCATGCGGCAACTGGGTCTGCACTGCCATGACCTGCACTGGTGAGTTGAAATACTAGACATTATCTTTAATGCAATTTGTTCTTTTTTTTCTAGTCTCTAGACATTAAGACAAAGGCCCCATGGCCATTTTTGACTATTATTATTGTTATCTGTCCAGACAAAACGGCAGCTGTGGATGAGACAGCAGATGCTGGGGCTGAGATGACTGAGGAGGAGTGGAACCTCCGTGTGGCTGAGCTCAACAAGCATCAGGTCTGTCTTTGCAATCTGAAAACACCTGTGAACAAGCAACACATGTAATGCACTTATATTAACATCAACATAAATCATCATCAGAAATACATCCCAGAAATGCACTACAGAACAGGACAAATCACCTGGCCAACTTTCAAAATGTATCTCAAAGCTCCTGCTCACTGCCCTCTGCTCATAACGTTCCATCTGGTTATAAAGTCCCTGAAATAACATTGACATGAGCCAACTGTCGGCTTTTAGATTCCTTCGGGATATAACCGTCATTACTTGCAATGTATTTCTGGACAAAGAGCATTTGAGTGAAACTGCTCAACCAGCACAAAACAATGCACAGAGGAATTGAGGGGGTGTACATTTTTATGTGAATGTGTACCAACCGAACATATCTCAGTGAGCCAAGCCATGAACAGCCTCCTGGCTTGAAGAGGGAAACAGTAAATCAAAAGCTGGGAAACTAAATACATGTTTTCTAAATTAGGTCAATAAAACTAGGAAATAGCTTTGGATATGAAATAGAAGGCAGATGGCAGGAAACAATTATCACCAACATTTTCCTTTTTATTATAGATTGGAGAAGGGTTTGTGTAGATGATTCAGAATCGTCAAGTTATATAGTCAAGTATTCCTTTTTTCGCAGTTGTAAAGGGGAACTTCACACAATAAAGTCTCTTTACAGGTCTTGGAGAGTAACCTACCACTGAATATGTGAAAAGAAGTTGTATAAACCTGTGAAATCTGACCAAGATCTCTAAAGACTACAAGTTTGAAAATGAAAAGAAATCTGTGTGTGCAGAGTTAGAAATACAGTAAGTGAGTTTACCAGACCTCTCTGGAACCGCTCCTCATTTCTGCTTATGGCCAGCAACCCGAGGCTAGGTTAGCCACAACTAGCTTATCACACCTGACTCTCAGACTGTTGAACTGTCCATTGTGTGTCCTCATTTTATTTGAGTGTAATGCAAAAATTTGTGATGTACAAAATAATTAATTGCATAGCTTATTCTGAGGAAGAACAATGATAGAAACCCTTGGCTCCAGAAATGCCTAAAAAAATAACTTGGTATTAGAACACAATGTAATAATGCTGTCAGTGTTAAGGAAACAAAAAGAAGAAGTTCTGGAACCCCCCCAGACAACAAATAAAGATGGTGGCCATTCTAGTCCCTCTCTGGACAAAGAACAGTAATCTAGAACCTCTCCACTCCAAGAGTGAAGCTCTAGAACCGAGTTCTAAAACCTGTCCTGATAAGCTACACCTTTCTGGAACCTCTACATTCGCAATATTTGTGTGGCATGTCTACTGTGTGTATGTGCTTGCTTACATGTGTGAAAGAGAGCATGAGGTTCACAAGGTATGACTAGGGCTCTGGCTTGAGGCCATGGCTGAGTCAGCAAGGTCATGTACTCTGTACTCCAGAAGGGCAGCTTATAATGCCATTGTAAACAAAATGTGGCTCTGTGGGTACAAGTTTGGTGCGACCAGGTGTACGCTAAAATCAGTCATAAGGACCTTGCTTCCTCTAGTCTATGAAGTATTCAAGGGATATGCAATCTTCCAAAACAAACAAAAATCTTCTAGATATATGTACTCACATCATTATATATATTCAGCAGTAAATTATACACTCTCACTTGTCTGTCAACTTTTTTAATTGTTTGGAATACAGGAAACAGTTGAGAAGATGAAGAGCAGCACAAAGGAGGCCTAAATAAGGACGCAATAAACAAGAGGACGCACGTCATCACCCTTCCTCCATACTTGATTTACCTTGCGGCCATGTGTAGTTATTCAACTGTCTTTTTTTATGTTACTCTGCTATGTTAATTATTATACATTTTCTACAATGTTTCAGCGTTTGTGTTGATTTTTGTTAGATTCAGGGGCTGTCAAAGAGTATCATAGGATTCCCTTATGTTCAGTACTGTCTTATGTCATTGTATTACTGCGCCTCTACACTAGCCCTAGGGCTATTTTTACTACAATCTTTATATTTTTTACAGTTATTATGAAACAAAACCTGTCAAGTTGTCACTGTGTTGGAATATGGAAGTCGTTGTTTGAAAAGGTAGTGAAGTAAGGAGCTAGGAGAATCCACCTGTTGAAATGAGGGAGCTGTCGGAGGACAGATGGCTGACCCTCATATGTGCCTTATAGGCGCAGTAGTTTGGTTAAAGAAGCTGGGACAAGAGGGTGAAGCTACCAGTGATTTTGATTTTGATGCCATTTAGAACTGCCACAGTAGGCCACTACTTGACCAATGCACTTCTCTTTTTTTCTCTATATAGTTTCTTAGGCTTTAGTTTAGCACAAGCCTACTTTTTGTTTGTATCTTAGTAATAATTTTGCTCCAAAAATAGTTTGCTTCTATGTAAAGTATGTTATCGGCTTGAGTTGGAACTCATCTCGTTCCCATGTTATGCTCAGGCAAGTCTCTCTGGTGCTTTTCGGTGAAACATGTGTCTTACATTTCTCAGACATAGTGGTCCAGCTTTCCGTGTGGAGCAGCACGACTGCATCCAGGAGAGACCTGATCTTTGAATATAGCATGATGAAAACTGAAACCAAAGTCTTGATGAAGTGTTTGAATAATGAACAAAATTCTCCAGGTAAAACATTACTCTGGACCCAGCAACAACACGATACCTGTGCTTTCAAAATCACTCTTAATAACAGAAGGACTAGCCTCACTGTCAGCTGAAGTAGTGTAGACGCATCAATAACTGGGTGCATATAAGTTATGTGTGCTTGTGCGTGATTGTGTGAGCGTGGTGTTAAAGTGTGATGCTGAGAGTAGTTTGGTTTGTTGTATGTGTTCATTTGTTGAAATTCCTGTTTCTTATTGAGGAGGATTGACAATAAAAATCAGTGCCTTAGACCTGCAAAAAGTACCTTTGCCTGGACGTAGGCTTTAATGCCACGTTGCATTGAAAGAGTGAGTGTGCTTTGCTGAAGTTTAGCATTAAACTAGTGCTTTGTGAGTGTTTCTCTGATGTTTGTCTGTGTGAAAGTTGCATTACTAGGTTCAAGCTAAATCTTTATATTCCACTTAAAGTGCAGTGACTGTAAGGAATATGTATGTACGCCAATAAAGCCCATACACCACAACGCAGCTTTGTCACCTTGTGTGTGTGTGTGTGTGTGTGTGTGTGTGTGTGTGTGTGTGTGTGTGTATCTGCCAAATTATTGTCTGTATTTGCCTCTGATCTTAAAATGAGTTTCTCTCACTAATACATGATGCAAGTTATTTTTTTTTTTTTCAACTGATGTTTTGGCTCTTTTTCTCAGTTATTTCTGATATTTCTTAATTTGACAATGTGCTAAATTCTTTGCATAGTCAATCACTTTGACATTTTGTTTAGAAAAAGTGCTAAATATATATAGCGATACATACTTAATGTATTGGGCTTTACATTGTAAGAGTATACTGTAAAGTCCATTGGCATAATGCAGTTCTTTATACATGGAAACAATACTGCAGTGTTTAAGCTGGTCCAGGTGGCAGATCACATTTTTCCACACACTGTTTAGTAATTTTAACAGTCACACTGCATAATATAAGTATGTTTTATGTTTTGATTCTAAAATCTAAGTCTCCACATTAGCCTTACTAGTAACTTACAGCAGTTGGAACAAAACTACAAACGCAGCCAACCTTAAGAAAGTCTCACTCACCACACACTAATTCTCCTCATACGGTATCACGATTAGAACAGAGCTGTGACAGTCATATGGATATATCTGAATGCAGTGGGAGGAACCAAATTGTCCTGTAGGTTTTTTATCATTCTATGCACATCAGCAGGGGTATTGCATAATGTAACAGAGGAGGGGTGTTGCATAATGGCAGGCCGCACCGGGCAGCTGGCATGATGGATGATCGGACTCGGACTATTTTCGTGAGAAAAAAAAACGCGCAGTTACACACAACAACATGGTAATATATGCACACATAATAAAAGCAGAACACGGCAATAATCCTGTTACAAATCCCTTGAAGAACGCGTTTGCAATCTGACAGATGGGAAGACTGACCAATCAACGACTGCGTGGGCGGGGTCTGTCTCAAGAATCAGCCAATCTGGAAACATCGAAGCGAATACGTCCGTCAAAGAACGGCTATAATGTAGGAGAGCGGTACCGCATTCAATGTTGCGTCGTGTAACGTCCGCCACAGTCGCTCGTCCTCAGTATTGACTCAGACAGTGACCCACATTTCCACCAGAGATGTGGTTACATGTTGCGAGCGCGTGTACAGCAATACCTCCCTTCTTCATGTCAAAAACAGACAAGTCCTGGAGCTAACTCGCGGTTCACGGGGGCGTTCAGCCTACAGCAAAACTTCTGCAAGGACTTTCTGAGTTTTAAATCCACGCTGAAAAAAAAAGAAAAAGAAAATCGCCATAATGGAGATTCCCGAAGGGGCAGCGACGGTAGGCGACAACGTGCTTGACTTCTCCCGTTTGAGTCTGAACACTTTCGGCGTTGACAGTATCAGCGACGAGAGGAAGCGGGACACCAGACAGCTCTACTTGAACTACAACAGACTCGCCTCGCTGCCCTCGTCGGTCAGCCTTTTCTGCAACCTCGAGTTTTTGGACATCAGCAACAACGGGCTGTCGGCCATCTGCGACGGCGTTACGCGGCTGGCCAAGCTGAAAACACTGATCGCCAAGAACAACCGCCTGGACGAGTTCTCGCTGCCCAAAGACTTCGGCTCCCTGCAGCTGGAGGTGTTGAACTTCAGTGGGAACCGATTTAGGGAGATCCCACTGCAGTGCATGAAGCTGCTCCGTCTGCAGTCGCTCTCCCTCGGTGGGAACAGGCTGACAAGTATACCCGCAGAGATAGAGCATCTGACCAGGTAGGTTGCGAGGAAACTCAGAAGCTGTAATGTGGTTCACGTTGGCCAACTTACATTGCTGTTAAAAGCCCGAGGCCAGGGGTTGTCCAGCAAAGGGCCACACTGTCAATTCATGTTTCTCACACTGTCTTTGTAGCTTTCTGGCCATTTAATCGTCGAAATATTCCATAATAATAAGAGAATTGAGAAATCACAATAATGAGATGAAGAAGGCACCTACGATTCCTGCCGAGGCTTTTATTTTTCCATATATGGAAAAATAAAAGCCTCGATCGGCAGGAATCGTAGGTGCCTTCTTCCATAAAGTGTATTCCCGTGTCAATTAAGCTTTCTGCGAACCAGGTTATTTCTATTCTGGCGACTGGTACGGTAGATTTGAGTTACAGGTCTTGCGTCCCAACTGGTTTCCCACACTATCTGGTTTCCGCACCGTTGTGTTTACCTAGCAGCACCGGTTGTGTCGCCAGATTCGTCACACGTTCACAAACGTGATACAGTGTCAACTGCGGCGAATACGAGGTGTCGACATACACTAAACAATGACCAACGCAACATTTAATAGAAGTAATGTTCAACAACATAGGAACGTGACTGCAGCAATGTGTGTTGTGACAGTGTCGTCACTTTTACATAGTATTGATTTGTCATAATGCGTCGCAGGGGCTTGTAAAGTGGTTATAATATGGCCGTATGAGGAAAAAGAAGAAAACAAACATTGATAAATATGTTCGGATATTTCCTAGACGCTGACGTACTGTATGCATATGCAGCTGGTGGGAGGAGGTGACCCCGAGGATATGATTTGTTTTGCTCCAGTGAGGTCGTATGAGGCTCGACGCGAGCTTGCAAATAATACACTTTTTCTAAAATGTCTTCTTTCGTATGTGGCTGTGATGTAAGGGCTCGCTTAGAATCAAGTTGATGCAGTTGAAATAAGTGCAATACATTATAAAGCAAATCAGCAAAAAGTTAATGTTGACAATAATTATTATTTTTGTATCATTTTATTTATGAACTTTCAACAAAGAGATCCGCTTATTGGTCTTCGGGACATTGTGATTGACATATTTCACTAATATCAGATGTGTATTAGACTAAATGATTAATCACATGATTAAGAAATGAAACGGCAGATTATTTCATATTGAAATAATGTTTTTAGTTGAAGCCTTACTTCAATGTTATCCATCTAATCACAATCCTGCAGCCAGACACTAGTCCCTGTTCAGTACACACTGACATTTAACATGTTTGGTGCTTTTCTTGGTTTGAGTTTCCAGAGTCCACCTCTTGTCTGCTTTGAATCCCCTTTTATCAGTTGTGTTGTAGAAAATACTAAACTCTCTTTAATCACACTTAAGCTGCTACTTTGCATGAGTGAGTGGAGTTGACCCCCCTGTTTAACCTGGTAACTAAACAACTGTTTACAGCACCCGTTACAGAGTCACACTCAGGCAACCTGTGGAGTTTTTGAAAAGGTAACTTAAATATGGTCAGCTTTTCTCTCTCTCGTTAACATTTATATTGGTTTGATGGTATGTAGCACTTTACAACCCTTATTAAGTTGATTTGTATGTGTCATGATCAGTTCCAGGCAGCTTACCTTGTAAACATGCGCTGTTCCAGTAATTTCCCCGAGCTAGTTCTGGAGATATATAAACAGTAGTTGCTAATGACAGGGAAGTTGTGCCATAGTTTGTGTCATATTCATTATTATAGTAAAAATAGATTCGAAGCAATTCAACAAAAACAACTACGCATGACCGAACAGGAGAGAAACACGTTTAGTACCAATTATGTAAAGAAAATGAAACATATGGAGAAATAATATTACTTATGATGAAGCAAACAAGAGAAATTAAACAAAGGACACTAATTTCAAAACAGAAGTCAAAGTGTGAGCAGCAGGCAGTTTAAAGCTTTCAGAGGATGCATATTTGCTGTTTTTCGTGAGAGTGGAAGACATTGACACAGGCCAGGCATGAGATCATTGTTATCTTATCATTTCCCGAGTTTAACAGTAGCAAGTCGCGGTGACCCATGCAGGCCAAAGATCAAACATGCACTTTATCACACACACACACACACACACACACACAAACACACACACAAACACACACTAGTGTGGCAAATTCAGTAATGAATTGTGTAAGAGGCAGACAATGAAAAGGGCCACGCCATTTATAATTGCACGTAGCCAGTCCTATTTAATTTGACTATATCTTGATTGTTTACATACCCTGCCTTAATGGCTATATTATTATTATTATTTTTTATTAAATGATTTTTGGGTGTTTTTTTTAATTTCCTATCATTTTATTTACATTAAAGTGAGACCAAATGTTGATTATCTTTCTGTCACAATGAGATGTGTCAAACTATGTTTTAGCTTTTCTTTAATTTACAATAATCTAGAGTCCTGCAGAAATGAGTCCTATAACCTGAAATTAGTTAGTATTTTTGTATTTATTTTTCTCTTGTCTCAAAGTCAATGGTGTTGTTTAGCTTATAGCCTTTTACTTCTGCGGATTGTATTCACGCTTCAAAAATCATAAACGTGGTGTTATCTTGCTGAACTAGCATCATAGCTCCATAAACGTCTGTTTGCCACACAGTTTATTGTCTGCAATAATCCAAAATCCAAATGGAAAAATTAGATTGGTTTTGGATACTAACTTCCGGGTTGAGGCCAAAAATACATCCTCCCTGCACCGCTCCATTTGGAGGCACATATGTTGACTGGATACATTGGATAATGTGTAATTATAATATCCCAGCTTCATCCTTTTTTTTTTACTACTTTTCCAATTCAAAATATCTGTAAACAAGGTCTATTTGTATGTATTTACAATACACTTTTAGAGATTGTTTTCACTTTCCCTCGGTCACTAAATCACTATATAACATCTACATATAATATGTCTTGATATGTTAAGAGAAGAAACATAGAACCAGTGTTTCTGAGGTGGAATGACCGAGAAAAAGGCTTCAATTTGACGTAATTGTGAAAATGATGAGCTTTTCATACTGTCCCTGATGTTGACCATAACTCACCATTCTCAATCTCTGGTGGCTGATTTGTGTCGGTGAAGGCAGTGAGCAGACCCTGAGCGTCTCAGTACCCGTCACAGAGGGGGCTTGCTCAGTGCTCAGCCACCAAGGACAGTATAATGGCTTCCTGTCTCGCAGTCGCTGTGTCATCAGTTCCAGCAGGCAGATGGCCCAACGGCTTGCTTTTGCTGACCAGCTATCCATTTCTCTCCCCCTGTCTCTCTGTTTCACTCCCAATTACCGCCCTCCGTATCTCCGTTAACCTACCAGGGTCCTTTGATGTCACCATAAACAATCATGTACATATTCATTTAGCTGTCTACTAAACTTGGAAGCAGTGGTTTTATTACATTCTGTAATAATTAAGTTAACACAGATGTAAATGTATTCCATATATTATCATTGCATACTTGGCCTTTTCTGTGATTGGATGATGCATGAATGTGCGTACTACACAAACAAATCTGTGATCTTTCATCATTTTGGACTTTTTATGATTTGTAACCGTGGCCTAACAAACAAACACATTTCGATACACAAAGCCCATGCACACAAACTCTTCCGCATGTAGCCATGCATCTCTAGCTCCCCCTTGTGGTGTTTATTAGTGTTGACTCGGGGTCACTCAGTTTGTCAGAGAAATTCCTTTTGACAACATGTTGACCTCATTTATGAATATGGCTCTCCTGACTTTGACACGGCAGCAACTTTCATTACAAACTAGAAATGTTGAAACTGAACTTCAAAGGCTAATTTGTGATACGGGACCCTTGACCTTCATGCTGAAGGTTTTGGCTATGAAATGGACTTTGTGTGTAAAAATCTGATAACTTTAAAACATTTTTTTGATTTGATTGATCATCTAGGACAATTAGTACTTAGTAATTAGTACTTGGGTTAAACATCAAACTCAAATTGTACTCTTGTCCTCTTGTTTTTCTGTTAGTCTGGAGCTGTTGTATCTGGGTGGGAACCTCATTACAGCCATTCCTCCAGAAGTGGCTAACCTGCCCTGGCTCAGCTACCTGGTCCTGTGTGACAACCGCATCCAAAGTGTCCCCCTGCAGCTCACCAGGTAACTGCTCTCACACACACACTCACCGCCAGTACATGTTCCTGTGGTCATGTTTTGACGGTGAAAACATTCCTCCGTGTCCCTCCAGGCTCCACTCACTGCGATCTTTAAGTCTCCACAACAACTTGCTCACTTACCTGCCGAGAGAGATCCTCTGCCTGGTGCACCTGCAAGAGCTCAGTCTCCGTGGCAACCCACTGGTGGTGCGCTTTGTCAAGGAGATGACCTACGACCCTCCGTCACTGCTGGAGTTGGCAGGACGTACCGTCAAGAGCCGAAATATACCGTACTACCCCTGCGAGCTGCCTTCAAACCTGCTGCATTACCTAGACCTGGCCAGCAAGTGCCCCAACCCCAAGTGTGCCGGTAAGACACCTTTTCCATAATTTTGAAGAAAATCCATAGATTGATGTAGTTTTTTTATTTGTATTTTTCATATGCAGCTCTCTCGTTGGTTCTTGACATAGGTTCTCAACCTTTTTTGGCTTGTGACCCCATAAAATGTGGACTTTACCGCTTGTGAACCCTTATCACCGGTTGTATACAGTGCATCTGGAAAGTATTCGCAGCGCTTCACTTTTTCCACATTTTGTTACGTTACAGCCTTATTCCAAAATAGATCAAATTCATTTTTCCCTTCAAAATTCTACAGAATACCCCAAAGTGAAAAAAGTTTGTTCAAAAATATAACGCGTACATAAGTATTAACAGCCTTTGCTCAATACTTTGTGGAACCACCGTTGGCAGCAATTACAGCCTCAAGTCTTTTTGAGTATGATGCTACAAGCTTGGCACACCTATTTTTTTGGGCAGTTTCTCCCGGTCTTCTCTGCAGAACCTCTCAAGCTCCATCAGGTCGGATGGGGAGCGTCGGTGCACAGCCAGTCAGATCTCTCCAGAGACGTTCAATCGGATTCAAGTCTGGGCTCTGGCTGGGCCACTCAAGGACATTCACCCAGTTGTCAGAAGCCACTCCTTTGTTATCTTGGCTGTGTGCTTCGGGTTGCTGTCTTGTTGGAAGATTAACCTTTTCCCTAGTCTGAGGTCCAGAGCGCTCTGGAGCAGGTTTTCATCAAGGATGTCTCTGTACATTGCTGCATTCATCTTTCCCTCGATCCTGACTAGTCTCCCAGTTCCTGCCGCTGAAAAACATCCCCACAGCATGATGCTGCCACCAGGGGGAGAAGGACTAAGGCCCTTCTTCCCCAATCGCTCAGTTTGGCCAGGCAGCCAACTCTAGGAAGAGTCCTGGTGGTTTCAAACATGCTCATTGGGGCCTTCAATGCTGCAGAAGTTTTTCTGTACCCGTCCTTAGATCTGTGCCTCGATACAATCCTGCCACTTCATGGCTTGGTTTGTGCTCTGATGTGCACTGTCAACTGTGGGACCTTATATAGACCGGTGTGTGCCTTTCCAGATCATGTCCAATCATCAGTGGAAACAGGATGCACCTGAGCTCAATTTTGAGTGTCATGGCAAAGGCTGTGAATACTTATGTACTTATCATTATGGGGGTATTGTGTGTAGATTTTTAGGGAAAAAAATAATTGAATCCATTTTGGAATAAGGCTGTAAAGTGGAAGCTGTGAATACTTTGCACTGTATTTCTGCCAACTGTGATCAATTCAAAGAAAAAATCGGATTAGTTATTTTTTTAAATACTTCTGAGAAACCTAAAGATATCCAGCAATTTAGCAGAGAAAAGGGAAAAGTTCTGACAAAAATAAGCATACGTTTGTCTTTCGTGAATATGTTTTTATTAGATCATCAGAAAACCCATTAGTTGTGTCCCAATCCCCACGTTGAGAACCACTTTGATATCATATCCTGTGTTTGTTTTTCAGTGTACTGTTTCTTGCGTTGTTGTACAATTTTGCTCAATCTGAGTTCATGACAATGACGCATTGTATGAATACTGATCTATGTTGATGTATTCACACATTTACATGCATACCGTTCTTCTTCTCCCTCTCTGCAGGCGTCTACTTTGATTCATGTGTGCGCCAGATCAAATTCGTGGACTTCTGTGGAAAGTACCGGCTGCCCCTCATGCACTACCTGTGCTCCCCAGAGTGCACCTCTCCCTGCAGCTCCAACCCCCAGAGCGACGCGGAGTCGGAGGACGAGAGCAGCGTGCCGGCATACCGCCTGCAGAGGGTGCTTCTGGGATAGTACAGCATGGAGGAGCCTCTGACTCTCTGGATAGGCCCAGCCTTGTCACTCTGTCACAACATTTATTCAGAGATGAACTTTGCTGTCAGACTTGACTGAACGTAAACACGCATCCAAACACAAACTGTAATAATGTGTCACAGTCAGCCTAGCTCAGAATAGCTCCTGAGGTCCTGACAACATGTTGACTCAATTTAAAGGAACTTCTCAGAAAGAAATCCGTTCCCGCTGTCGACACACATCCCTCTACATAAGATGAGCCATGTGGCTGTGTAAATCCACAGTCTGTCCGTCATGACTCCATCAATGTGCTGGTCTCATGGTCGAGCATAAGAGCGGCAGGGTTCTTTATCTTTCATACAACACTTGGTGCTTTTTAGTAGATTCTGCATTTTCTGCAAGTTTGGATATGAACAATAATTTTTTTGTCCGGCTACTGGTGACATGCATCCAACTTTCATTTAAATTTCTCTCACTTGGTGAGCACCAAAGCTGCTATGCCGACTAGAAAAAAAAGTCTGGGATTTAAAAAATGTATCCGCTTCAACTTTGACATTAGTTTAACACTACAGTATTCTAAATTGTTCGAATACGATGTGTGAGATGGCCTTATTTACACTGTGGGCAATGGTTTCGTGCTGTTAAGTTGTCTCACACAATATTAAAAGATCCAGGTTTATCTGTTGTCAGCGGCATGGTCATGATCATTCAGATGTGATCTGTTTTGCCATGCTGACATAGTTGTCCTAAACTAATCCAGAATATGGGTTGTGTGAGTATGTGAAAGAAAGCTTGTCCAAGCTTGCTCACAGGAAGTGGATGTGGGTTGGACCAGGGAAAACCATTCACTGTGTTAGCAGAGAAACAATAGCTATTGAGCAAAGCACAGTGGCAGCCTTCATGTTTACGTTCAGGGCTGTTAGTTTTCTCTGCAATATAAATGTGTGTTTGAATGAAGAAGAGATAGATATGTGTGTGTGTGAATGGAGATTATATAGATGTGTGTGGATGAAGACAATAATGTGTGTGTGAATGGAGACAAATGCCTGATTTTTCTTTTTGTTTTAATGGGAATTAATCCTTTTTGAGACCGAATCCATTATTTCTTGCTGGAACTGGCTGTTTGTGTTCCTGGTTACATCTCGGCTTCATCTTCCTGCTTGTATGGAAAGCTGGGAGATGTTATTGCCTCCCAGACAGGTTGTGTCCACGAGTGAGGAAGAAAAGAAACTCCCCCTGGCTTCACAGTAGAGCTTAATGTTTAGAAAACAGAAGAATGCTCCTCTATGTTACAGTAACACTTATACTAGAACTTTAAAGTGCCTTACTAATAGTGACTTCTACCACAGTGAAACAAAGTATGAAGAAATGTGATATATGCACCCTGAAATGTGACAAGATTAACATTATGATTATTAAGTCCTTTTTGTGTGATTTTTATCCTCAACATCTTAACAACTTTACACGCTACTTTTTGTTTTTTTTAACCATATGAAATACTTTTGTATAAATCCTTTTCTCAAATGTTAAACACGACATATTTAAATGAGCAGCAGAATAGATGGCACTTGAACAGAATATATAATAAGATATATAAATTGTATTTACTTGTACCCCATTCAGATAATGTAAGTAGACTGTACGGTATATAATGCCAATAATAAAGACTGATTGTAATAACTTTAAACTGTTTGTATTCTGACCTTTTGTTATTTGATTAAAGCTGCGCGTGTGTAAGGAGAATGTCGAAAGAAATTTCACCTTTTTTAAGTTTCCATCGAATTAAACATTTTTAATGCCTGTTGCGGAAAGGTATGATTTATACATAAAAAAGCTTCTTTTTTTTTGACGCACTACAACTATTTGTTTGAAGTGTGCGTGTTTACATGAACCAATCAAACCATTTTGTAGATTGAATGTGTCCAGGTTAATTTGCATATGAAGGTGAACACTGGGAGACCTTTTTATGTAACAGACCCAAGAGATGCCAAGGCGAGTGCATTCTGAAACGCACAATCTGCTAATCCTTAAACATCACCTGCCAAGCACCATTAACTACTTTGTTTCCTCTTCGCCCGTCTCTTTTCACACGTTCTGTTCCTATCTCAGCATCTCATTCAATTTCTTTTCACCTCGCCGTTTCTTTCAGCCCGGCTGGCAAGAAAGATGCTTTGAGCTTCACATATATGGTTTGTTTTGAATGGTCTCTGACCAAGTCACAGCTTGGTTCCAGTGTTTTTTTTGTTCTTTTTTCCAGTATTTCTTTTCCCTTCTTTTTCACAGTCTTTCAAACACGTGTCCACCAACAGCAGGCACCTAGGAAACTCTCTCTCACATGTGTGGAGTTATGTTACACCTCAGGCTTGTGTGCACATGCGCTTACGCTCTGCGTGCCTCGTATGTTCGGCGGGAGGGTGCTGTCACGAATGCAACCGGAGTACAACTCGGATCCAACCATGACAACCTGGAAGCAATGAGTTGTGACTGGCAGCTGAGGTCTCACAGGAGGAAGATGCCGTCTCTGCACCTCTGCTCGCTCATATTTCCCATACGTCTTGTTGGCATCTGTCCTAATTTAGGATTAATTGCATCTAAATTGTGTTTTTGGTTGCTGTTATCGGGGCACCTTGTTCTTTACCTTCACAATGACCGTGCACGTTACATTCAGTATTGCAGGAGGTCAAAGAGCAAAGTGCTTTAGCATACAGGGCGTTTGATACTCTAAGCCTCTTATCGCCCTCAGTGAGAGGCATACCAGCTCATATCAGCTCACAGTATTGCCAGTGTGCATTAACGTGCATGCCAGACCTCACACATGACGGGTTTCAAACGTACACTCTGCTGAGCCTTTACACACGAGAGCCACACACACTGCAGACGCCCTCACAACAATCAGATGCTGTCTTCAGAGTTCTACTGCTAATCCTTCAAGGAGAAAGTCTGGTTGGAGCCCAGAGCGATAGAGGTGGTTACAGGAGGAAACAAATGAAGTGGTGGGCGGATAATCATCTACTGATGGGTTAACAATGTTTTATTGTCCCGGTGAATCACTTCAAACATGAAAAATGTGTCCTTCCACATCATTTTCCTTGAGCCTTCAAATCCAATTTTTCAGCCTTTCCTGGAACTTTAATTGCATCATTTTGCTCCTCATGGCGATTACGCAAATAACTGAAGAGAGCTAAGGAAAAACTGTAAGTGGACCTTGATTTGAGATGTTTTTTGTCATAGAACTGTTTATCGAGCACTTAAAAAATGTAGCCACTCCCACCCCAGCCAGCATGTCCATGTGGGGCCCATAAGGTTTAAATTTGGGCTAAATGACTGGGCTTTAAGTGGGACCCAAATTGGCTACATTATGGGTTTCGGTTAATAAACCCAGTATGGGCAAACACAGGTGAGGCCACCGTGGAAACTGCGGACAAACCCACTTGGGACCCTTATCTGCAGCCCAAATTTAAACCTTATGGGCCCCACATGGACATGCTGGCTGGGACATTATTATTAATCAACATTGTTATTACAACTTCAATTGAAATACTTCAAAGCTGCTTTGATTGATATTTTAAATTTTTGAGAGTGAATAATTTAGGACATACACAACTATAAATCCTAATGTTGCCCTTTATAAATTGAAAGTGTAAATAGTTATGGAGGAGGAAAAATTACATAATGAATCAATCATTAGCGAATGATTTAGATAACCATGTATTCAACGAATTATAATTTGCTAAACTGCTTATGAGCTCATTTCCACATCAACGGCTGGACTCATTCACAGGGCCAGCTATCATCATTATCTATTTATTAGTTACTGCATCGTCAGTTGCTGCTTTTTCACAACTTAAACTCTAAAAGTGACTAGACTGACGCTTCCCCCTACATGTATCGTACTCTCTGCCTTCAGGAGAAACACAAGGACTGGAGGCGGCAGGGTAGCCTTGATCCTGCGGTGCTAATCCAGGACCATAGCAACACTGCAGGAGGAGCCGCAACCTTCCATAGAGGGATTTGTCTTTGGGTATGTCAGTGGGCAAACCTGGGCACGTCCCAGGGGAGCGTCCAGGCTCTGGCAAGGACAGCTTAGGGCCGTAGGGGGTTGGTGTGGCCCCACTCACACACTGAACAATGTGTTTACACCCACACAGTCTGACTGGGACTGTGGTCAGATGTTGAATCGCGGCTGCGGATGCTTCCATGTCAGGAAACGGTGGTGCTGCCTGTCAGGAATGGTTCAACAGGAAATGATGTGTCACTGGCTGAAAAGCTTTGCTTGTTATTTATTTTGGTTGGTGAACTTCCAGCTAATACAAGGTGGCAGTTCAGAAGAAGATGGCGACTCTTTGTGACACCTGCATTTATTAATTAAAACATCTCAATGTTAGAATTGATCCCCAGTAACTTCAGTAGCAAGACATGTGTCCTGTTTCATCCTTTTTCTTCCTGCCTGCTTGCTGCTCCCCTTTTGACTTCTGCTTTTTGAGCAACAGCCGTGTCCCGCAGATGAAATATTCAGGAACCTGGTAATCTGAGCATCGGTGCAGTCCACCTGCCGCTGGTGCAGTCCGTCTTGAACCTGATCTTGAGGGAAACCTGAGAGTGATTGCCACGCTTTGGGTGTAACAGAGCTGGCAACTGGGTTCCAGTCCCCTCAATGGGGGTGCTTCTCACGTGGGGTCATTTGATCTGAGCGCACAAGCAAAAATGTTGAGTTTAAAGGCTTTTGTCTCATTTTCTTCAAGAGTTCACTGTTTTTGTGCCACAGAGTTTCTCATCCTTGATTAGCTGACTGATTAGTTGCGTATTTGTTATCGCCTTTTTTTCACTATATACCATGACTATAGACACATATTATCGGAGGACCCCACAGTTACAGTACCAGCAATAGTTAACAGAGGTTCCTGTTGTCAGGTACAGAATAGCACTTTACACTGAATATAAGAGTGTTGCCTACATTTGATTGGTTGTCATGCTTAACCTAATGGCATGATCCGCCTAATGATTTTAAGATGTAGTTCATGGCTCTTAGATTTTTAAACTCAAAACTATTCTCATCATGTACAATTCTGCATAAAGCTATATACTTAATCAGCTTCAGTTTTAATACACTTCTTTTGCATTCTGCTGGACCTTGTCACTGAGGTTTAACACAATTGGGTCTTTACAATTTAGACATTCAGACAGACTGATAAAATCTTCTTTAGTTCACAGGATTGTCAGAAACCTCAAGAGTTGCATCAAGCATCAAAAAATCTCTGACTCTTCATAAGTGATTATTGTGGTTGGCTATCATGCAAAAAGAAGAAGAAAAGATGTACCATAGTGCTTAAATGCCTTAAGGATTTTGGGTTTACATCCAGGGAATTTTTACCAAACATTGGAAAGATAGAATAGATGGTGAGGTCGATGACATACATGATCTCTTCTTTAAATGTGTCTGTGTTTCTGCTCCACTAGCAGCTGCTGTCAGTGGCGGTGACACTCCCTCATCAGGAATGACCCTGTGTGTATAGCTCACACTATAAATCTCCATGACATCTTAATAACACCTCTATGCCTCTTATGGCTTGCGGAACGAATGCAGACATATTTCTGCTGGCTCACTGGTCTCAGACCGAAGCGTTTTTGTTTTTCGATGTGTTTTACCATCAACCAGCTATTTTGACAATCTGTCTGACATCCCTCACGGAGGCCTGCTTTTGGAAAACAAAATAGAGATGGTGCGTGTTTGTCTTTCCACTAAAACAAGAGCTGTTATTCAGTATATTTTGTCCCATATGCCACCCAGTCCCTCGAGGCTCCCGCTGAACCCACACTGTCACAGCCCTCCTGCACCACATGGGTCACAGCACACTCTGAAACCCATTTGGTGGACAGTGGGAGCTGGAACCCGAGGGAGAGAGAGAGAGAGAGAGAGAGAGAGAGAGAGAGAGAGAGAGAGAGAGAGAGAGAGAGAGAGAGAGATTACACATGCTTCCTGTCCCTGACACACACACACACACACACACACACACACACACACACACACACACACACACACACACACACACACACACACACACACACACACTCCTCCCTCCCTCAAAGCTCAAATGAAAACCTCGGCACTCTGGTGAACTTTTTTCTGAGTGACAGGATCTTCTCGGGCTGTACACCGATAGTTTGACGGACATCTTTGGTCGTGGGATTCATTGCAAGTCTGCAGTGATGGGACCTGTGTAGCTATGTTAGATAACATATCATTCTGTCATTTATTTCCGATTATCAATACGTGTCTAAGCCTTGCGCGATGGAGCCTGAAGCGGGAAGAGACGATGGGATCCACCGTGCGCTCTGGAGACCGAGGTTTGCTTTTTTTTGTTGATCTTTCTTCTTTGGTTTCTTTTATTTCCTCCTTCACTGGTCTACGTCTTAATGTCCTCTCAAGCGATTTGATTGACACGTTTGATAGTATCCCGTGCCGCTGCATCGAGACATTACGGGTGAACACTGAACGAGTTTTACGCATCTCTTTCTCACCAAAAAAAGATCTCTTAAATAAACAGTTAATTAATGTGTCCACTGTGGATGCACACATTTATAGAGACCTAGATGATGCATTAGTACAATGTAATGTTCCATGACGTTATCATTAGTATAATTATTATTATTGTCTGTAATATAAATTAATGCTTCATACAGCTATTGCTTTCTTATTATTCGTATTATTACAACAAGTATAAGTTTCCCATAGGTCCGTAAACTAATATGCTAACTTATTTAATGTACACCAAAAGTGTCATCCCTGCTACATGTGACGCATTTCCTCAGGTGTTGCGATTGAAATAGTCACGTGGTTTCATGCAGCACTTCCCAGTTCAGATCAAAAATGACTTCTGATGGGATTTTGACAAATTGTGCTGACTGATATAGAGCCAGGCTGTAAAAGTCACGATGTGGCCAGAAATGACGTGTGCCTGGCCTGAGGCGGGATTTCAGGGGCTGTAATTGCATTCTAACTCGGTTTAAAGAATAAACTTATAAACGGATTACTAACTGAGGAGGAATGTTTCAATATTGGCCCCTGAACCGGGCTTTAGCGCCCGTGGTTACAATCTTAAAAGAGAAACAGTGAGACTGACAGGACGGTGAATGGGCTTTCCATGTGGTATATTAAAATTTGGTAAAAGCCAAAACTCAATTCTGTCTCTTTGAGTGTAGAAGTTTGTCAGAATATTTCAGATAGTTAGATAAATTCAAGAAAAAAAAGACATATAGAGAGACCCAGGGGGTAAGTTGACAAGTGAAAGCTAAGCTACACACATTAGGCCCGCCCTACATTTCTGCAAGGAATAGCTGAGATGCAACTTGCGGTTTAGCCTTTAGGACTTCAAAAGACACTCCTCAAGACTATTCTGCACTGTAAACCATGTCCTTAAAACCTAACTCAGCGTGGGGAAGGGTTCTGTGGACCTTTGATGACTTCTGCAGGGTGGCGGCTTTCTCCCAAACTGAAGGCTACAGAGGCATGATTTTTTTTAAACAGCGGAAATGCCTCTCTCTGCCGTGGTTCCCTGCGGAAAGCAGCAGAACTGTGATCTATACTTGGAAAGTGACGACAGGACATGGACAGGAACTCCAGACGTTTCCCAGATATGCTGCCCAGTGGGCTTCATTGTTCTGTTGACACCATTCATTTCGAGAAAATGTGGGCTTCACTCAGTAACGTACACCAAGAGAATCGAACAATAGAACATCTTCATCTCATGTTGGGTGGATTAACATTTAGTTTCTGTCCAATATTAAAATGAAAATCAAAGATTTCCCACACTGCTCTGTTTTGATTGAATCCCATAATCCAACTATCCCAGAGCGCTTTGGGTATCTTAGTCATTCTCCAGACAATGACGAGATGTGTGATGCTTAATAACACACATACACACACCTTTATCGATAGTGGTCTTACATAGTGGTCTCGACACCATGCAGTTGAGTCACTGCAGCGTATACATCAGACTCTTAGTCGGTGTTGTAGCTCAGAGTATCGAGCGATACCATGCCACATCATTAAATCTGCAACATGTCAGTGCAGCACGGGTAGCCTCATAAAAATGCCTGTGGCAAGAGTGACAAACATTTGTTTGGTGATGCTCTCCAACGTTTGTCTTCGGTCTTAGATGCCTTAAATAATCATGTTAATTGTAGATTATGTGGTCCACAGTGATTTTTGGTATAGCACGTGTTTTACGTTTTCTTTTGTTTCGCTCACCCTTTCGCGTTGTGCACACATGTTTATCAAAGCAGAGACTGTGTTGACTGGTTCACTTCAGTAATGACGTAGTCCGAGTGGAAATCGAGGATAAGCAGAATCCCACAGGCTTCCTGTCACACAGGCCGAGTCCTGGCTCCTCGGTTTGTTCTGTGGCGGTAAATAATTGACACTATTTGGGCATTTACCCTCTCACCTTAATTTGAGCCTATAATCTTAAATGCTGTTGGGTTTATTTGTGTTTATAATATCAAGCTTTTCCCTTGGTGTAATATCAATGAGATGCAAAATCACTTCCATGCTTGAGTAAATCCTCCTCTCAGAGGTTTCCGTCACAGCACCACGCTGTGGAGGCTAAAAGTTCTACAACTAATTTGTGAGACCTTGAAATAGAAGCTGGACTTCACATAACATGTGTTTCTCTTGGCTCCAGTGACTGTTGTTTTGGAGCTCAGTGAGTGCTCTCATTTTTAAGATATATAAAGGGGCAGTGAAAATGTTTTGACCCAACCAAGTACAAAGAATGTATGCATTTTCCCTCTTAATGGTCAGATTTACAAAGAGCAATTTTAATTTTTGTTCCTCAGGATGTGTGTGTGAAAGTGGACGGACTGGGGTCAGTCATGGAGCCTGAGCTGAACTGCAGCTCCCAGTGTGATTCCCCACTCTGCTTCATCCACTCAGGGGTCAACAGGCAGGAGGGTCTCCACATTCTGCAGAGACTATGCAGTCTCAGTACGGTAATCACACACACACACACACACACACACACACACAAACACACACACACACACACACACACACACACACACACACACACACACACACACACACACACACACACACACACACACACACACACACACACACACATAACAGACATAGCTCTTAAATCCAGCATGGCTGATCAACAGAATATTTTTGGCCCTCCAAAAGGTTAAAGGTTTAAATGTCATCTATTATTTTGACAGTGCTTATAAGAAATCAATCACATTATTCAGACAAGGGCCTTATTCAGATAACTTCCATTTAGTTATCAGATGCAGTTTTTGTGAAAACATGCACTGCTGTTGATAAACTTGGACCTATGACTTAAAATGTGGGGAATTTCACCGAAACCACACACACACAAATGAAATACACTTGAAAGGTCAGTTCAATAGCAGAGATCTAGATGTAATGCCATTGGACTAGTGAAGCTATGTTTAGTCTCATAGTTGCTGGTGCCTTTAAGAGAAGGCTGAGCGGAGAGCAGCAACATGAGGCGGGGCCCAAAAACGTCTAATGTGACTTTCCAAATAGAAACTAAAGTAGTAGAGCCACTGTGTCAGGGAACACAGACACTCTCCTGTGGACTCCTTTCCTCTCCGTGCCAAGCCACATAAAGCGAGGTAAGTTATCTCTTTGATTTCTTTCATGCTTTATGATGTTAATTTATGCATTTGTCAGTCTCAATGTGCTCAAAGGGGAAGGGAACACTGCGCTGCACTGTGTTTGCTTTATGGTAATTATGTGACAAGATTGTATTTTAATGTACTGTTTTATCTTATTTTAATGTCCTAGCAATTCTTTTTTATTAGTTTCTATAGAACTCACTTCACATAAATTGTTCAGGAGATATCCTGTGATGAAATGTAACACCATGCATTTGTTACTATTTGTGGACGTAGGCAGCTCACAAGGCACAACTGTTTCTAAACCTAATAGTATAATGGAAAGAAAAATAATACAAGGACCAGAGAAAGCCTTTTCTTTAAAATCCCACCTGCTTTTCTTTCTGGATGTGTTCCCAGATATGGCTGCTGCTGGCAGAGTGCTAACTGAGGAGCAGCTTCTTTGCCCCATCTGTCTGGATTTGTTCAACCAACCAGTCACCACTCCTTGTGGGCACAACTTCTGCAGGGACTGCGTACAAGGATACTGGCAGAGCGCTAATGTGTCACAGTGCCCCATGTGCAAGCAGAAGTTCTCCAGGAGGCCTGAGCTCAAAGTTAACACCTTCATATCTGAGGTGGCTTCCCAGTTCAAGAAATCATTGGAGAAGAAAGACGAAGAAGAAGCCGGCACCGTGGACCAGTATTCAAGCCACAAAGGAGAAGTCTCATGCGACGTGTGCGTTGGAAAAGGAATCAAGGCTCTTAAATCCTGTCTGGACTGTTTGGCCTCCTTCTGTGAGACTCACTTGGAGCCCCATCATGTTCTAGGCACCTTCAAGAAACACCACCTGATCAACCCCATAATGAACATGCAAGACAGAGTGTGTAAGAAGCATGCCAAACTGCTTGACCTGTTCTGTCACACTGACCAGACGTATGTGTGCCAGATCTGTATTAAGAGAGACCACAGTGCTCATCACACTGTACCTATAGAGGACGAGAGCAGTGACAGGAGAGCGCAAATCGGAAAGCTAAATGCAGAAGTGGAAGAAATGATTAATGGCCGACTTGAGAAAATCATCGACATCAATCAAAGTGTTCAGCTCAGCAGAGGAAACACAGAAAGAGAGATTGAAGAGAGTATGCAAGTCTTCAACAACCTGCTCCACTTTGTCCAGAGAGGTCAAGCTGAGCTGGTGGAGGTGATCGGTGCAAAGCAGAGGCAAATTGAAGGCAGGGCCAGAGGACTCATCGTGGAGCTGGAGCAGGAGATCAATGAGCTGAGGCAGAGAAACATTGAGCTGGAGCAGCTCTCACACACCAAAGACGACTTCTTTCTTGTGCATAGCTTTCCGGCTTTCTCCACACTGCCAGCCACCAAAGACTGGTCTGCTACCCGCGTAGAGAGTGCTGTGTACGTGGGCACGGTCAGGAGAGCAGTCAGGAGAGTAGCGTGTCAGCTGGAGGACACAGTAAAGGCTGAGGTGAAGAGGCTATGTGAGACTGAATTTCAGAGGGCTCAGCAGTGTGCTGTTAATGTGACTCTGGACCCTGATACAGCTCATCCCAAACTGGTGCTGTCTGAAAACAAGAAGCATGTCTTTCACTGTGATGTAGCGCTGAGCCTCCCAGACAACCCAGAGAGATTTTACCCTGGTGTCAGCGTTTTGGGAAAGGAGTGTTTCTTCTCAGGCAGATTGTACTATGAAGTCCAGGTGAAGGGCAAGACAGAGTGGGATATTGGAGTTGGGCTTCAATCCGTCAACAGAAAAGGAGGGACTATACTTAACCCTGAGACCGGCTACTGGGCCCTGGGGATGAGGAAGGACAAGAGCTACTGGGCCCTCAGCAGCACTCCTATCCGTGTGCCGTTGGTCGGGAAGCCCCAGAGAGTCGGGGTGTACGTGGATCTGGAGTGGGGCCAGGTTTCTTTTTACGATGCAGAATCTGCTTCTCACATCTACTCATTCACTGGATACTCATTCAATGAAAGACTTTCCCCCTACTTTAACCCTCGGCGTAATCATGGCGGCGTCAACTCTGCTCCTCTGGTCATCTTGCCTGTCAGCGTCTGACATCTGACATTTCATCCCTTCATGTAGCTTGAATGTCTAACTGTTTTTTTTAATCATCTCTCATTTTTAAATGAAAGTTAGCAAAGGAGTGGTGGTCCAGCATGTGCAATGCTGCTCTGTTTGCCTAAATAAAGTTTGTTAATTCATCTGAATCCTGTTTTTTGTTGCTTTTATGTCACATCATTTACAAAATGGAGGGTTCAGAATATAGAAAAATAGTTATCAAATAATGCACATGTATATGAGCTACACCTGTAATATTTTGGACTGGATTTTAAGGGGTTTTGCGTTTGCATGTGTGTGTGTGTGTGTGTGTGTGTGTGTGTGTGTGTGTGTGTGTGTGTGTGTGTGTGTGTGTGTG
Source organism: Myoxocephalus aenaeus (assembly GCA_038501785.1). Lineage (NCBI taxonomy): Eukaryota > Metazoa > Chordata > Actinopteri > Perciformes > Cottidae > Myoxocephalus > Myoxocephalus aenaeus. The sequence goes on from JBAMJR010000154.1 coordinate 2,714,109, forward strand.
TGTGTGTGTGCAGATGGCAGTGGAGCTCCCAAGGCGGTCTCTCTCCCCGGTGCTGAGTGCTGTGGTGTGGACGCTGCTCTCCTGTGGCATCCTGCTGGCTTTCTGCTTCCTGCTCTTCACCCTGCGCTTCAAAAACAACAGGTAGCCTACAAAGTGAAACACATCTATACACATTACAAATATATTTACTGAATTAACTGATCAATTGTGTGTGTTTGTGTGTGTGTGTGTGTGTGTGTGTGTGTGTGTGTGTGTGTGTGTGTGTGTGTGTGTGTGTGTTTGCACATGTTGTATTATCAGGATAGTGAAGATGTCCAGTCCCAACCTGAATGTCTTGACTCTATTTGGAAGTGTCCTCACCTACAGCAGCGGCTTCTTGTTTGCCGTTGGGGAACGATCACAATCAGAAGGCGGAGCTTCCACAGCTGTGCTACAAGTAAGGCCTGCAGTCTCCCTCAATCCTTCATTATATTGTTGGGTAGATCATTGTTGGATATTTATGCAGTGCGCTCTCCTCCAGGCTCGGATGTGGACTCTTTGTGTCGGAAGTACCATGGTGTTTGGCCCAATTTTGGGGAAGACGTGGAGACTGTACAGAGTGTTCACCCAGCGAGTGCCTGACAAGAGAGTGGTAGGAATGCTCCTCCAGCCTTTGCACTGTCTTTATTATGCATTAATTACATTCTAATTATTTAAGAAGGGTAAGATTTTAATAAAAGCAGCAGAAGATGATGCATAACAGACATTTCCGGCCAAGGGCTCCACTGATCACATCTCTTTTTATTTACTGCTGATTACAGCTATTGTGAATAATTCACTTATTTGTGTGTATGTGTCTTTAATGGTTAATAGGATATCAAACAAATAATGTTAAAAGATACATGATAAATCAATCAATAGGCTCCAGTCCTTTCTTTTCCCTTGAAAGTATTTTTGTTGTATTTGAATGCAAAATTAGATCAACATTCTTAAGGATTTATAGATTTAGAGGATTGCTAAGCCTTGGTAAATGCTCTCTTCTTTTTTTTTTTACTTTCTTTGATATATCACTTCCCAAAATGTTATTATAGACAGTGTTCCCTAAATGGAGTCTCCCAAGGTGTTAGAAAATGATATAAGATGATTACATTTGTGGTATTGAAGTGATTGGTGACTTTCCTTTCTGCATCAGATCATCCGAGACATTCAGCTGATGGGCATGGTGGCTCTGTTGATCGTGGTGGACATGCTGGTTCTCACCACCTGGAACCTCGTAGACCCGATCAGGTGTTCCCGATCTGTCGGAGCTGTTGTCAAGGTAGAATTCAGTGGGGGGTTTCTGTGGGGCTAAAAAGAACATTGTAAGACAAGTTAAGATTGTTTTCTTTGATTACAGAACATCTTATGGATTACAGCACATAGAAATTAATTGCTCACGCATTTTTTGTTTATTGACGTCAAATAACAGTGGATTTTTTAAATGAAATTGCAAGAAAGTTTTACTTTGTGATTGCGAAATCACAAACTTCTTAATCCTCATTCCTTAATGTAATAAAGAATAGACGTATTGGTGGAATTTTTTTAGGTTGCGACTCACTGATACTATACATTTCTTCCTGATCTAGGTGGGGGAAAGAGACATTTCCTACTCTTTGTCTCAGCTGGACACCTGCTCCTCTGTATACTCGGATCTGTGGGTTGTCATTATTGCTGTTCAAAAGGTAAGTAATCGCTATTTTATTGAAATGCAATTATATGTTACATTTCAATAATACAGAGATTCCTTCATTGTAATGGTGACATGATTTATTGATTTACATTTTCTGTGGCCATTGTCTTTACTTTGTCCCAACATTTCTCCTTAGGGTTGTCTTCTCCTCTATGGGACTTATTTAGCTGGGTTGACCAGCAACGTCAGCCACCCTCCTGTTAACCAGTCTCCCACCATCATGACAGCCGTCACTTTGGTCACCCTCTTTTCGGCTGTGGCCGTCCCTGTGTCCATCTTCCTGCAGGCCTGGCCCAACCTGGTTTATGGCACTGTGGCTGGAGCCATTTTCATCTGCACACTGGCTACCAACTGCATGCTGTTTGTGCCTCAGGTAAGAAAATAACAGCTCAAGATACACACATGAATACATGAAACAACAAAAACGTTTCTAGTGGCAAGCTTTGGAGAAAGTGTTGAATCCTCTGACAGCTCCTTGTTTCTGGTGATCACACTGACGCTTCTTGATTATCTCTAAAGCAGAAACCAGAAGGGAGAGAGATTGTATTTGTCAGGTAGATTTGTCATCTAATCATAGGATACTATGTCTGTAAAGCAGCAGTCAATCCAACAGACAGAAACTCTAGTCTAGATAGACACATGAATGACAGATTATGACTTTCTGTCTTTGTCTTGATAAAAGTAGTAAAATCTATGAATGACTGTGGTGCCCAAACCTCTATTCTGTATATGCGTATCCATTTACCATGTCTGTCAGTGAAGTGTGACTCACACAGGAGCTGTGAATGAGTCAAAACTACGTAGGATATTGCAAACAGGTTTATGACTCTCTAAGTGTCTGGCAGTCGGTATATGTCACAACAAAGGAATGCATCTTCAGTGGAAAGGAAGGAAATATTTGAAAAGTGAGTAACACGCTCAAACACACCTGGTCAAAAAGTCTCTAGTCAAATGGTCCTGCTGAGATTAACTACTGGTGTGTTTAATAAATCTAGTTGATAGTAACCGTGACACACTGTTTCACCAACATGCAGCTGACCCAGTGGCGGCAGTTTGAAGAGGACCAGAACAACCCCAGTCAGATGGCCAAGTATTTCAGCAGCCCCAGTAAGAGCCAGCCCTCGGTGTACAGCCAGGATGAGATGTACTACCTGCTGGGGGAGAACAACTCCATGAAAAAGCTACTTAATGAGGTATTATATCAGTTGTTAAATTTGTTTTCAACTATTTACGAAGAATATAAAATAATTTACGAGCTGGTCTTTTGAACCTAGGTCTTGAATTATCTCCAAGACCTATTCTCTTACATGTTGATAGTTATTTATTTTAATCTGGTGTCAATTCTTACCATTTTTCATTGAATGCAAAACACAACCTTTGTGGTTTCTTGTTTTTCTTGTGTTGTTTGTTCTATGTTGGACAACAGTGGAAATAAGCCTTTTAGGCCTTCTTGTGTTTTTAAACTTTAAGTTATTGTAACAACTGCTCAGCAGAGCTTTTCCATAATCATCAAATAAGTTTCGGCAATTAATTCTTCCAGACTTAAGCTAGAAAATGCATGAGACATAATGAGTGAAGCCATGAGTCAAGCTTGTGTTTTTTGTCTCAATTTCCAGAAGAACGTTGTGATTGACAGTCTGCAGGAGCAGGTGAACAACGCCAAGGATAAACTCCTGCGACTCATGTCTGCCAGCCAGCCACCCGAGGACCAGGACCAGGACCTGGACTCTTCCAACACCAACCTCAACTCCACCTCCACTCAGACCACAGAGCTTCAGTCTGACGGGCCCTCTTCTTCTTCTTCTTCTTCTCTACCTCAGAGGGACACTAAATCCCAACTCTCACCGCCACATCACTACTCTCACCTCACTGCTGCTGCTGTTACGCCTTCCTCTGCTCCAAGCTCTTCAGCCCCTATTCGACCTGATGATATTTATGATTGTGAAAAGCAGAGAGGTGTCTCTACCGCTGGGCTGACAGGTAGAGACACAGCTGGGAAGGGAACAGAGGAGGATCTCAAACAACCCTTGTCCCTCAAGTCCCCTGGCTCACTCAGGACAGCAGAAGAGACAGTTCACTTTGTCACTTCCCTACAATCCCGTAGAGGGTTAAACCCTTCTCAGTTTGAAACTTTCAACAATCAGAGTGGCCTAACAACCCAGCAGGGACCAAATGCCAGACCAACTGGTTTTGTTAGCAGCGAGCAGTTGCAGGAGATCCTCCAGGAGCTGAGTGTGGATGCAGTCATGGAAATTGCACTGCGATCACCTGGCCAGACGCCCAGAACTCCCTCTCAGCAAAAATTTACCAACGCCTCTGCTCTTTCCCCTGTCTGCCTCCGCACGCCGCGCTCCCCTCATCCACCTGTTCTCTTCCGCTACCCCAGCATCTCGCCCTATGCAATGAGGAAACGTCGGCCACCTTTCCACTCCTCCAGAAAGGGTTTTTCCCCTCACTGTTTCTATGCAGTGCCAGAGGCTGCTGGTTGTGAAAAGATAAGCGACAACTGTGAACACCAAAATCCAGGCAAGCGCCCTGACGGGGTCATTGTGGATGGTGCCCTCCTCCAGGTTCACAACCCTGACCTCGAGCTGAAGGAAGAGGAGGAGGATGAGGAAGGGAATGAAGCGATAAGGAAAGGTCGGAGGCATATTTCAAGGTCCCGCAGACGCTCCGTCTTGCCCTGTGCAGACCATACAGCCCCACCGGATGTGGAAGCAGGTGTTGATAACGAGCAGCACCGTAGACGCATTCGAGACTCCTGTGGCTACTGGGACTCTGACTCCAGCAGCTCAACAGACTACGGTTACTACCACCGTCCCTACTGTGACTCCTGCCTGCAGCGAGGCTCCATCCTGTCATCAGACAGCTCCTCAGATTCCTCGGACAGCGAGTATGAAAGCTACACCAGCCTGTACCGCTCCCCTCACCCCGTGGTATTCAAAGAAGACATCAAACCCACCTTTGTGTGAGCACAGGTTTACTGCACTTTACATCTTCATCCATTTCCACCACTTGAATTCATGTCCTAAGAAACGTATAATATTTGTATTTAGGATAAAGCAGGCACAAAGTTCATTGTGTATTAAGCTAATGTGCATCTGTAATGGGAGATCGTCTGACTGTAGCTTTCATGTGTTTGGCATTCTGTATGAAGAGAGCATTTTGTTTAACTTGAATCTTGCATTCTGGGACAGAGTGGTTCTTTTATTAGATTCATGAAAGCTTTTGTAGCTCACAAGCACACAATGCTGTTTACTTTTTAATATTACTTATGGCATTATGTGTATATTTCTGCTGTCAGATGAAATCCCTTTACGTTAAAAATAAAGTCTCAGTCTGACATTTAGATTAACAAATTATTTAAAAAAAATTATAAATAAAAGGTTTTCACAGGACAGCTGAAATGTGCATTGTATTAGCTATTGTGTATATGCTGTATTTATTGTTATATTTATAATAAGATCTTTTGGTGTATACATAATTATTTTCTGTACCTTTTTTTATTGTTTTACATTATACACATTCCTTAAAGTGATTGCCATTTTATTGTATGGTTTGCGTTTTGTTGTTTAGTTTTGCTTTCTTCTCCTTCATTGCCTCATACAATGATTTACATGTGCTGTCAGATGTTTCTGATTCAGTATAGCTGCTGGTTTACGGGACACCACGCCCACACCGTCAGAGCAACTGGAGAAAACGGGTCACTGCTATTGCTTTGACACACTTCATTATCATCTCAGTATTATTGTCCTGACTCTAAGAGCATTTAATGTGCAAAGGTCACACTTATCTGGTGTGTGTGTGTGTGTGTGTGTGTGTGTGTGTGTGTGTGTGTGTGTGTGTGTGTGTCTCGTGAGTGTGCTACACATCCAAACCCTGTTTTCTTTTTCAAAAGAAACTTCACATCACTTCATTCCGCATCTTCTCCTGTCTAATGCAGCAGAGAACTGTAGGCCCAGATTAACCAGCTGGGGGCCGCGTGGCAAGAAATAAGTCCCTATTAGGCGCACACTCACATTCCCTCAACCCATTTTGCCCCGAGTCCTACAAACCAATCAGTATTTTTATGCTGTAGCACTACACAGCCACAGGTTTGTTGTTAGTTTAGGAGTTGTAATAGTAATCCTTTAACGCAGACAAAAACAGAGTGTTAAACCCCTTGTATTTCATGTGCTCTCTCACTCTCTTCCACTCTTCCATGTATTTTTTCTTTCCGCTAATGGGACAATGTGCGTTTGCCTGAGGAGGTGTTGCTATGAAGGGAAAACAGCGTCTTGCCTTACTTCTGCTCTGCTGCCTTTTTTTGAGACGCTACTGCTCTCTGTTCTGCATATGAACCATTGAAGGGCAGCCTGGGAGAAATTCCTTTTGATATAGAGCATAACAGAGTATAAATAACCCACATAAAAGACAGACTACATCACTGTGCAGGAGGAAAGACTTTCCAGCCAAGTGACCTGCATTCTGTACAAGATGACGTATTGACAATAGTCCATAGCTATAATCTATACCTCCTTGAAAATGTATTACATAATGAATAAAATAGAGAGTCCTTTATAAAGGGTTTAAAAGTTGTAACTATTGGCCTTGTTAATGGTTAATATATTATTTACTCACACTCTTTTGTTCAGTAAAATAAAAGGGTTGCCAGATAGTGGAAATCCCTTTGATTAATTGGACTGTAATTGACACTTCCCTTGCAAAATGGCTTTTACTGGATCCGGAACAAATTTGATGTATTAACAACTTCATTATTACTAACAATATGTCCAGTAGTAATGGTTTACCAACGTCTATCACAACATTACACCAAATAGAAACAAGAAACAACAATCAAAGGGAATTTTCACAATCTGGCAACACAACACATGTCCTCATTAACAGCTGATCCACTGGGTGAGTAAAGGTTCATGGTTCAGCTTTTTTGTAATTAGGCAGGAAGGAAAGATGCTGTTTTAAGCCCCTCCAAGGTGATATGTTGGCAACAAATAAGGCAAAGATATTAGTAATATTACAAAACATTAGTTTGGTAATAAAATAGAATTCAAACAAGTTATAGTAACACAGAAAGAAGAAACTGCACTTTATTTACGATGGGAAATGTGCGTATGCAAATATGCATATATAAAAAGTGTACAAAATCACTAATATTTAGTTTGAAGCTGTGGTGTAAAGAGTTGAAGGGTAGGCCTAGTAGTGGGAATGAGGCTAGTGCAAAGGGAGTGCTATAGTGATGTGATAAATGATTTACTATTAATAAAGCAATTAGTTCAGAATTAGTAACCCTTTATAAAGGCCACCTTATTAGAACGTTTAAGTTAGCGCATACAAGATAATGATGTAGGGTTAAAAATAAGCTGTAGTGACAAGGCAGCCAGGCACATATGCACACATACACATTTATATTATTCAAATTACTAAGCATTATGACAGTAATTAAATGGATACATGTGCCAGAGGGCTGTGCGTATAAAAAAAAAAGTGGAGGAAGAGAGATAATGGACGGTCTTCTGTGACTAACATAGCAACAGTGCTGCATGACCACCGGTGCTCTGTGACAGCTGGGTCCAGTTGAACTGACAGTCTGGTTTTGGAGCTCCATTGGCTGACAAAGTTATCAGTCCTGCGAGCAGATCCGCCCATTGTGCTAGTCGCGGCATGGGAAAAATCCTTTGAAGTCGCGAGGGCGGTGCCATTAAATTATGCCATGTGGTGCTCAAGAGCGGCGTTCCTATTGCACAACAGGAACACGGTTAACGCCCATAACTGAAGGATCCCCTATCTGATTGGCCACATCGGCCACCCCAGATTCTCCGTTTTGCGCGTTCACAGTTTTTCTATTCTCCGTTGACGTCTACGTCAACGGCGTGAACCTCCTTCCACGAGAGCGGAGCAATCGCTGTAACCTTTTACGGAAACGGCGCAACTAACGTGCGTAGCGACAAAGACAGCGAGCCCGAAACCTATGGGGAAGGAATAAAAAAAGAAAATCGGTATCGTCGCACTCTGTACCTTAAAGACCATCATTTTCTGAGGAGGTCGCGGCCCCGGAGCCTCGGCGAGGACACCGAAATTTGACGGCAACAAGGGCGGTCTTTGATTCAGTGCAGAGACATTGAATTCGTTGAGCAAAACTGTGACAACTGGCAGATTTTTTTCCGTTGGACGGTCTGTAGGCTAGCGTATAGCGAGGGAGCCGCCATGGCAGTCGGATCATTGAGCCTCCACATCGGGATATGAAGAGGAACCGCATGTGTCCCGAATCGTCAAGAAAACGCCGCATTAACCTTTATTATCGCCCCGGATCAGCTCTCTTAACACCTGACCCTCCTTCATCTTCGTGAAATTGATTCTGCACCCAGAAAGACATCGCAATTGGTTTTAATCGGGGTGGGGGGGCGGCCACAGGGAGAGGCCAGATTCATGACTATTTTAGTCGGAGACGTGTCTTCAAGAGGTCCGCTGAAAGAAACCCGGGAATACAAGGAGGAAATGCCGCTCTGATTGACCGTTGGTGGGCAGGAAAGGGTCGTTTATTAGGGGATACGTGTGAAAGAGAAAGGGGTCGCTTTCTGCCCGTCCTGTTTTAATCATAGCGCTATTCATTTACCGTCATCCGTTTTTTGGATGAGAAGGTTCGGCGAATCGATCAGCCCAGCCGTTTAAAGCAAGTCACGGTCTCCGAGTCGAGAGAGGAATCCAAAGGGATCGGATCATGTCGGGTCGGCCCAGGACCACATCCTTCGCGGAGAGCTGCAAACCCGTGCCGCAGCCCTCGGCTTTCGGCAGCATGAAAGTCAGCAGTAAGTACACCCCTGTAATTCTCGAGCAGCCATGCCGTTTGCTGCATGCACCAGGCCCGACGAGGGTTCACGTCACACGGCCTCGCGAACCGTCTTCACGCGGACCAGGTGGGAAATGTGTCAAGCGAGCATGACGTTAGCTCCGGTTAGCCTAGCATAGCCCTGTCATATATATAACCGTGTCACTGAGATTGGACGGTTCTGAGTGGCACGTACGCACATGCACGCGGACACACACACGCACACACACTGCTCGTCTCGGTGTGAGCACACGCCGTTGCCCTCTGACGCGCGGCCCCGAGGCCCGGTCAGCCTGACCAGGGTTAGCAGGCCGCGCCGGGCAGGGCCGGGCCAGAAGGAGAAGCTACGGTTGGCACGAACCCAAGTTAAAAAAACCAAGCACTCTCCTTGCACTGCAGAGTGTGTGACCATTGTCCAACCTCGGATGCAGATTAGACCTCATAGCGGTGTTACTACACAGCACCGACCGTGTACCTGATCGAGTTAAAGCGATAGGGCCGGTCTATTACGCAACTGTCAAAGCGGAAGGTGCCTCCCATGGTGTACTCGTGCGAAACCGACGTGGTCCCGGGGAGGGCAGGTTCATTGATCCTCTGGGCCGCGTCGACATCAGACGTCGCGACGACTGGAGGGAGTGTGACACCCAGCACAGTACATGAAGCCCCACAGTAACACCGTGCACGACGGCTGGTTTTAGACAGGCTGCAGAGATGGAGTTGGTCCACACACGTATCTATTTTGATATCTGCTTTATATCATCTCTGCTACTATTTCAAGGCATGTGGAACTCACTCACTTTCCCACCGTCTGTTAAATGTCTACTGTCCTCGGTACAAACTGTCTTCTTACGGCATTTTATCACACTGCATGGTGTCATAGATTGAAAATAGTAGCATTCGAGTCTGGACCATATGCGATGGCGTATGGGGGTTTATCTTAACGTAATATAGCTTAAATTAATATTACAGTTCTTTGAAAAAAAGAGTTCAGGAGAGTGTTCTGGCTTAGTGATATTAATTACTTTTATCCACATGATTATTGACTGTCCTGGCTGGAGACATTGACTGTACCTTCCCTTTCGTGTGTGTGTGTATGTGTGTGTGTGGAGGGGGAGGGGGGGGGGGGGGGGGGGGGGGAGAATTAGGCTGTTTAAAGGATGTTGGAGATGCTTCAGGGCTGTGCTGTGATTATGGTGTGTGTTATTGGGGTAAGGCTTCAGGCTGAGGCTCTCCTCTGGGCATTGGGATGAGAAATCACTCAAATGTAAGGCTGAACTTTACACTACAACTTACTTGAGCGTGACACCGGTGTCTCGCTGTAGTTTTTTCAACCCATAAAATGTTTTCCTCCAAGAGACTCATCTGGTAAGCCAATAGATCAATATCAGTCTTTAAAGGCTGAAGCCCAATTCATTGTGTTTTAATAATTAGATTTCTACTAGCAGGTGTTCAGCCCCCCTAGAGGAAAGAAGTTGATTGCATAGACGTCCTCTGTGATAATCAGTCAATACATGAAGCAACAATGATCTCTCAAACTGTATTTTTTACTGGCAATAATATGATAACTAGGAATTTTAAAGGACAGTCTGCTAACGTTCAACTGTGGCTTTCCATTTCTACTTTTTTTTTTTTTTCGTCACAATAATCGATTGTGACCATAAAGTTGATGTATAGGGCTACTGACTGGTGGTTTCCATGAGGTGGAGCAATTAGATCCTATAGAGAAGGGCTAGTCTGGTTAACTAATAATAATTGGATTAAAGGTACTTGTACGTATGACTGGCACAGGCTTGAGGAACGATGTATTTACAGGACTGAAGCGATTGTATTTGCTGGCTTCAAACAAAAATTGTAAAGTAGAACTAGGTGTGCCGACCCCTTTTGATATAGCCCAGTGATTCTTAACCATAGGGCCACCTAGAGGGCCACCAAACACTTTCAGTTTTTCAGCTGTGGGCCGCGAGAACGCATACGTTATCAATTGACAGCAGAGATATTACTGTTATCCACGAGACGCTCAGTTACAATATAGCCATATATAGTGGTAATCCATCAGTCATTTGTTTAAGAAGCTCCAATACGCAGAAGAAGAAACTCAGCCAGCCGCTAGCAAGCCTGTAGCGAAAGTTATAGCGAAGTATTCCCCCCACCCCCCAAACGTCTATATGTTTGTGCAAGTATAATCCTGACTTCACGAAGTAGGGCTTTGTGAACAGAGGTAACGAGGCGGAGCCCTTAGCCCACTGTGTGGCGTTTGGGCTAACACTAGCCTCGCTAGCTAACGCAGCACTGAAGGCTTCAAAGCTAAGAGGTATCTAGAGACCAAACATCTGACGCTCGTGAGAAAGCTGGTGGGATTTTTCAAGCGGAAGGACAATGGGCTCCAGATGCAGAAAAGGTCTGTCGTGTCACTGATGCGCAACTCCAAATGTGCTGTGAAAGCCAGCTGTCACAGATATGAAGAGCAACTTCTGGTTCTGTAAAAATGAAGACTACTGAAGCATATCATTCACAGATTATAAGGCTATATTTTAATTTGCACTTTAATTAAATGTTATTTACAGTTTATTTCATTTGAAAATTATTATTTTGAATTGTGTGCACACTTGTCTGCAAACTAATAGTTACCCAATAATTGTGCACACACACATATTCTCCTAGGAAAGTAAAAACCTCACTTTTACTGTCTTAAATATTCAGTTTTGAGGTTTATTAACATTTTGAATTAACTGAGAGCACTGCAGTTGTTCAATAATACAATTAATCCTCAAAAAAACTACTTTCCTAATAATTGTAATAAATTTCTTTCTCAGTTTTTTTTGAGTCTCCCTTTTTCTTTGTAGAAAAATCTAATTATTAATTATTTTTGTGTTACTACGCCTGACTTGAGCCTTTTTAAATTAGTTATTATATTCGCTTGATTTGTTCCATGACTGGTTGTCTGTGCAGGTTTACATACACATGATCAATAAATGTCTTTGTGATGATCACATTGCATGTCATTTATTTGACAAGGTTTTTGCTTGTTAAACTGTAGGTAGATTTGATTTAGTTATTGAATACAAGCCAAACCAAGAGTGAGATCAATTAGTTAATAAACCAATACAGTGTTAATATTTGAACGGGCCCCGGGGCACTTTGTACTTGAAAAGTTGGGCCCCGAGGTCAAAAAGGTTAAGAACCCCTGATATATAGCCTACGGCATTATCATAGATTATCATCCAAAACAATGGAAAGCATCACGTCTTCACTTTGTTAAATTTGAACCAGAAACAGTTAAAATGATTAATGGACTATGAAAATAATTTCGGTCAATGCATTAATTGTTTCAGCTTGACTCAAACGAAGTGTAGGGGTCACTTTTGTACGAATACTGGTTTTCCTGCAAACAAGTGACTGCAGAAACTCATAGACTTAAAAAAAGAAATCAGATTAGTCATTCATAGAAATACAATTTGCAATTTCAGCTGTGGCATGATTGTACTTTGGATTACATTTATATAACGCCATGTCACCTTGTTATTATCTACCTGGACTTGTTTTCTCTTGCAGTATGTCATCCACCATCACCCTGACCTCCTCCATCCATTGGGAGACATATCACCTCCAGTGATGTGTGTGAATAATTTAGCTGATTATCTCAAGCAGCTGTAGTCAGTGTGTATGATCCTGGAGAGAACACTCTTACCCCTCCTACGCAGACAGATAAGAACACACGCACGCACGCACGCATACACACACACACGCACACGCACACACATACACATATACATACATCCGTTTGCACACCCACATGAGCTCTCTTTGGTTTTGTTTTTTGGGGTGAGGCAGCTGGCCAAGAACAATGAGCGGCCTGTTTAGCATTTCAAAGCTGCAGCTCTCTCTCCCACTAACCTTCTTCTTTCCCTATTTTAATCCCCTTTCCTCCCTGTCCCTCTTTCTCGCTTTGCAAGTGATGACGGGAACAAAATGTACCAATTATACTCTTTGATTCCAAATGAAACAGAAAGCAATTTGCGAGCAAGACAAGAACCAGCAGACTCTTTCGCAGGTTTTAAAAGACAGCTGATCTTTGATGGATGGAGACATGAGTAGACAATCTGTCGGGTGTAGTCAGTGTGGTGGCAGGGCTGGGCAGCCACGACTCTGCAGGCTGCACACCACTGTGATATCTAAAATCTATCCACCCACATGGTGTCTGGTCAAACACCACCGATACCTTGATGCCTTGATCCAAGCTTCGCTTAGTCGAATGTCTATCTGTCAGCGGTGACATTCCTGCGGCTGGATGTTCTAGTGATGTAAGGAAGTATCTCATCAGCCTTGCAACAGTGCTGGAACAATTTGCACTTTGCATGAGTGTGTGTGATACATTCATCACAAATTTCCGTTTGCTCTGCAATCTAGTCGGTTCCATTCTGTGCATTTTGTAGTCTAAAAGCTTTTTAACATGTTCGGCACGCTAACGTGGTCCCAACCCAAGTGAGTAAGTGCATTTTGAAATGATTGATCGGGATATGATAGTAATCAGCCTCGGTGTTTGAAGTCAAGTCACAGTGCGTGTGGTATGTGTGATATAATTTATGGCCAAACAGTTAATACATGCTGTATAAAGGATTGTATGCGTTTGCCAAATTTCCGAGAGGAATGTACACGTCAACAGTTTGGCAGGTGCACATTCTGTGACATTCACTCGTAGTGATTTGACATGAATGGTGTGAAAATGGTCCCTCATGCAGTCAATATATGAATAATGTTACCACTACAACCTGATCGTGTCTCTTAGATTAACAATGCAAATTATTCCCCCTATAGTACTTGGAAAGTGGGTGGCTCGTGTAAGAGGATTCAAGTATTAAATCGTTGATTTATTTTTTGGGTTTCCTGTCAGTGGAAAGCACCCATACAATTAATGGTCCTCTGGATATAAATAAAAAGTGTTATCTTGTTCAAATTGCAGAGTATCTGACTTTGAGTTGCTGAAAATACATTTTTAAGAGATCCTATCAGGCGGGTGTCAATCTCCAGGCATTTTCTTTAATATACAGTATTCTCTTTTTGACACCATGTCCTACTTATGGGCATACATCTTGGAGGGTGGGCAAACTGTATGCATACCAGAAAGTCTTCTACTTCTACGAGCAACACATGTATGGGCTCAAATGAGGCCCAGTAAGATCTTGAGTTTGTGAAATGATGTGCAGAAGTCATTTCAAAGGCTGCGACTCTACATCACCCAGGTGAACCTTTAGTGAAAAAAATGCTGCACGTAAAATTCAAGTTTGCACATGTGTAGAAAAGATTTGTAGTCGGTAGTATGTCAAATGCATTTTGTGTCAGGAAAATGCACCCCCTTTTGACGACCAATACTTGTGTTGATAAGTTGGCATCGAACGTTTGATCTTTTTAAAATCAGTGATTTTTAATTCAGGATTTTTGGTCATTTCATTTGAGGCTGTCTGTATTTCGACGAACACAGATTAATCTGGTAACTTTTAATGATAAACCAGGCAATGGCTCAACGGTGGTGTTTTTCCCGCCCCCATTGAGTACACATGTTGTGGTCTGAGCTAGCCTGGTGACCTGAATTGGCTATTGACGCCTTTGGCTAAAAGTCACAGCAGCTGTCTCTCCTGTGTCACTTTTGTAGCTGAGTGATTCAGCGCATGAACATGAAATCATGCACTGTAATTTGTCACACTAACAATTTTTTTTCTCGTGGCAGGATAATTGACAAATTAATTATGGCAATGCTGCAAGCACATGTTTTAAGGTGTTTGTGTTTTTCTCTGTTGAGGCTGCGAGTTACATTTTAGTTTCAGTATATTTGGAGCCAAAGCTGTATTTCTTTTTTTTTTTTTTTTTTACAATTCAGCTTCCATATGGTTCATTTGGGCATAATTCAGTTTGATGAAAAGGTGCTTCTAGGTTGAAACAAATACAATTACATTTAAAATAAAAAAATCTTCATTGATTGTGACAATTTTCTACCGGTATGAAATGGAGAGAACTCTGTGAAAATTGACAGTTTTTATGTGCTGTATCAGATTAGTGTGTGAGAGTTTGTGCTTCACACAGGCTTCCGATCGGTGACGTGAAAATGCAAGAAAATCAATTGCACTCTTGATTGCTTGGTCATTCCTCGTTTGCATCAGTGTGAGATCTCACTGAGTTGTATTTGTGTGCGTGTCAGCACAGTATGTGTACGAGTGTGTCTATTTCTGTCGTTACAGAATCCGTCTTCAGTTTCTCTTTCCTGGAGAGTGACGGTCTGTCGGTTTCTCAGACCTTTTTCCCCTCTTCCCCCTCCATTCCCTTTCCGTATTCTTTGATCATAATCACATCATCAGTGATTGAACTACTCCCTGGTCACACAGTGGACCATGGAGGCGTCGTTTTCTTTCTTTCTTTCTTTTTTTTCCGTGAGAGGGAGAGAGAGAGAGTCTATGCAGCCGCTACTTGTGTCAAAAATCAATAACCCTGTTGGAAAATAAGTCCAGCAAGCCCAGGAAAAATGGACCAGTGCACCTCTGGACTCTGTATTACCGTCTCAGTCAAAGCGTGGACTTTCTGGTGTTAAAATAATTCACGCCATGGCAGGTTAATTAACCTAATCACTTTGTTAATTTGCAAGCTCGGACACAATCTCACTGGAAGTTACCAGAAGTTGGCATTAGATGGTCAGCACCTCCTCATATGGCCTGCCAGCGTCCTCCACGTGGAGCTGGTTTGCTACCACAGCATGCTGCACATAGTTTCTATTGAGTAACACCATGATCTGGAACTGTCACGGTTATTAAGCAGCGCTAATCCAACCAGCAACCTGATTTTGTACCCACTGCGAGCTGTTAAAAAAAGGATATTCTTGGCAACTCAAAACAAATCTAAATTTAGACACGTTTCACAATTCCATTCACAAAAATATGATTTTAGGTGCGTGGCTGTTTTGGCTCAAATGCAACCTTTCTCTGCTGCTGCTGGTGTGAAAGAGGAATATGCTATTAAGACCAGTAATCCAGAGGGTGGAGCAGGTGTTGCGGTAGGATTTGGTCGCTTAGCTTGTGCAAAGGATTCGGTGGTTAATTTGAGAGCTTGACAGATATAGAAGCATGCGACGCACTCTCTTGTCTGGTTGTCCTTTAACTGCCAGCTAATGTGAATTTTGCTCCCTGACACTTCTGTGGAGAGGGTAAGGGCAGAGGAAGAGAACCACTTAACCAGGAAAAAGCCTCCATGCCGGGATCTCAGGGGAGCAGAGCTGGCCCTGACTGACAAGAGAGGAACACATAAAGGGGAGGAGGAGCATGTGAAAGCAGCTTCCAGTCTATAGTGCATTAGCATCATATACAGTCTTATTAGCTCAAGACTTTTCACTGATAATTATCTTGGGTATTTCGTTGGTCTGTCTGTACAACGTGGTCGGTGAGTCCGTCCGAGGAGCTTGATGGCACTCTCATACGTCTGATTGTTTCCGCCGAGATATTTATTCTTTAATGTCTTGCCACTCAAAGTACACCGACACACTGCAAACAAATTCATGTTCAAGAGACAAATCTTTTGAGCTTGGGCACTCTGTTGGAGCTCAGCAATGATTCACACTCAGTCAGCTGGGAGCTGATCAGTACAAGCACAGCTGTTGACCACAAACAAGTACTGCTGGAACAAAACAAATGAGGGGGGGGTAAACTGTCTGTGGCTTAAGAAGGAGGCCGTTTCTCTCAGCCAAGACCTTTCAGCGATAATTCAGCCTGCGAGAGTAAATTATGAGTTTGTTTTGTATGTAAATGAAATATCTTCAGGGCTTTGAAAATGTCACATTAAAAATTGTAATGGGCATTTTTTTCACTATTGTTTGACATTCACAAAGCTTCACATTATCTTCGCTGTCTGTCTCTAATGTCAGTGCTCTATCCCATACCGTTAAGACTTTTTGTGCATATCACTGCTTGTCGTGAGCATTTGCATTTCATCCCTCTCTCTCTCTTTAGGAGATAAAGATGGCAGCAAGGTAACGACAGTCGTGGCCACCCCGGGCCAAGGCCCCGACCGGCCACAGGAGGTGAGCTACACGGACACGAAGGTCATTGGCAACGGCTCGTTTGGCGTCGTCTACCAGGCTAAACTCTGCGACTCCGGGGAGATGGTGGCCATCAAGAAAGTCCTGCAAGACAAGAGGTTTAAGGTAAACACGCACGCACGCACACACACACAGTATCTCTCATCTTACGCAACTCTCTCACTTGTCAACAAAAAGCAAAACGCTTGAGGATGAACAAAAGCAGCATTTAGAAATGAGCATACCACTCGTACTCTTTTTCTTTCGAGTCATCCTTTTTTCTTCTTCTTCGTAACGTGTAATGAATGCGACTAAAGAGTATAACTGTGAAAGAGACATGGATGCAGTGATCCTTCACAAGAACACAGAGATCAGCGAAGCTGCGAACAAAGACCAAACTTCTTAGCGTTTTGCTATTTGACACATTCTTACTTTAATGCGTGTATTTTCTCACAGGAAGCTTGTGGCCGTGGTGGGAGAATTTGTTCTTCTTCCCACAAACAAACTTGAACCCAGTAACACTCATCAGTCATCTCATAATAGTCATCCGTCAAGTTTAGCTCAGTTACCACCGTGGAAATGTCATATTTCCGTCCACGCAGAGCTCTGCTGGATTTCCTTCTGTGCTTTGAATAGATTTGACTGATGGCTTGTTGTTCCTCGGCTGGGGCGACATTGTCTGTGCTCCCTTTACTCTTTGGCTGGGGTGGGGGGCTCAGTGTCCCTGCTGCTAGCTTTCCAGCTCACAGATAAAAGACCTGAGACTGCCAAGCCTGCAGGGCAGCTGTTAAGATTCTCATTAAGTTTATAGTCTTCAGAGCTGAGGGTAATGGCTGCACAGTCATTTAATTGTTTTCGTTGGTAATACTGCATAAATGCTCAACACAATGCTCAAGTTATATTATGAGTGACCAACAATCGTTTATATAATTGGGGTGGACAAATGAGTAAAACATCTCACTATATTAGACTATAATTTGACAGCACCACAAAATATATATATTAGTATTAGTGCTGTCATATTAGCGCGTTATATTAGCGTTATTAACGGCGTTAACGCAAACCAATTTTAACGCCGTCAATTTTATTAACGGCGTTAACGCATTTTAATTTTTCAATTTTTTTCTCGCGAGCACCACGCCGGATGTAGCTCAACCGGAAGCAAAACAATAGGCACGCCGTTTGGCCTTGGAAGCTAGGCTAACGTTACGGTTTGAAATGAATGAATGGTGAGCGCGATACGGCAAAATGAATGATAAGACTCTAATGAATGGAAAGTTTACTTTCAAAAAGTTGTCAGATGGTTCCCTTGACAAGACCAAAGTGGTATGTGCCATTTGTCATTGTGAACTGAGCTATCATCGTAGCCTATCCAGTCGGAAACACCACTTGATGGCCAAGCACACAGCTGATGCTAACTCTGCGCCCCCTCGTCATAGCAGACAAGAATGGATGACTTCGGACAGAAACACATGGACACCACAACGAAGAACAAACTTATTGCAGCCATAGCTAAATGGGTGGCTACTGCGTGTAGGCCTGTTAACGTTGTGGAGGACGAGGGTCTAGCTGATATAATACGCATCGCATCCAACGACAGGACCTACGGATTGCATTCGAGAGCCTGACTGCTATGTTCACAGCTCTCTCTCTCTCTCTCTCTCTCTCGCCCCTTGTTTACCTGAAATGTGAACTTTATAATTTTATTTTGTAAACCCTTGTTTACCTGAAATGTGCACTTTATAATTTTATTTTGTACCGCCCTGTTTGGCAGTTGTTTTTCAATCAAATAAAACATTTGCATAAAGTAAGCCAATCCACTTTTTCATGTTGATAAGAGCATTAAAATGAAGAAGAAAAAAAATTGCAATTAATCGCGAGTTAACTATGACATAAATGTGATTAATCGCGATTAAATATTTTAATCGTTTGACAGCACTTATATATACATACACACACACACAGTAGGTATTTGTATATGTATATCTATCCTTGATAAAGATAAGATATGTTGCTGACTATTCATTTTAGATAGCTGTACCTAATACACTGCCAATTCTGTATGGATTTTGTTATATCTCACTTTCTATGCATTTCTAAAAACTTTTGTGGTAATTAAAGGATGCAGATTTCTCCTTTTTGATGTCAACAAAAACGTTATGTGCTCGAGGCAACAGTATGTCAGTCAACATTTGTCCAGGGAGGTTTTAAAGGATTCTCCTGCCTAGGGAGGAAAAAAACAGCAAGAACAAAGATGTTTGTGGATGTTATGTCCAGGGTCACGTTGATCCCTTCTATACACGCAACACTTAAGGTTGTTGCGTCTATATCCCACATTCTCTGGCTTTCACAGACCAAGGCACAGCATATAAAGCCAAAGTACACAGTTAAGATGATGCAATACAATGTGTGATTATAATCTTTTCCATATGTGTGCTGTAAAACCTGCACGCTCTGGCTTTTGGTTCATTTAAACCTCTTGTAATTATAATAGAGGAGATTAGACATTGGTAAGAGGCATCTTTTTTAAGGATTTGTTTGATAGTTTGGGAAATAGTCTTTCTCACTTTTTTACTGAGAGTTGGATGAGGGGATTGATACTGTGTGTGTGTGTGTGTGTGTGTGTGTGTGTGTGTGTGTGTGTGTGTGTGTGTGTGTGTGTGTGTGTGTGTGTGTGTGTGGGGTTGGGTACCGAAAACCGGTGCCACTATGCGACCGGTACCTACCGAAACGCAATGCAGATTTCGGTGCCTGAGCCGATTGAAATACTTTTTTTACACTACTCTGAGTCCGTCCTGGCACCAGGTTGTATAGCTACAGTAGCTAGCTAGCATCAACCTTTTAACAGAGAAAACTCCGAAAGGTAAACGGTCAAAGGTGTGGCAGTATTTTGCAAAAAAAAGATTCGAACAACGCGACGTGCAGCAAATGCAACAAAACAACTGCGTGTAAAGAAGAGCCGAACTCCGAGAGAGAAACGCTCCGTTTTCTCCACCAAACCTCGTTGAGGAAACGTCTGTTTTTAAATGCTAGAATCTGGATGAAAACACTGCAGAGTTTCTAGAGAGGGAAAAGACTCCCAAACTATAAACTTCCTGCTAGAAAAGTCTGTTTCACTGATGGAAGTCAACGTCAGAGCGGAGAAACCGCAGCTGACCGGCAAGAACACCGGCTGAGAAACGCTCCAAGCCGCGAAGTGAGATTGTTAGGAGACGTGTTTGTTCCTCGGTTCAGTTGGTGTTTGCTGAATTCAAGAGCAGCTCCGTCTGGTTCAGAAAAGCTCTCCCAGCTGATATTAATGATGATGTGTAGTCTAGTAAAGCAGCAGTTTGTAGAATCAAACAGTTTCTGAGTGGAGTTCTGTTGCACACGGTCCCTTTCAGGCCACCTGATGCTTTTTGAAGCTGTAGTTTGAAGTCAAGTGTTTTGTATTTATTTATTTAAATTTATAGTATACTTTAAACAGTTAATATATTGTTCAATTTGAAGAAAAAAAAATGCCTTGGCAATAAAAAAGTATCGGTTCAGGCACCGGTATCGTTTTAAAAGTATCGTTTTAGCACCGGTATCGAAGAAAAGAAAAAAAACGATACCCATCCCTACTCGTGGGTACAGTATTTATGAAGCTGCAGCCACTAGCTTATCTTAGCACCAAGACTAAGCTATCTCGGTACTATAGCTTTATAGTACTACTATTTCCCTGTCTTTGTGTGAGAGGACAAGAACAGTGAAGGCAGGACAAGCTTAGTTGAGTCAGAAGTTTTTGCACTTTAACGTTTTCACCGCAGGACGGTTGAGTTGAGCTGACCGGTTGAGCTAAATACTCCAGCAGCTCAGTGCCCCAGGTTTAACCTTTTTGGAGAATCAGCACATTTTTCAGCAGGTGCTAGTCCTTCACTATCCAAAACCAGACAACATAAATGATTTCCCTTCATGGTGGCGACCATCTGTCACAAAATCCACATGTGTTCGGGACATAAACTATCTGTGACTCTGCATGCTGGCCATGATCAAGTCGTATCCTGCTTTTCCTGTTAACCTGTGATTGATTAGCACATTGCATCTTGACACAATGTTCAGCTGAAGGTCCGCCCCGTTGTTTTCTTCTTTTAGTTTAAAAATCTCCTCGGAGCAGAGCCTCTACCTCAGCCGTCTTTCTCCGTCTGCCCCCTTTTCTGTCTCATTGCTTCTACTCGCCGGCCGGTGCTTCACTGAACATTATGAAAAATGAAGCAATAGAGCGTTAAGATTCCTCACGTGACTACCAGCACGCGCCAGTAGTGTGTGTAACCACACACACACACACACACACACACACACACACACACACACACACACACACACACACACACACACACACACACACACACACACACACACGTCTGGTGGTGGTAATGGCACGTACACATCATTGTTAAAGGATTAATCTTGGGATTTTCTGTATTATTTTTTTCTTCTTCTTCTTTTCATCGTATTTGTGACTAACACGTATTGTTTTGGCATTGAAAGCCTGCTATAGCTTTCCCTCCGCGTCATATTGTTCTCCAAAAGCTAAACGCATCATTGAGCCACATTGTTTCAGGGGGTGACATGTTTCATTACAATGATGGACACTGTCCCACATACACTACCCTGCTACTGTGATTATTCACTGGAGACATTGTGTATTAATCCGCAGCTTTTCCCAATAAATGCACAATTTACATTTTGTTTTAACTTTGACTAATTTACGTATTTGTGATCCCTTTTTTTTTAAAGAGTGAAGAGATCTACCTCAGACAGGCTCGGGAAAGCAAGGTGTTTAGAGACAGACTTAAGGTCTGGTTTATGGGACTGACTAATTAACTAGTTTATAAGCTGTGTCTGTGCCTTCATTTTAATTTAACCTTAACACGAGTATGAACGGCACATACAGTAGTTCACCAAATATCTGAAATGACCAATCACATTGTTAGTTTTTTTTTTTCCTTTCTGGGATTTGTCAGCCCCCAAGAAAAATATAGAATAATGCGGGCCTTATCCTTTTAGGTTTGATCCACTGTGGGTTAAATAATAAATAACCTTGATAAGCTGTTACCAAAGCAGAACAGTAAAACTGTGTGTGGGTGTGTGTTAGGGCTGCAACAACGAATCGATAAAATCGATAAAAATGAATTATCAAAAGTGTTGGCAACGAATTTCATCATTGATTCGTTGTGTCGCGATTATTACGCCGGGCAATAAGTCGCGGAGAAGAGAAGAAAAAAAAAAAAGAGCGGAGCAGAGCAACTGGCTGGCCAGCGTTTCTGAGATTGGAGTGAGACGCGGAGAAACGCTTAGCAATAGAAGATCTTTGATATGACGTGTCGAGTCTTGGCCAATCAGCGTTTAGATGTCTCCAGCGTCTTCATTTTCCTCAAACTTGTTTTTAATAGAAGCTAGTCAGCTTGCTATCACGTTAGCTAACGTGATTGGGTTGTGTGTTGTCGTTAAAGTTGCTTTATGTTCCGTTACAGTTCAGTATTGCTTGTAAAAAAATGTAACGTGATGAAACATGCTGTAACCCCCCGGTCTGGTTCAGTTCACCAGTCACCCGTTAACGTTAAACCGGAACACCGGAGGATCTGGCTGCAGGTTTTTATTAAATTTTTTTACTCAAAGTAGAATGAATCAAATCACGTAGTTGGGTTTAGCCAACAACGTGACGTCGTGGTCATAAGAGACCCAGATATTGATCAGATGATGTGAATGAAAGAGTTTAAGGAAGGTTTCGGTCAAAACAGACGCGAGAGGAGCAGTACAGCTTCCCACTGTCCCAGTATTTCATACATATTGATAAAGCAGGGTATGTAAAAGCAGCCTCTACTCCAAGGAGATTAATTACAGTAAAAATGGCTCACATTTGGCAGATGTAAAGCATACATGTGTATGTTTTTTTTGTGTTAGTCCATTTTTATTAATCTTTTTTAATTAACAGCTCAGGGATGTTCAAGGAGCAACCTGTTTGTGCTTTCTGAAGAGGTTTTGCACTGTCACTTCTGTTTTTGAATAAAGGGTTGGAAATTAATGCCTTTTTTTTTTTTTTTTTTTAAACAATTAATCGAAAAAATAATCAACCGATTAATTGATTATTTAAAATAATCGTTAGTTGCAGCCCTAGTGTGTGTGTGTGTGTGTGTGTGTCTTTGCTCTTAATCTTTTTAGAAAATGAATGTGGTTTTGTCTAGCAGTAAACATCAGCACCACCAAGGCGTAGCACCTCTCACAACTTGAAATTAAGGTATTCTCTCTTTTTCTCTCCGTCTGTCTCTGTCTGCTCGCTGGTGCTGCTGACACACTGGAGGATGACCGGTCAGCAGGAATGACTGCAGTATAGCTGGAGCTGGGCAGGGCTGCTAAACAGCCTGTCTGCTCCTCCTCCATATGGTACCATCTTTCTCACATACAACACAGGCGCACCCTTAAACCCCTCCCACTAAGCCACTGCAAGAAGACGAGGGCGTTGCCTGCAGTGCACTATGCCTTCGATGGCTGCTCCGTGACCCGCAAGCTATGATGTCACTTTAGTGTGTGTGTGTGTGTGTGTGTGTGTGTGTGTGTGGGGGGGGGGGGGGGGGGGGGGGGGGGGGGGGGGGGGAAGGGGTGGAAAAGTGAGAACCATTTGTTTCTGCCTTTAAGTGAATTAGACTGCAGTGATTGCCCATACCAGGCCATTGAGCTGGAAGATGATGCTGCTGCTGAGATGATGAGGTCTCGCTCTAGTGGACAGACGACTCACTCTGTTCTGTTAAAAAATGAATGCGAGAGAATTAAATCCTCATAAAGTGTGAAAGGACAGCTGCGTATCGCCCTGCGCCAGTCAGCATGGCCCTGAGCCACATAACGGGATCTCATTAGTCACCCACCCAGTCAGTCAGCTAGCACAGCTTTTTACTATGATTTTGTCATTATTCAGACAATCAGCTAGCCGGCTCATCAGGCAGCTTCTCAATCTACTGTATGTCTCAAAGCTGTAGAGCAGAAACATTTAGCCAATTAAATTGTTCATGATATTATTTATAATTGCTCAAATGTGGATATTTGCTGGTTTTCTTTTCTTTGGTTATGACTCTTTACTTTTTCTATCTTACAGTCTAAAAACCCAATTTCAAGACATCACCTTGGACTCTGGTAACTTGTGATGACATTTTAATTATATTTTAACATTTTATTATTTTAAGGTCCCAACTATCGAGTTAATTATCTTGAATTGTTCCATCTACAAAATGCTAGATAGTGGTGCAAAATGTACTAAAGCCCACGGTGGCATCTTCAAATGTCAAAACAGCCCATAATACAACTATAAAATAAGACTTAAAAACAAATATTCACTAGAGGCTAGGACTAGGCCTGAAAAAATGACTTAAACAATGAACTGATGATCAAAAGACCATCAGTGCAGCTCTAAATGATTAATCAATAGATGAAATAATTGTTTGCGACAACTATTAGTACTGATTCTAGAAATGTTTTTCACTTTGACCCAAAGCTACAATTTGCTACTGACATTTTACATTTATTTTGTCTGGTTTTGGAACTGAAACTGCGGTGATCCTCCACAAAGGTTAAACCTGAGGCACTGAGCTGCTGAAGTATTTACACCGGTCGGCTCAACGAAGCAGTTATCTCTTTGTTGCATTATTTCGTCAGCCAATTAGCTTGGAATTCTGTTTTTCAACTAGTGAATTAGTCGGCGAGCTACTGGCTAGTCACTCCGTCAGTTAGAATGTACAACGGAGGTTTCTCAATCGATGTCGGCTGTAAGATGATTACTTTTTGGTGATATACATTATTTGTATTCTGCAATTCATTGAGTACCTTCATAATACTCTAAAATACCAAATATTAAAAACCTGGACATGATCATTTCATATTATAGGGATTTAACATTCATGCAAATAAGAGGGACAAGCAAGGATTCATTTGACGTAAATCCCACATTCTGACATCCTTGCTGTAATAATGTCATATTCAGAATACTAGTATGCAAGTCATTGCAGTTGGTGTGGGTGCTTCATGCAGTTATAGTACAACAATCAATAGTACAAAACCCACTCATTCTACTATTTGAGCTGCTCATGACGTCAAAAACAAAAGCCAAACTGTTATGTAGTAACTGTGTTACTCTGACACAATCTGATTCTGACAATTCTCTATTCATTTTCTGGAGTGGAGTCCAAATGTTACACTAGATCAAGTCAACACAAAGCACTGTGATAAAGAGGAGGGGGCGGGAGGAAATCTGAACTATAATGAAGCTGTTATAGCTTTATGTAATGCTTGAATTCCTGCCCTCCCTTGATAATGTTGAAGTCCATATGCACAAGCATGGACTCACTGTATATGAATGTAGATGGAGGGCTCGACCAGGGTTCAATGCCTCCATCTTGTTCTCGTGGCCCTGTGAGGGCCTGTAACCCGTCATCACACTACAGGCCCCAAGGCAATTGTTCCTTTGAACATATTTATTTGTCACATCTTTTTCCCAGACGTGTCGGTCTGTGTTGTGAACTTGTTTTGCTTTCGAGGTGTTTTTTTTCTCTTTTAATTGCTGCTTTCTTTGATGAGAACAGGGAACATGGCACACGATACATAATTGTGTCATCATGTTTCAGCCTGTGGGATTTATTCGACCGTGAAGGGATGAATGTCGTTTTTTCCATTTTCTATTTATCAGCTATTTTTGCCACATCCAATTTAAATAAATAAAAACATATCTTGACTCCTGATAAAGTGGCACATTGAGCTTGTGACAGTGACGTGGCTGACAACGAGGTGATTGTTAAAACAAATTGCTTGGTTGCTTAGTTTTCTGTCCTTAAAGTTTTGTAATCACTATTCTGTATGGCCATAATGCCATTACCATGATGGTGACATGTCATGTCTAACTTCTATTCTGGGAAATTACCCTTTGAACTGTCCCTAAATGTACTGTGTGGGTCCAGTAGAAAGTGTTCAGGGTCTCCAAAAGTCCCACAGACTCACTTCTTGAATCTTGCACGTAACGTGTCATTGATGTTTTTATTTTGTGCAGAACCGGGAGCTGCAGATCATGAGGAAGTTGGACCACTGCAACATCGTCCGCTTGCGCTACTTCTTCTACTCCAGTGGAGGACAAGGTCAGTTGGCTGAGTGTGTCTGAGGTTCGTCTCTGGACTGCATTATAATTATGTTTAATACCACTCTGCAATTTATACGTCAATAAATAGAATATTTCGTTTAAGTACAATTTTTTTTCTTTTTTCTTCAATTAAGAGCACTGTAAGGTTGCCTGCCTGGCTTAACTGAGTGTTTAAATGACTAAGCACTTGGCTTCAATCAGAGTTATGAAATAATTAAGCTTCATGCACAGCTGATTTTTTTTTAATTTAATTTAGCTTTTGTTGGCTTCTCTTGTCAGCTGCACCATTTTACGTCTTCCTCCTGCCCTCAATAGGGAAGTCCCTCTCTCTGCCGGCCATTGGAGGTCTCCTGGAGACTTCAAGGCTGGACTGTCATTCAACCAGCTGAAAAATAGGCAGAGGTCCATATGTTAAATATAGACACAAACCTGGCAGACAAGCCTGTTGGGACTATACCCATGACTCTGCAGTTAGGAATGCTTCCATGTTGCAACACCTACCGAGGCCAAGGAAAGCTGTGGGGGATTATAGAAGGGAGGTGATGATGTGGAGGAGAGACAACTGAGAGACGGGAAGGGAGCATCTATTTGCCAGACCAGAGGGTGTCTGTTTATTATAGACTCACCCTCCCCTCCCATGCACGGTCTAAGGTACACCCAGTTTCCCACCCCTCGCCTCGCGCCATGTGGTCACTGACCTCTGGGAATCTCGGCTAATTCTTGGTATACCGACAGCTGACTTGTCTACGAAATGACCCTGCAGCTTCCCAACATGACTTTTGCATTTACAGGAATTGTTATTTTGATAATCCACAAATTTCATCTGTTTCTTTTATTACTTTCACCTTTACACCTTTTTAAATCCTCCCCCTCCTGTGTGTCCTCCTCTCATGTATCCATTTCTTCTCCCTCCTTCTGTTCCCCCTCACGATATCGCTCCAAGCTAATTATGGAGACTGGCACTGTGTTGTTGGTATGGGGATTTACCACCCATAGAGCCTCGACTTAGAGAGAGAGGGGAGGCATAAGTAGGCAAAAGGTAAATCACCTGGATAGGGAGCTTAGCGGATGGGAGTTGCAGACAAGTTAATGGATGAATGACAGATGTTGGCAGAGGGTGAGGCAGAGATAAGATGTGACCAGGTTTGTGTCCTGATGGGACGGTTCATGCTGGATGCAGCTGTGAGCCAGTCTATGACTGCTGCTACTGTAGCTGCCAATATGTGCACAGGTAGTCTTATGTAACTGCTGGCATGTGGCGTGCTTGACACAGTGTGCTTTTGCTTTTACCCTTTAAACCACTTGTATAATACTGTTCAAACAGAAGGCCACGGGTCCAAACAGCGTAGGCAGGTAGGCAAATAGCGGATTGACTTCAAAATATGCCGCCGCAAAGATAGTGCGTGTAAACTGATAGTGTCGCCCTCCGCTGTGGTTACTTCTCATAATCCCATCTGTGTACACGCATGAAAAGACACAATTGCTTTGAATAACTTCACTTGAGTCTCTGACACACAAACATGCATATCAGCATTATTTCCTTCGCGCCATGAAGCTACAGGCTTCAGTTGTAACAGCCGAAAAAATAAAGATTCAGGTCGTTGCATTCACTACATTGACATAAATTGCGAATATTAATTACAAAATTCACAAACCTTTGGGGTTATGGCAAAATTAACCTTACCTAGGCCTCAGGTTAAAACATTTTTGTTTAGCCCCTGTTGACCGCCACCTGTTGGCAAGTTCCCATTAAGTCCAGTGAACACAACAGGCTGCAATTGGAAGCTAAATTATTTGCACCGAGAACCTGAAACCACCGAGTCAACTTTTCCTGGAAAAATACTGCCTGACCTCAGGTTCCCTATGTCTGTCAATGACTGTTTGATTAACTACACTTTAACAACAACAATATAATTAATATCTCTATGAAAATGGATTTTGACAGGATTGGGTAAAAATGACAATACTGTTGCAGAATATCCAATTGAATATCCATATGTGAAGTACAGTGTGTGATTTTTTTCTTTTTTCTTTTTTCTTTTCCTGATGCAGTTGTATACTTTGTGTTGTTGGTAATCCAACCCTGAGCTGCTTTCTGTGCTCTGTGTTTGTCAGCTTTGAGCCAAACTGACACGTCTTTGTATTTCCATTTCTGATCCACGGCGCTCTCCTCTTGAGGCTGGATAGACAGCCAGGCACTGCCCCAAGGCCCCAAAACCTCAGGGTTCACCAGATTTACTGTGTGGTGATTATTTTGTGGTAATTTAGGGCCCTGTCTCAAAATATGTGTTAAAACCTAGTTTCAAATCCTTTCAGTTTATATTGTTTATTACATGCTGCATACTTCTAAATAAATGTATATAAACTCAAAGTACCTCACATTATATTACGCAGAATAGTAAGAGGGGGAGAAATGGAAACCCTTGGGCCCCCTAGCAGGTTCATTTGACCCTCACCATCCCAATGTTGCTCTCTAGTTGCCAGTATGTTAATATACATTGGTTGAAAAGCATTGCTTCTGGGTAATAAGCCAGGTCTGGTGTGTAGTCAGCAGAGCTCCAGGATGGACCAAGGGAGAGTTTATGGCAATGCCAGTCCCTAACATACAGTACAGTATGTGGACGGGTCTACTTTATTCTTAGATCTGAAGATGCAACTTTCTTCATTAGTGTGCGTCAAAATAAGTAAAATTGCCTCACCATATGCCCGCCTACTTCTTTCTGTGTCTGAGTTCCTTGAACCAGGCATCAGCTCTTGGTTGAGGTTCATCTGGTTCTTTGTTCGTTAAATCTATTTGCACATTCGTTTGGGATGTTGACTGACGAGACACACTTTTCACCCCGTCAAACAACTTAATTTGCCTCAAATTGTCTCAGACGGATGCCTGGGTGCACGCTAGTAATTCGGTTTCTGACTGTAACAGCAATCTTTAAATATCCGAATGCATCAAAAAGTACAAAGTTATTCATTTCGCGGTACATGTGTTGCTGCTTGCTGCCCCTATGTATAAAGTAGTTGCCACTAATGGCAACCAAAAACCAAGACTCGATTGCCAATTTCTCAAAATGGTTACCAATGGCTACCTGTCAACTGTTACTGTCGGGCCTTTCTTTAGTGTAATTAAATTTAATTAATTTTAATTTAATCATATGGATTTATGCGTTTTGTCGAACTGATTTGTTTTGTGTGGCAAACACACTCTAAGCACATGATCAGGAGGCCCACGTGCTAATATGAGCTGCGCTTTCGTAAACTGACACATACACTGTATATTACGACACAGCTTCCATCAATTCCCTTCTCTTACACAATGTAGCATGATGGGATTGTTGTTGATCTGTAGCTGAGACAGTTGTTCAGGTGCAAGCAGTTTTCTTCACAGCAAATTGGAGGTTGAATTATTTAGCCGGGAGTGAACAAGGAGCCAATCAGATCCCCTCCTGGCGAACCATCTGGGAACGAGCCAAGGAAGTGGCTTTGTGGTGAGGCAGGAAGTGAGTCATCGCTGTTGCTAGGCTAAATATAGCTTTGACGGCGCTAGCAGGAGGCGGGGGGGGGCCTTGTAGTCGTCACAAATGTTATCAATGGGAGTTTTCTAGTGGGTGCACTGCACTCACACATACACATGGCATTGAGAGAGACACACATACGCAGAGAGTGTTAGTGGGAGGGTGATGCCAGTGACCGACGAGTGTGTAAACGAAGCTACCCGTGTCTGAGCGCTGTTCGGGAAATGCTGCTCATCATCCCTGATATCTGTAACCGTCTCCTTGTCCTCCTGACCCGGTATTTCATTCAGTCACCATATAGCCGTGTCTAATTGTCTGAATAGGCGTGGGAGAGAGCAGTCAGTACAAAGCAGGGCATTGAGCTGACAGAAGTGTACCACACAGTCTGTCTGGGAGCTCTTCATGGGACCAGCTCGTACATCGTGCTTTGCAGCTCTGTCCTCCAACACTGCAAAAAGATGGGGTTGAACACAGCTCCAGACCAATATAGGAGGGAGAGAATGATTGAATTAATTCAAGTTGGAAGCCCTGTCATATTACCTCGAGTATGTCTCACAGGTGTGTTTAACACTGGTCAACAGGGGAGGTCACTTCTGGCGAAGGTGTGGTGTGTTTTTTTTTTTTACGTTTGAAAACTACATTGCTCAGCTTTTTGAGGAAATTACTGAGCATGTTTAAAACAAAGTAAACTGTGTTTTTGTGAGTAATCGGTAGAAACCAATAGACTGGACTGAGTATCACAGGCAGAGCAGCAAGGTCAGACAACATTGAGAAACCATTGTTGGTTTTGGTATTTAAATGGGATCATAATGCCAGACTTATCTGTGAAGGAAACATATAAAGTCACTTATTCTGGTGATTTTAAATCAGCCCGAATAGTCTGCTGTCATCGATTCAGCCTGTTGCTGCTGTGTATTTGTCCCATCACCCAACCCTTAATCAGGCCAAAGTGTGTCACTTTAAGGCTTGAATGTTCCCCCGAACAAACCACCAGGGACAGAGAGGCTGTGACAGTGTATATTCCTGTGTTCCTATAATGTGTTTTGTATCTAAAAATGTTCACAATCAGTTTCATTTCCGTGTGTGATTCTACTTTTAGGTCTCAAACAATGGACTCGCAAGAAACTCCAAATGGCTCGTTGCTGGCAAACTCTTGTCAGAATCAAAGGAGAAGGGACATGTTAGAATAGTTGGGTGGAGAAACTTCAGATGCAGCATTCTTTCAGGGTCAGTGTGCTCCAAAGTTTAACGACGCACAGCTCAGCCCTGCAATGCAGGCCTCCTCCAGGCAGGAAATTATATCATTGTCTGCGGCCACTGTTGGAGCACAGGCCGTTATGACGCATGGTTGTGCGTTTCCTGCCCTCGAAGGACGAGTCCTATACAATGAATCCCCAGTTAGACTGAAAAAAATATATATATATTATACTAATCTCTGTGTGTGCATGTTTTTTCTCCTCCAACAGAAAGATGAAGTGTATCTGAATTTGGTTCTGGATTACGTTCCTGAGACTGTCTACCGAGTGGCCAGACACTACAGCCGAGCCAAGCAGACTCTGCCCATGGTTTATGTCAAGGTACATAAGTGTGTGTGTGTGTCCTTAACCATCACGACAGCAAGTGGCATGGTCCGCTTTATTATCAAAACCTGGGAAAGACGATATTAAATCAAACTCCCACACAAGATGTGTTCAATATCTTATAGCATCATTTCTATCTCAGTAGAGTACCGTGTATGATATCAAAGTATGTAATAAACCATAGGTGCTTCATTGTGTCAGTGAAATATATGTTTTGACACTTAATAAACCTTAGGCTTCCACCTGCTACACATTCCTACTGTTTGTTTTCTAAATTAATATCTGCCCTCAAATCTACTGACGTTCCACTGAGACATGCTGTCAGCTTTTATTTGCTGAACAAGCTAAATGTACTATTCTGAGTGAGAATTTCAGTTCAACACGTAAGAGACTAAATTAGTTATAAGCAACATGATCTGTGACTAAATGTTTCTCACTGACACTATTTAACTAATGAAATGTGAAAATGAAATGTTACTATATCATCATTAGTGCAACACAATATGCAGGAAGTAACTTCCTGCATGCCCTGCTCAAAGATCAGTTGTCATTTTGAATATTTCTAATTGTATATTAATAACAGCAAAAAAGTGATTGCACATTCCCTGTCTCTTCAGTCTGAATCATTTCAGTGAAATAATTGAAAAAACACGTACATTTTATTTTAGTTCCAAGAAGCAGAGGGAGCGCTCACAGTTACCTTTTTAACGACACGCACCAATATGAATATTAATCAGGACAGGAACTGTGGGATGAGAAGAGCTTGCACATACAGAAGTGATACAGTATTGGTTCACCGTATTACCGCAAGGAAGCATTCTTTTTTTAAAGTAAAATAATGCCCTTCCTTTAGACTTTCAGAATAAGTTAATTATATAAAGACGCCACCTGCTTTTGTTCTAGACTCTGTTGGTTTAAAAGAGGTAATTGAGAGCTAAACATGTTTTGCATAAAGGACGTAAGAATCAGTTTCGTATACATTTATCCCCAATCGCCAAAATCACATGTTCCTGATTCAATCTGAGGGGAGAACGAAGGCCTCGCAGTCGCAGACACATGTTGTGTTCTATCTCTACAAGGCCTTGTTAACAAGGTTCAGGAGTTTGAAGAGGCAATGCGAGACGCGTTTAAACACGATGAAATGTTACGTACTGGACCGGGCTGAACTTGCTTCTGGAGTGGTTGTGTCCAGACTTTAACCCCGTTATGAAAACTGAGCTTGCCGTTTGTGTAGGCGTAACCCGTGTGCGTTTTTTCTGTGTGTAGTTGTACATGTACCAGCTGTTCAGGAGCCTGGCCTACATCCATTCTTTTGGGATCTGTCATCGGGACATCAAGCCCCAGAATCTGCTGCTGGATCCAGAGACCGCTGTGCTCAAGCTCTGCGACTTCGGCAGGTGAGACTCAGTAACTCGCTAAATGTTATGTTGAGTCAACGGTGGTCAGATTTGATTTCCTGTAGTTTAAAGAAATAATTTGACATTCTGATAAATGCCCTTATTCGCTTTCTTCGGCGAACACCTAACCTGGCTCTGTCTGAAGGTAACAAAATCAAATCGGCCTCCGAGCATTTCTGAAGCTCACTAAATAGCACGTTAGTATCTTGTTGCTTCCTGGAGTCGCCGCTCGCTGCCTAGCAACCGCACAGTAACGACAAGACCCCAGGAAGTCATTGCACCCAACAAAAAAAGTATCCGGCGCATAAGCCCCAGTAACACTGCTACATGTTGTTTTAGTGGTTAAACAAACAAGACAGAATGTGTTAATTTGTGAGCTTTATTAGTTCTGATAAGTGAATTTCTTTACCTTTTTGGATGGAGCCATGCTAGCTGTTTCCCTCTGTTTCCAGTCTTGATGCTAAGCTAATCACCTGATGGCAGTTGCTTCTCTTTAGCATACAGACATGAATGCAGTGTCAGTCTCCTCATCTAACTCTCAGTAATAAAGAGAAAATGTCAAATTACTCCTCAAAGAATCTGGTCTTATGCTGACCTAAATGATTGCTGTTAAGTGTTCACTGAAGAGTTTGAATGTGGCAAAATGTTCCTTCAGTTTTATTTTTAAGCAGTCGACTGAAAATGTCACCCAGGAAATTTGAAGCATTATCTTTTAAATCTTTCTCACTTTTCTGTGTAAATCCTAATCACAAGGCTTTTATTTAGGTTCATATTTGCAACAGAATACGGTGATGATGATTATGTGCCTTGATTTTTTTATTTTTTTTGTGCAGTGCGAAGCAGCTGGTCCGTGGGGAGCCTAATGTGTCCTACATCTGCTCCCGCTACTATCGAGCCCCTGAGCTCATCTTTGGTGCCACTGACTACACTTCCAGCATAGGTAGCCTGACTCCAGCTGTCACAGTCAACACTTTAACCCTTAACCTTTTAAAATCCAATCCCCCCCCCTAGGGTGGGAAGAAGTGATTGTTATCTAAAACTGTAAATCATAGCTTGTTTTATGAAAAAGCCCCAAACTTCTGTATTTGGATGTATTGAACACCATAAGTAATATACAAGTGAAATATATGGTTTGGTACATGAACATTTTTTAATATCACAGATTTGCGCAAATGTGCCCCAATGCAAATTTTGGAGACCTTGCCTGAATTTTCTCTGTACTAAACCCTCTGTAACTTTGTTCTGCTTCACTTTATCAAAGTCAACCTTTGCAGAGAGAATGTTCACATATTGTGCTATGATTTGGGAGAGGTTTAGACCTCACAGCTGCATCATTTCAAATAAATAATCATCCTGAACGTGCTTTTTTTTCTTTCTAGGCAGACCTAAAACCTTTTCATTTTTGCTTTGTGTTATCTTCATTTACTCTTAACCAGTAACATATAGACTGATATTTACACTTCTGAACAAAGTCTCACATGTGTAGCCTTTTATTATAACACCAAAAGTATTCAAATAGCCCTAGTGGTTGCAGAGATACACCCTTTTTAGTTTGGGTATGCAATTTTCGAGGAAAGGGCCTCAAAATAGGTTGGTTTTTAAAAGGTTTAAGCCACTTAATGAGCTTTACCTCAGCACATGAATGAGATTGTTTGTTACTCATGATTGTATTTGATTGTAAAGGTAAATACATGCTAACAAGAAGAATAGAATATTAAATGCAGACTCATCCAGAGGATTGAGGTCATCTCTGCTCTTCTTTTGCTCGTATCTGACCTCTTTCTTTCCTTTCGGTGACCTGTCTTTTCCTTTTTTTTTAGACGTGTGGTCAGCCGGCTGTGTTCTGGCAGAGCTGTTGCTCGGACAACCCATCTTCCCTGGCGACAGTGGAGTGGATCAATTGGTTGAAATTATCAAGGTAATGACTGGTGGTGACCCACAGGGTGCAGACGTCTTCATATATGATACTAAAAGTTGTTTATTTTTCACAAAGGATGAGGCATTCAAGTTATAAACCTAATGCTCTTGTTCCTGTTCTTGTCTGCCGTGTCTTTTTTCCTCTCCAGGTTCTCGGGACCCCAACCCGAGAGCAGATCCGTGAGATGAACCCCAACTACACTGAGTTCAAATTCCCCCAGATTAAGGCACATCCTTGGACTAAGGTGAGTCAACAGGTACAGGAGCCCTTTTACTTCTCTAAGATCCACCGCTGCTTCATCTCTTGTCTTCATGCTTGTGTTTCCAATGTACCCGCATGTTGCTCCCCATCATCCAACTTCATCACATCCCCTCAACAGAGCTGCATAAGACCCAAACAGCCCTGAGCTTTTTAGCCCCCATGAAGAATGGCTGATAAAACACAGGCTCAGTCAGCCGTCATAAACCTTGTTTTAGTATTTTGATCTCTTTTCTGAGCAAACAAAATAATTTCTTCTTTAGTTTAGTTGACAAATTCTTACTCACGGTTTTCACCCCTCAACAGTAGCATACTATGAGTTTTTATTTACATTCCAGAATGAGTATAAACGCAGCTATGTGTAAATACATTACTTAACATTTATTTGGGTGATGCTTCTGACTGTTGAACATGTTATATGTTGAGCATGTGTCGTCTTAGTCACAGCACGCGTCTTGAACCAGCAAGAGTCCATCCTGCTCTGCAGTCCTTGCTCTGCATTATCTGTCAGTTCATTAAAGACCGGTTGGCCTGTCGATATCAGATACATGCGTTCCCCGCGTCATGCTCTCATCTTGGTGCATTACAAGTCACGGTGAAAATAAACCGGGTGAGAAGCAGTAAAGAGACGTTCTCTCTTCCTGGCTCTCCCTCAGCAGTCCCACCCACAGATCTTCCATCGGATAACAGTCATCCAATAAGCAGGCAGCAGGTCTTCCTGTTGCCCTCTCAGGGGCCCTGCAGTGGTCGCTCTCTGCAACTGCGTTCAGTCAGTACTGCTGTTCATTGCTGCAGCAATCAAAGCCAATCGTTCATTGATTTTTACCCCCAAAAAACAACTGCAGGCTTCATAAAACTCACTAGAGATATTTATTTTTCATTTTCACGATCATTGTGTGTGTGTGTGTGTGTGTGTGTGTGTGTGTGTGTGTGTGTGTGTGTGTGTGTGTGTGTGTGTGTGTGTTAACAACATTGCAATTTCTTCTTTAGTTCAGTTAGACTTCATGTGGTCCCTGCTGACATCCGTATTTGTGTCTAACTGTCGTTCAGGTGTTCCGGCCGCGTACGCCTCCGGAGGCCATCGCCCTGTGCTCTCGCCTGCTGGAGTACACGCCCACGGCCCGCCTCACCCCTCTAGAGGCCTGCGCACACTCTTTCTTTGACGAGCTACGCGACCCCAACGTCAAACTGCCCAACGGGAGAGAGAAGCCCTCCCTCTTCAATTTCACCACCCAGGGTGTGCACACCAAAAGATTTATTCAGTTTACTAGTGTAGAGGACTGAAGTGAACCAGCAAATATTAACATTTTGAACTCAAACTGAAGCTGTTGCATGAATACTTTTGGGGGGGAAAAGTAAATTAATAGACAATAAAAATGGTTGCTGAATTTTAATCAACTAACCATTTAATGGACTAATTGTTTCAGCTCTAAATCAGTCAAAAGGTACACGTTTGCTGTTTCTCTTTCAGAGTTATCCAGTAATCCCTCTTTGGCCTCCATACTCCTCCCTGCCCACGCCCGCAGCCAGGCAGCCGCCTCTACCCCAACCAACACCTCTGCCACCACAGGTTCGACCCACGCTTCCTCCAAAAAAGGCCCTTTTATGCTGCTTGAAAGCTCTATTTATCCGTTAGCAGCAATAGAAGTCACAGCTAGTAATTCGAACTTGAAAAAGATTGTTGAGCTCTAGTGGTCAATATATTTCATTTTAAGTTGATAAAGGTGGTGCATAAAAAGCACTGTGGGCATTTAACGCTGCGATGCAAGTTGCTTTGACCAGAAAGGTGACGGCTTACCTTTTCTACAACATTGCAAAAATACATCCTTTCACACATTTACCGTACTTTTCGGGTTATAAGCCGCTCCTACGGCTGATCAGTGTCCCCGCTGTAGCAAGCTAGTAGCGCTGCTAGATGGCGCTGCTAGTAGCGCTGCTAGCTAGCGCTGCTGCTGCTACTACCGCGTCCCCTCTGCCCAAGTCGGGTGTCGAGCCTGGTCCCGCTACCTTCGGTGGTTTTCAGGGAGCTAGCGGAAGTTAGCGGGGAAGTGACGGAGCGCTAGCAGGAGCCCCAGCTGGCTACAGCGGGGAGCTGTCGGGGACACTGACCGAAGGCAGTAGCGGCTTATAACCCGAAAAGTACGGTATACCTGCGACTCTCCAAAAACAACCGGTAACTGTTGGTCACTGAACAGCTCCAGTCGGGTGTTAAAGATGAGGAAGGGGATGAGCATCACTTATTCACTTTCCCAGTCAACTATGTGGGTGCTGTAAAGGGAGATCCATCACTCTTTTTGTCTCTGTCACGTTTGCTTTCCCTTACTCACCAATCTCCTCACAAACTTTATGTAAGTAATTGTTTGACTTGAATGATCTTTTCCTCTTCCTGTCCACAGATGGCAGCAGCACAGAGCGAGGTCCCAGCACCACCACCGCCTCTGCCTCGGCCTCCAACTCCACCTCCTGAGCCCACAGATGACCCGCCCCGCCCCGGTCTCAGCCCCAGCCCACGGCCTCTCCATTGCCCTGGCCAGGGGGTGAACTCCGCTCAGCTCTGCCCTGCTCTCCTCCCTGACAGCAGCGGAGTGATGCTGACGCTGTCCGGGTTCAACAGCTAGCCAACAGCCCCATGCCACGACCACAAACAAAGCATCCTAACCCGCCTCTTTTATCCCTGACTGGCCCTTCATCCAGCTGTTTGAACTCTACTCCATCCTCCGTCAAAGACGTCTCTTCGTGTCCTTTCAACAGGGAAGGAAAGTGCAGGGCCAGAGCTGTTGTCGACTGTACTATTGATAAAAGTACACTGTACATGTATACACAATGCTAGCCTGCTAATGTTTGTATAAGGACAATCTGTAGAAAAAGTCCTAAGCTGTTCCCCTCGGCCCTCACCCTATCTGGCCTTCCCCCTTCGTCCTCCTCCACATTGTCCCATTTTTCTGCATCCTTTGACCTCTGACCTCATGTGTCCCCTGGCCGATCCCACCTATGGTTCCTCCTGTAGTGCATGGCCTGAGTATGGTTAGGATCACCCGGGGGTCATCCGCCCTTTCACTTCTCACCTCCACTTCCACAGACAAGGCATGAGGCTCACGCACGGGTATACACACACACACACACACATACACTCATAAACACACACAAACACACATGGGTGCATGATGACCCTGATGTATGTGGAAAGAAGCAGTCCACTTGGGGTAAAGTTTGGACTTTTTTTTTTTTTTTTTTCTTTGCCTGGGGTTATTTTTAAATGGTCATAAAAGCTGTTTTACGCGAACTTGTTTTAAATTTTTTTTTACTCCTGGGCAGATGTTTTTGGATTGCCTTGTGCAATGGATGTGACACGTATCTGGTCCTGTGTGTTTGTATAATATATACATACAATACAAAAACAAACATGCATACATACACAGTTTATATATTACTTTTCCTTATGTATAAAAAGTATATATAGATATATGTATATTAACTACAATGGTTCAGAAATCATTTATGGTGAGCTCATATCTGGCAGAGCAGTGGCAATATTTGCCGCTGCTTAAGGACAATAGATTTAGATATGGTGGTGTTTTTGTTTTCTTTGCTGGAGTGTGGTTAGATTCCAGCAGTCTCTTCCTTGTCCTCCTGTGTTGTCTCTATTAAGGCTGTAGATGGATTTAGGGCATCGCTCTATTCCCCATCTTTGTACCGACTGTCTGTAACAGTGTTTCTGTGACAGTGCAGTGTCTAGAAAAACATCTTTCCACGTCTCGCTCCTCCTCTTTCTCGCCGTCTCCGTGAAGAAGTCAAGATGTTTCTTAACACTTTTCTTTCCTCGACACCTTGAGAAGTCTGGGCGGTGGACCCTCGGCTCATCTCTGGCTGTCTCACGTGTTGTGACCACTGACTAAAGTGTTAGCCTTCTTTCTCCTCCACCCGCCGCACATAGAGCCACTCGGTACAGTCTGTCCAAGCGTCTTATTTACAGAGAATACTCACTACATTAAAAAAAAAAGAAAAGAAAAGAAAAAAGAAGAATTTGTATATACAGTATAAATGCTCCTCACCAAAATTCTGACATGTATGACTTGTATGTTTTTTTTGTTTTTTTTTATGTTGATTATTTTTCCCATGTTGTGTTAAAGGTATGTATATATGCAGACCCATGTACTGTTTATGAGCAAAAACAAAGATGACAAAGGGTATGGAAAGACATGAAAAAAGATTAAAAAAAACAAAACAATCAGGGCAAAACTGATGTTTGTGGATATTGTAGATGATGATGATCAGCTTTATCCAGCCATATGTTCAATCTTACCTGTACAGTACAGTAGATGACAGCTGTATTATTGTAACGAGAACTAGTCATGTATAGTGTAACTATAGTTTGGAGTGCCTTTGCTTTCATACACCTTCGCCTTGTCACCCAGCCCCGCCATCACCCTCTCACCCCGATTGTGACTCTCCCTTTGGTGCTGTTGAATGTCCTGCTATCCCAAAACACACACACACACACACACACACACACACACACACACACACACACACACACACACACACACACACACACACACACACACACACACACACACAGACACACAGTGCTACTTGATTTTCAGCCCCTCCCACTCACACCTCTTTTTCATTGCACACGTATTGTAATATACAGACTTTGTTAATTGTAAGGACTTATTTTTATTTTTTTCCTGAAATGAAGAAACAATTAGATGAGTGTTTATTTTAATATTTGTTTTATCTTTGACACACATGCACGCACAAACATGTATACCATAGTTCTGGCACGGGCTCCGGGGCATGAAGTGAGGGGAGGGGGGTCCTCATATACTGCATGTGTGTGTATGTGTACATATGTGTATACACACACACACACAATACAGTACATTTTCTGTGTTAATCACAGTGTTGGTTCTGTTACCAAAGCCAAACTAAGATGTAGTTGTGATGAGCCATCCTCAGAGGCAATAGTGTATTCTGTCTCTTCTTCTCTGGATATTTTGTTGTCAATCTGTCCTCTTGCTTGTTCTCCTTCCTGTCAGCATACTAGGACGGTGGGAGGGATTCAGTAGCACCTAAGGTGGAGTCTTGTAGCCTCTCTCCTGTCTCCTGCTTGCTGTAATTTCGCATTCATGGACGTGTTGCTAACCACCACACAAAAGTTTGACCACCTCGCCCTACCCCTAACTCCAGTTCAATAAAAACACCACAAAGGTTACCAAAATAGAAGACAAGCAAGTGTACATGCTCGTATAATATATTATATGAGCATACACACTATGCTAACTGGGGTTAAAGAAAAGAAAAATCATAGAAAATACTACAAAAACATCCTGTATAACAGTACTACTACTTGAATGCCTCTGTTTGTGACTGAAACGTTTTTTTCTTTTCTTTTCTTTTTTTTTCTTCTTTTGTTCTGTGAAGGTAAGCTAAATGTGCACCTCTGTAAATATTCCCTCTGCGTGCTCTGAGGAATAGTTCCCTGGTACTGTAATTTGCATTAAATAAAGAGTAGGATAGCCTGGAAATGATCAACTCTTTGTCTGTTCCGTCTTCTTTTAGTGCGGGTGCAAAATGGACGTCAGAGATGGTATGTATGAAGCCTGTTCAGAGTATGAGAGGATCTATATTTTCAGAAAGGTGTGATGCATAAATATTCCAAATAGTTAGAACTTGGTTTCAGATACTAAATGGCAGAACCAGCTAATTTAACATACTTTGGAAAATTGTGATTAAGTTGATAAACATTTACTCTCTCTATACTTTCCCAACAAGTACACAAGATGCTGGCTTCAACATAATCAGATATATAGAAAAGACAGAGGAACACAGATGAGCTTGATCCTCTGGTAACATAATGTAAGGTATAACAAGTGAAATAATCATTGTAAGATATAAGAACTCTTCTTTGATCGACGAGGAATAACAAATCACAGAAACGATGAAATAAATTATTCTAAAAATATAAACTTGATGGGATACTTTTCATGGAAATGTTTAATTTTGAGGTTGTGCCCTGTGATCCACTTGGCGACGTGATCCTTTGAATTAGTATGTCCACAGTGGGGCAGTGTTTGTCTTATTATTCTGGTAATGGAGCAGAGGCACCGTCACACACAATCTGGAGAGCAGTTTTATTTGCAGTAAGCGTTTCACGTGATGACATCAAACTAAACAACAATCTGAGGTAACGAATATAAAATGCACGTATTTGCAACTACGGCTCTTTTCATTCTATGAGAAAATACATACTTTTTTTTTTAATTGTAAGACAAAAGACAATACATAGACATAACACCAAGAGGACAACAAAACAGTGAGATACAAGCCAGCAAAACATCATATATTCAGGGTATTTTCTGACATTTCTGTGTGTGACATTTAGTAAAACATTAAACCTCATAACATAACCTCGACATTGTAAGCAAAACAAATAACACATGTCAAATCCCCCATAATCCCCTGGTACTGTAACCACTTCACAAAACAAAACTTTGTCAAACTTAATGCCGCTTTCGTGGCTTCTTTGACGTGTGGGTGACAGACGATAGTTTACAGCAGGACTAACAATCATCTTCTCAAGGTTTTTTTGGGTGTATGTATTCGACTATCACGTTTTTAACTTGTGTACAGTACAACAACAAAAACATAATACTTTGCATTAAATCAACGAGCACATTCAGCTGGTCCTGTCCATGTGCAGCAGTGTTAAAAGCCATTACAGGGGTTTTTACTGACCATCTCCATTATGAGAGGCGATAAAATGTCTGGCTGGATGTCCTGGATCTGCAGAACCTGTTTGCTGTACTCCTCGGTCATCGTTCTCATCTCCGTGAGACAGGCCATCACTTTGGGGTACAGCAAGCTGAAGGCACAGAGGAAGCAGAGGAAGGTCAACAACCTGTGAAAGGTTTCAGAGTGAGCGAATCGAGTGTTTCACTCACAGTTTTTCTGGTCCCGTCCTCTTGAAGTCAATCCAGGTTTTTAGTGTCAGTGCCATGTTTTCATGAAGCTTGTCAATCACACCGTGTTGCTGCACACCAGGACGGTCTGATCGATCAAATCAAATAACAAATCTCTACTCATGAGAACGTCTGAAAATGTTTGGCTGGGTACTAATGCACACTGTTTCTAGGGTTTAAATGTTCAGCGATATCACTAAGGACTGTAATGAAGCGCTGCTACCTGGAGAAAACAGGGACAGGGCTTGCATGAGAACATACTCTTCGTCCTGCAGACCCAGTTTGCGCAGCGTGTGGTGAAACCTGAGCAGAGGTTCCAGCAGGAGCGGCTGGAAACCCGCTACAAAACGATACGACAGAGATGGCAATAACAGACCATGAGACAAGTGAAAACATGCAAATTAACTTGGATAAAAATGTTTGCAGTGGAGTCAGAGATGTTGTCTTTTCCCTAAATGCAAGCCACCCACTAACAGGTCAGTATGAATGAAGCCTTGAGATGCAGAGAAGAGGAGCGACCTCCAGAGGTCTGCTAAGCTCACGTCTTTCTAACTCCACAGCAATAGGTTTTTATTTTTATCCAGCAATCATTTTACTGTGGAAAATCTTTGGTGAATGAGGCATTGTTTCATTGAGTTTCATTATCAGAACTCAGTGGAATACATTTGAATTGATAAGTGAGCGAGAGCAGCATTTCTGGCATGACAGCATTGTCTTAATGAAGAAAGTAACATTATTAGCATAATGTGCATTATGCATCACCCTGATTACCATTTTTTTTGTCAGCACCAACTTGTATATGTTAATTTAAT
This sequence comes from Myoxocephalus aenaeus, assembly GCA_038501785.1. Lineage (NCBI taxonomy): Eukaryota > Metazoa > Chordata > Actinopteri > Perciformes > Cottidae > Myoxocephalus > Myoxocephalus aenaeus. The sequence goes on from JBAMJR010000154.1 coordinate 2,756,277, forward strand.
CTGCAGCCTCAGCTTTTAAATGAATATTGTCTTTTCATTGAATATTTCCATTTTTTAAGTAAATTATGGGCAATATAGACAGAATTAATATCGGGATTAATTTCGCAACATATTTTTCTGTTTCCATAAAATCAATATTTACAAAAGTATAAAATATCACAAGCTAAGAAGTTTAATGAATACAGGTGCATTCCTATGCACCTGTATTCATTACATTTCTGATGAAATTAGATGAATTTTGACACACTGTCATCAAAGACGTTTTTTAGAGACGCAACATCTAAACAATAATATTCTGTGTGGCCTGAATTATTTCCTTACTCCATTTTGTAAATATCCCATAAACATTTTGAGAGACATTGCACGCAGTATCAGTCTTAAAGAGTCTGCCAGCCAACGGAGGTCAGAGCTACAGACAATGAATGAATGCCTACAGCTTTTTTTATTTGGATCTTTATAGAAGCAGACCACACCAGTTTGACAACATTCTGCTGAGCTTTCCTCCACGAGTCACGTGACACCTCTGTGAACATGACGGGTGAGAGAAGTGCGAACACTTTCACAGATAATAAGTACTACTGATTAACTACCACTTTGCAACTTCACATACAAAGAATGTAATCGCTAATCCACACCAACATGGCAAAGCTCATGTGATGCTTTTTTATCAAATGTGGAGCATCTGTGAAACGAAGTATACTTGTCTGGTCTGAGGCTGCTTTGTGTTGATTACTTTGAAACTGCCACTTATCACCTAGATTCCTCACACCCAGTACACACCTCTGTGCTGCTCACTCTGTAATTAGCATCAGACCATATGTGTGCCTTTAAAGCTTAACCTGTTCCACTTCATCTACTCACAATCAATGCTTTTGTATTTTCAATCCATGCTCTAAAGCTGCAACCATTACTGAATATATGTTGTATTAATTAAGTACATGACTGTACTCTGCCTCCATATAATTCCACCTCTTTCCTTAAAGCTGCTATCAATATTTTTTTAATTTACAATAGATCAAATTACTACTTTATCACACAACTCTGTTGTTCCGCTCAACTCTACAAAGTGTTTTAGTTTTTCAGCTCATTGTTTTGATTTAGTGGCATGCAAATTTACTGAAGAATGAGAATGAAATATAAAAACCCACTGTAGCTACCTGCTCAGCATCAAACAGCAGCATTTAGCTGGTGAACATAACGGAGCATTTAGCAGCTAAAGAGACAAATATTTCCTGTCTGAGCTAGTGGAGACCAAAACAGAGCTAAAAGGAGAGTAAATATTAGAATATGAGGACTTACAGAAACACTTGATGTTGATGCCAGAGGTCTTTAAACGTAATTGCACCAACACATTTGCCATGTCAACTCTACGAGGTGATAATACGTCAATGTGTTGCTATTGTTTAAAACGTGTTGTGCGTAACAAACAATAAGTAGTATTATTACAGTGCGCTTTTTAATATCTATGTTCATTTTCCCACTGCACACTGGATATAGCCAAGCCTACTCCTTTGAACATATATAAAAGAATGCATTGGCCTTTGCTTGGTGGTCTCACCTCGTACAGCGTCATCTATGCAGTATGTGATGTGGCCGCATTTCCAGGTGCCCGTGTTTGCATTGAACACCATGTTGAAGCGGATCTGCATAATTTCAAAAGTGGCTTCCTTCAACAGAGCAATTTGGTCCTCCATGTTGAGAGATCTGTAAGACACACACACACACACACACACACACACACACACACACGGGCGCGCGCGCAACAGTGAGATCATCAGTTAAAAAAACAAAAACAAATTTGAACATGCATGGAGGCCCACATTTACCGGAAGTCGTGAAGACTTTTGGAGAAACTAATTATGTCCTGAATCATGTAAGTGGTGAGGTCAGTCACGTGTGGAAGAGCCGAGAAAATAGCGGCTTTTATGACCTCTGTGTCCTTGTGGTTCTCTTGTTTTTCAAAGGAACCAGAGAGGAAGCAGAGGGAGCTTTCAGACTGGTTGAGCTCACTCGTAGGAAGGATGTTTCTATCGATGGGCTGAAAAAAAGAAAGCGTCATTCAGACATGTTAAAACAACGACAAAGACCTCAAACGCGCTAGCAGTCGCTCACGCACCCTAAAGCCACTGAAGCGGTAAAACGCTGAGTCAAATGAGTTGTGGTGGCCACCAAGGAGCTCCTGAATGGTTTCCTGTTGTTGGGATGACAGCTGTGTTGGTGCCTCAAGCATCTTCTTAGACTGGATTCTGATCCTCCGCTCCAATACCGCCTTCTCAGACATGACCACTACATGGGCACAACACGTACCGCATGTATAGAAATCAGATTTAAATAAACAGTCACTAAACCAACTTCTAATGCTGAATGGTGTTGAAATAGAATAGTCTCAAAGCAAATATTGCTATTACATAAAATCCTGATGCCATATTAATATGCACAGCTAATCACATGTTGTATCTGGATGTTACTTACTTTCTTGGCGCATGCCTATGGCCTGGCATTTACGGAAGCGGCAGGCTTGACACGAACGTCGGTTGTTTTTGTTTATTTTGCATTCATTCAGGAACCTACAGCGGCACTGCGTGGACCTCTTTATGGCACGTCTGAGTTCATTTAAAAGTCCACTTAGTGACAGGTTACGAACATACATTTGATGTTAGAAATCATAATGCATGAAAACACACATTATATTAGAGTTTTACAGTGCGCGATGTATGTGTGTAATGACAACGCACCGGCCAGGAAGTAATTCAGGAGAATACTGAGTGGAAATGTATAAAACACCTTCATCCGAATCAGAAGACGACATCACACTGGTTTGTTTCAGATGTGTAAAGTTAGCCGTCCGCGCAGCTCACAGGCTGCTACTGTCTATAATAAATACTGATTAAATAGTTTGGCCAGTCCAAGTGTTCCCTAAATGACTCTTACAGAAAGCAAACTGATTGCAGTGTATTTTTTACAACCTTTTCTAACCTTTCAAACTCTTTGCTTCTATGTGTATCTGTTGATCTGGTCGATAAGCTGCTGCATAAACAACTTGTAATGCATTTAATTCAATTGAATTAATGAGATTATTTACTTTTCAAACATGAAGTGTTTGGAGTGAGAGACGTTTTTTTATGGAGCGATGAAATGCTGTGTGGCTCAAAATCCATTTAAATTCATCTGATGATTGACTTAAGCAAGTGAAACTACTTTGAACCTGACTTGATAAGGTAAAGTGAGTTTATTGGTTTCAAGGCGATGTGGTTATACTTAAGAAAAGTGAGGCACATGTTGTCACCTGTCTCCTATATCACAGATGTCCCTGTTGGTTGTTATAAATAATGGCACAACCAGGAAGTAGAAACACAGACTGGGATGAGGGATGAGCATGTTGTAATAGAGAGAAAAACAATGAGAGAAACAACCTCACCTGAAGAAGCCTTTGCAGCCTTCACACGTCAAGGCATGGAAGTGGAAACCCTTGGCCAGATCTCCACACACACCACAGACTTGGGGCTCCTCCTCTTCTGCCACCTCTCCGTCCTCATCCATCACTTCATTGTGCCTTGTGAGCGCTTCTCGGACGCTCTGCACGCCAGTGTCCTTCTTACTCATTCTCCTTTTTTACTAAATCACAACAGATTTACATTAGACGTATGATCTGCAATAATCTGCTGTGTGACGCTCTTACCGTCACAAGATAAGGCAACAGTAGTGTGGCTGAATTCATTCAACAAATGGGTGCAGAGTAATTTTCTTCTATTACATCTTTGAATAAAGCTGCAGTGACGCATGCGTTTGAATGAATATATTTAAGATGATTAAAAGCCTTTTATTGTTATGCATTCTCTGAGGCTAAATGGTCACAGTGAGGAACCATTTCAAACTTTAAAGAACATTAAATAACACTGAGTACTGAACAGAACCACTTTACACTCTCATTACTTCCAATGACACTTGTGAAGTTGCTTGGTCTCTCACCGTGGTCATACGTTTAATCTAACACTGAACTCAGGCTTAGTCAGCTAGGTAACACATACAGGCAAATGGGTACATTTTTGTTTAACAGTTTTGTATAGTTGTATTTTTGATTCAAATCTTCAAGATGGTGAATGCAACAGAACTGACAGACCTGAAGAAAGTTGATTTTTTTTTCACGCTCAAATACACATTTTCAGTGTCAATAAATGTGCTACTGTATACATCATGAATCAACACCACAATATGACGTTATTCACCACAATCATAATGCGTATTTTATGTAGGCCTACTAGCCCGGTGTGGTGTGTCTTTAAACCGGGCACAACGAGCAGACTTTTTACTTTCGCTTACACAACCGTGTGGCTGGCAGTGATTGAGAAACATGTATCGATTCTCAATCGGCACCTGGCGATATAACGACATGTGTTTGTTTGGGCCACGCACCTCTGTCGTCATTCTGTTAACTTGGTGGACAGCAATTACTTTCTGACACAGCCAATTTGACATTTGCAATAAGTCAACACAAAACAAGTGAATAGGACTCGTTGTCAACATAATCTGAACTATATAAAGAGTTGTTCGACAGCTCCTGTGTCTGGGTAAAGTCGAGTGTTATTCTAACAGTGATCGACGGTCCACTCACTGACTCGGTGACTCCAGATGTCCAAACAGCGGTGAGCTGCCCACTGAGCGTCGGTGTAACCTCGGATTCCCTGAACACTCAACAGGTGAGAACGAGTATCGCAGTGGCTCTTCCTGCTGCTCGTGTTGTTTGAGGTTTCATAAGCAAGAGGCAGAGTGGAGGGGAGGGAAATGTCTGTGCCCAAATAATGCCCTCATCAAAGTGACCAAAACAATTGCTGCATCCGCTGTAGAGTTTATGCCTTTTGGATTATTATTTTTTTAATGAGAGTTCAAATAAGAGAAAATATAGGAAATCTGTTACAATTTGTAATTTGACTTTGGAGGAAGCTTTCTCCTTAGTTTTCTCCTAAACTCTCCAGTAAAATGACTTAGGGTAATTAGCTCCATTGTGACCTCAGTTACTCCAAACTTTGATGTAGGCAGTGCTCAGGCCATATGAAGCTCATATGTTAGCATTCTGTGTTAAGCCTTGAAAATCCAGCTTTGCCTTTGTCCCATGCTGCATTTATGATTGCATTAGATTGAGAGCTAAATTGCTGTCAGTTATCAGTAGGCAGTTTATGCCACAATAAGGAAAGGAATTCAACACCATTTCCATCACAGGTCTTTATAACGTTCTATATATCACTTTAAAGCACATGTATTTCTGTAAATAAGTCACTGCATGAATCAATCAGTGTCTCTGTAAAGCGTGTCCCTGAAACAATATCATATATATATATATATTAAGTCCCTTTCTGTCATATTGAAATGAGAAGTGCTTATCAACTGATTAAGGTGGAACGCAGGTGCACCAATACGAACTGGCACCAGCCGTAGACTTTTTTTTTTACACATATCTATAGTATAATACATGCTTAAGTCCAGGACCCCTATCAGGCACCCCTATCAGCCCAACTGGCAGAACTGGCAGAAAAAACATTCTAGATAAAGCAGTAGAAATCAAAAGGCTATAATCAACCCGTAAACCCACAATGATGAACATGAAACTGTATTAGTATGAACGAACAACACACTTAGACTCCAGACTGCATTTCAACACACTATACTTGTAGTCCTCTCTTTGGACTAAACAGGGTTCTACTCTGTTTTCTTCCCCTTCTCCTGCTCCACTTGGCTGATCAGCTCCTCGAGGATGCGGTCGGAGGCTCTTTCAGAGGGACAGGTCAACTCTGACGTCCTGGGAATACTATGAAGGATCCCAGGACGCTCAGCAGTTTCCTTAATGATGCTCCGAGCTGCCTGCAAGTGTCTATGCTGCCTCTGATGCACTGGGGGAGAGAAAACACACAGTTATGTCGCTAGGAAAAGCATCTATCATTTAACTTTATCATTCAATTGTCATTTATTGTTTGCTTCTATCAATGGAAAGGGTCTTAAAACAAGTTGCTTCTTCATGCGTTTCTAATTGTTGGTACGAATACTGTCTACTCCAATTTGTCTAATTTTCAATATTTTTTTTTTCTATGATAATGTGTGAATACAGTGAAAACAGAAACATTTCCCAAACCTTTTTGCTTGACACTGATCTTCTCGACTTCTGGGATAAGGAAACTGTACATCAACTCAGACACAATCTCCTCCGACTGAAGACTGTTTCTGCTACTCACAAACACAAATAATGTTTCTTCATTATCACTGCTTGGACATTTCTGAATGTAGAGCATTAGCAGACATGCTGAGTTATCCCTTACCTTTCCTCCATGGCATAAGCGATGTCGTTGACCTCCTTTGCCCTTCTGTGGATCTCCTCTCTGGCCTGCTTGTCAGCTGTCTGCTCCAAGGCCCCGAGGACGATGTCCTCCAAATACAAATCTACAGTTTCCTGGTGCACCTGAACCACCTGTTACAGTGTTAAGGACACACACACACGCAACGCATTAAAACCTGTGCTCCACACACACATATAAACTTAATATTATTATCACGATATCCTTTGCACACTCATGGTGAACAAATGACACATGTACACACCTGTCTGAAGATCTCATCTTCTTCTCTGCGTCTACGCTCCTCCATCTGTCTCCTCCCACTCTCCTCAGCCTCTCGTAGGCGACGGTCTCTCTCAGCCAGTAGTGTGAAGGCATGGATCCTACGCTCTTCCTGGAGATGAATCAGCTCTTTGGACAAGGTGTCAAATAGGTGTTCAAGCTCGGCACCTATCACTCCGGCCTGAGACGCCGCCTCTTGAGAGGCCTGGGAGGGCAGAGAGAAGGCGCAATGAGATTGTTTGGAGTTGCTAACATTTTGTATGTGGATATGACTATGTTGTCACCTCATGTCTGTGTTTGTCGCTCTGTTTTTGAAGGGTCATGACGAGCTCTTTGTCAGCTTTCCGTAGCTCTTGCTCCTCCCCCTGCAGGGCGTGGACAGTCCTGAGTTCCCTAATGAGCTCCAGATTGTTCTCCTTGCCCTTAAACATCTGTATAACAACACAGACAGAAGTGAATAGAGAGTAAATAGAGTCCTTACAACGTAAGAACATGCAGACATTTATGTAGGCACTGAAGCCATACAAAAAAAGTAATGGACATGCAGGTATACAGTACATGCACACACACATGCATGTGCATGCAGACATGTTCAGACCTTGTATTGAATACTTCTTCCTCTCAGTAGTTTCTGCAAGTGGATGACTGAAAGGTCTATCTCCTCATCCCCCTATAGAGGGACACATACATGAGTTAACATTCAAATGAAACATGTAGGATGGGCAAGGTCAATGTCATTTAGAGACAGAGACATTTGCTGACCTCTGGTGGCTCCTCCACTTTGGGCGTGACAGTACGAGGAACAGGCTTCTCCTTCTTGACAAGAAACCGCATAGACTTCTTAGCCAATTCCTCCTTTTCCTCGTCTCTCAGGGCCTGTGGAGCAACAATTGGTAATACATGTGTATGTGGAACACAAGTGATATGCTTGATGGACATTTCTCTTTCTGCTTTACCTTGTATTTTTTCATCAGTTCTACTTCTGTGCTCACAGGTGGACAGAGCACATTCTCGATGACTTTGGGTTCATGTCTTTTCCCCCATGGCTTGGGGACTGACGCAGAGAGTCCTGCCTCTATCTCCAGCAAACCTTTGATTGACAACAAATAAATGGATAATGTTATCTGTGAGATGCTAGTATGGAGATGATCCACACTTCTACTTGTCCAAAAACATGAATATTCTGACCTTCGTATGTGTTCAGGTAGTGGCTTTTTAACTCATTGTTGCAGGGGTTCCTGTTGGAGAATTTATTCCTGTGGCTCCGAGGGGCGCATGTCTGAATATCTGTATAGTTTTTGACAATGCCATGTCGCTCTAGCTCATTTCGCCTCTTAGCTTCCAGTTTTCTCAGTGCTACACACAAAATAACCATGAAAAAAGAAGAGATAGATGAGAAGGAGGAATTTAACAAAGCCTTGCATAGTACATTCATGATCGAGATATGATGTTAGACCAGAGCCAGCGGTTGTCTTACACCTAATGTAGTCATTGTGAATCTTGTGTAGCTTGGTCTCTTTGTCTTTTTGGTGCTTGGAATATATCTGGTTGAGTCTCTCGCTTGTGACTTCTTTCTGGGCCATATCTCTTTGTCTCAAGAGGTCCTTCAGCACAGTAAGACGAGCCTCTTGCAACCTGGTCGCCGCCACAGAAAAACAAAGAGCGTGGCAGAAGGACAAAGACAGCAGGAGCATCAAGTACAAGGAGGGTCTCACAGAGATTACTTAATAAGGCTACATATTAGTCTTGGTTAGTACAAGTACACTTGTGATGGCAGAAGGCTTAAGATATAATACTACTTAGCCAACAGGTACATGCTAACAGGTGGCTCAAATCTGTTTTAGGTGAGTAGTGGTTTACTTATCTATTTGTTTTGTCTTTTCCTCCTGGAAATAAACAGTTAAATAACTGTGTTTGAGGGGCAGCACCACTCACTTCTGGATTTCTCCGTCTCTGAAAGCCCACTCGTTGACCTCCATCTCCTCCATCATACGTATCCTTTTCTCCAGCTGACTAAGGTCATTCAATGGAGGAAGGGTGGCCTCCCAAGCTCGTTTGGCACGTGCCCGCTCTATCATTTCTACTTCTGCCAGGCCTGCAGGCAGACCGCGACCTAAGGGAAAATGTCATAAGGTAGGGTTTAATGAGATGTATTGATAAGCTTAATATAAGACACTAAGACCACAAGTAGACTAATAACTGTGTAGGTACTGGTAGACTTCAGCTGACCACCATTGGGACAGCAAAATATGTATGGTTTTAACAAAGTCATTATACATTATAGTCTATAACTGGTGAACATCTGAACAGTTGGTCATGTACCCCAAGTCAAAGCTGCCAGTTGCAGGAGTTCTGAGGGAGTTGTCCCAGGTTGCACCACATACTCAGGGCTGTACGGGTCTGTTTGTGTTTCACTTTCCCTGTAGTCTGTCTGGACCCCGACAGTGAAGTGGGTGGGCTGTTTAGTATGCTCAGCATTCTTTCCACCAGAAGATATGAAGTCTTCTCTGATGAGACACAATGAGAGGATGCACCCTCCAACAGCTGAATGGCACAACAGATTTGGCTGGAAATTAATGAAGCACGGTGAACCATATAGTACTTACTTAGGCAATGAAAAAATAGCATCCGGGGGAACCTGCTGTGCAAAGGGAATCAGAGGGCTGAGGGAAACAGAATAGAACACCTCGTCAGAGACGCGGTCAATATCTAAAGTGGAAACTGTGGCAGCATATCTTTCGTAAACTGTCATAATATCAGCTTTAGGACACTGCTGCACAATGTAGTTAGTATGGTTGCATTCCACCATATTCTCAGTTGTGAATGAGTGAGTGTAGACAGGCTAATCAAACCGTTTGAAGTATTTCCAGCGATCAGCTCCGGTCACATGGCACTCCTCCCTTTTCAGCCATGGTTGAGCATTTGGAATGACCCTGTCAAGAAGATAATGCCAAAGGACCCAGTGTATATTTGTGATGAGTAACGTAACCTTGAATTAATACTTGGTAACTGCTGCGGGTCATTAAAATGGTGTCATGTTAGTGTTACCCAGCCAGCTGCTGCAATGCCTCTCTACGCTGCTCCGCGTGGCCTCGCCAGCGGCGATCAATAGAGGCCGGTACTGGGTCTGCTGGTTCCAGCTGAACAGTGTACCGTGGGTGGTGGGACAGGTCACTGAACATAGACCCAAACTCAGTCACTCTCCTCTGATAAAGGCAGAAAGAAATAGTCAGTTTCTGTTTATTTCTTTCTCATGTGTAATAAGTAGCAACTAAGAAACGATATTGGCCGTGGGTCCCAGTTGAAGAGCAAAGGAAAACAGAAAGTAGGACATAAAAAAAGAAAATCCAAGCTCCGTGTTCATAGTGTGAAATAAAATATGTTATTTTAACATAGTTATGCTAGTTATGCTCTTATCTAATAAATGTATTTGTCAGCTTAAAACAAACACTGTTCTGACAGTAAATTGGTGAAGTTCTAAATGGGTTTACCGTATATGTGTAAACAACAATGTGTAAAGGAAACATTGTTATGAGTGAATCTGTGAGCAACATAATTACACCAACATAACACATCTGGTAATGAGTTTAACAATATAGCTTGACCCAACATATGTATATTGTTTAAGAGTTGCTGAGCCTAAATTAGTGTTGCCTTTAACGTAGTACTTGGGAAGAGAGAGGGAGAGAGTTCCAGCACACTCCTCAGGCCTGATTGTTAGTAAATAGCAGATGAAGATAAAAAAAAAAAAAATGTTGCTGGAGGACAAATGTCGATGCAACTTACTATTCTGTCCTTAGACGTGTAGACTTTGAAATTGGCCCTGGCATGGTCGACCTCCGAGGACACGGTGTAAACAGGATCTGCGGGGAAACAGGGCCCTATTTTTCGTACCTGGCTTACTGAGTTAGCGGGCTAATTGTCAGGATAAGATGACGTAGGTCAGGCTTATTCAGTTTCTCGAAGCAAGCTTAGATAAATCACCACAGCAACACAGCCAAAAATGTAAACCTGCTCCAGGGCAGGCTAACTGAAATTCACTGGATAAGATGGCCACTCCCACCGGACAAAAAAGGCAGCTCCCTTCCTCATTGATGAAGGAGCGATATTAGTTATATTAGTTTTATTGGGAGAGAATTCTTTGAGATCGTCAAGATCCGTCCTCACATCATCATGACTTCCTGTACGCGGCGCTATAGATTCTGCCGTCAAGGAATCATTTATTTACGAGAGCTTCTCAAGCCGCGGATACTGATCACCACAGGAGCAGCCGATCGCCCGTCTCACAGACAGAGACTCTCACCCGCTGCATGCCGCGCTGTTCTTAAGTTTATTTAGGGCTTAAGTAATTTATGGATGTGTTGAAAGCTCTCATAATTATATGACAGTGTTATTAGTACACCATACATATCATTATTGTAGAACACGATTAAGGTGGACTCATGAGAAGAATACAGAGAATCACACACAATTTATTTTCACTGCTTCAATTGATTGAATTTCTGATTATGAATAATACATATATACTGATCCGCCCATACACATATTCAAACTCCTAGTTATATAGAAATATACATGTATATACATATAGTACATGATTCATACGCGCATACAGTATATATCCTCATAAGTATATATTTATTCGTAAATATAATCTGATTGATCTGGGTGATGAAGCACTTACAATTTGCCGATACATGTTCCCAACACTGACGCATTTAACTTGTCTGATATATTTGCGGCGCTTATGTCTCGCAGCGGTTAAGGTGCGTTCATGGCAACAATGTTACAAAAACGTTGGAATATTCACAACGCGTTTGCTGTGAATGATTAAGGTATTGACTTCCTCATATGTCTTCATGATCATCTCCTGCTTCTCAGTGGAGAAATAAAAAGAGGTTCCTCTGAGTTTATTTGCTATTGTACTGTTAGAAGATCGTGGTGTCAGTGCTCGATTATTATCCCTTCTGAAGAGGAACGGGCACGCGCATTTATCCAGAGGATTGACGTCTGGCTAGAATTAACGAGACCGTTTCAGCGCGGATCAGCCGTGAAGAAACCCAGTTAGCCTGATGTCAATCATCTCGCTCATTTAAGATGGAGATTAGGACATTTGCTTGACTTTGTTTAGCCAGGTACGAGAAACAGGGCCCAGGTCAGCAACGCTCACGTCACCCGCACGAGACGAGCCGGCTGCCTACGTACACACACACCTGTCTGTCTACTCACCGTACAGGTGGTCGTACACCCGCTGCCGCGGCCGCTGCCGCACGACGCCAGAGCCACCATTTGTCGTCGGGTGTGTGCGAGTGATAGATAAACTCATTTTCTCATTTCAATTAAAAACCGTGTTTTCCATCGGCAAGTTTCTCTTCCAGCCGGCGATGTCTGTTTAGCTGTGTTACCGTGGCGACGGCCAACTCAAGGGTGTTAAAGTGGGAGGAGCTATTTTAATGTGTGCACAAAACATCGCGTCGTTGAAAGAGCATCCACAGATGAAGTGTTAGTGCATTAGAATACACGTGTTTTTATTAAAAGGTCAAAGGTTCAAACAAAGCAAGTTCACGAACTACAACTCCCAATAACCATTTCGGCACATTTTCGTGCAAACGTCAAGAGTAAAAGCCGAGCAGAAACTCAAGTTTAGGTTTACTGAAACTTGATTTCTCTATACATGAACCTATAACAGCGTTACATAGTCTAAGAGACTCTATGGAAGCCCATTCTGCCACTGTGATCAAAAACAAAGATCCTGTAATGAGAAACTTTATCAAAAATAATGACTTAGTATCACATATATGATTTAGAACGACTTGGCATCTCATAATTATGATTTAGTATCTCATAATTATGACTTAGCATCTCATAATGATGAGATGGTAGCTCATAATTCACCCCAGTGATCTAAAAGAAAGTACATGTCATTTGTTTTATGATCTAATTGACATATTCACAACATTTTAATACAGTGCCCCAAAATGGATCAAATAGTTCTACAGCTAGACCAGGAGGTAGAATAGTTTATTTCTATGTTAATGTGAAACGAAATTATACTTTGTTTTCTACTTTAGAAAGACGTGCCCCACGTACAAATCAGTAACTTCTTTTGACTATTATTCATTTTCAGAAGACATATTCATTGTTTCACTTCATACTTCAGAGTATATTTTTGGTTCGTCAAAAAGGTTGATTTTGACATCAACAGGAAGTCTGTGTTCTCAAATGAAACAGACACACACACACACACACACACACACACACACACACACACACACACACACACACACACACACACACACACACACACACACACACACACAGCATGTGGGACAGAGATAATTTCTCTCTTCCTTAAAGTTTTGTTTTGGATTTGAGGAACACAGCTGACCAAAGCAACATTTATTTGCAGCTGGAAGGTTTTGTAACTAGTTTGAGTTCCAAGTGTGCCAGCTCACAGTCAGCTGAGCTCTTATTTTTGTTGAATAAACACTGTCTAATATTAGCTCTTAGAAAATGGAGAACAACTTTGTGCATGTTAAAAGTTTGGATTACTGCAATTATCACTTCAACCATATTGTAAAATATAACTATTTTTTAATTCCTAAAACTATCAGCTGCAGATTTTATGAGGACGTGCAAATACGTGCTAGCTGAGCCGTGGGTTGACTGTTTAACTAGAAGATTTTATGTAGGCCTCCGTTTCAGAAATTGTATTTCTGCATTGACTGTTCATTATCACACTTATGGGCAGAGTGACAGCACACTCAACAGAAGGAAACGTCGAGTTTTTATTGTTTATCCGCCCAATCTGATTGTATATGGGGCAGCTAATATCGAGATGCCTCATCGCAAACGTACTCATGAACCGCAAACTCCGCATTGAGTTTGCAGATCATAACCACATACACGCTATAACTACATAAAGGGTTGTTTTCAGTTAATCTCTGATCTGCAAACTGAGGATGGAGTCAGCACCTCTGCACTGTGTAACCGGTAAAGAGTAGGATGTTCTTACACCAGCAGATATGAGACCACAACCAAATTACACTTACTCAGCACAAACAATTTCTTCTCTATAATAAATCTACATTCAGGGACCATGTTTAAAACATAATCTTAAAGTCATACAACAACCTTCCAATGAATCACACTTTCATGAAGGTTGTAATGTGTGCGTTTTAAATATTTTTAAAGAAGTCTTGATTCGACTGTATTATAACTTTGGAGGCTTTATAGATTGTGCTGCTGTTGCATTTTATTGTGTTGTATAGTAAGAGGTGTTTCTTCAGATATTTTGTCTACATCATTTAAATCAATGAGGATAGACTACACCTCTCAGTATAATGCAAGAGAGTTCAACAACAAGCTGCTCCAAACTGCCGATTAACCAACATACCTTTCAAAGTTAGAATAAGAGCTGAACATATTAAGATTAAAGAAGGTGGAATTTATTGCAAGGCTATTGTATTACACTGTATTAGATGTACGGGCATTCATATAGTATGCAGTCCAAGCCATGTTGAATTTGATCTATTACACAAATAGAAACTGTGACTGTGTCTAATGTATCTGCTTTCCAACATTGTCTTGCTCAGAGTGTTGACACAAACTGCTTCAGAAGAGTGTGACTATGTGACTCGCAAGAAAGGAAACTGTGTCTTGTCAGATGTCATCCTGTGTTGGTAAAAAAAAGGCAGATGTTTGGGTGGAAAGCGGTTTGGAGAGGGGGAAGAGAAAGATGAAGGGAGGGATTAGTGAGTCACATGCCCTTTACATTTCTTTATCACCAGGAGTGTCAAGGATGTTCAGTTTGTCTGGATCAAACTCTGAGCTCATTGGGCATAAAGAGAGAAAGAGAGAGAGAGAGAGAGAGAGAGAGAAATTGCTAAACTAGGGTAAATGGTAGTCCGGGGAACTCAGTTTGATGTTACTGTAGATAGTAGTTAAGGACTGAGGTTTAAGTCAAAGACTTGAAGTGTTTCTTACTCGTTGCCAGTTTATAGAGGAACCTGAAGACAACTGGCGATGAGGGACGTGATGTGGATGTATGCTGTGGTTATCTTCCTGTTATCTAAAGCATGGAGTAAGGATACAGGTTTGGACATAATCTCTTTTTACTCTCAAGTGGTTTTAGCACTTTAGATTATTTTGCCTTAGTACGACACAGCTTTTAGATACAGACACTGTTATTTAGAGGTGCACACAACCTCCACAAGAATGATCGTATAAGGAGTTGTCTCTGATAATTAGCAACATTGTACACGTTATTAAAACTACAGATTCATATTTTTGTATACTGTTTGAATGTGTCATGTGTGCTACTTTACAGGCTACTATGTATGGTGTGTGTGTGAGTGTATTTCCCTTAACATGCAATGTAACTCAAAAAGCCATAATAGTTAATTACTTTCTGTGACATGTCAGTAATATTTGGATGAGCAGACGACTGTATGTGGGTAGACGCTCTGCGTGTGTCTCACAGTGTGACAGTCAGTGGAAAGAACATGCTCAGAGAGGGGGGAAGTAAGGCAGAAGCTGATAAGGGAGAAAAGTCTTCCAGCGTATATGAAAAAGTTGCCCCTATATTCTGCATGCTGCCACTGCTTCCTTTTTGATGGAAATCATGATCTCAGATCAGGGTAACACCATGATGCACATTTCTTCCACTGTGTGGTCTCTGAGAGGTGGAAGAGATGCTTCTGTTTGAAATCTGTGGTTTTGCCATCCCACTCCATGCATGCCCGCCTGCTTACACCTGTCAGATGTAAACACATCTCAGACCCCCATAACACTGCTCATGATAGTCAGTCATTGAGTCCTGAATGTATCAATAGCAATTATAATCTTAAGCTTCTTCTACAGTGTAGACATGCATACTGTGTGTGATTTAGCCTTGCTGCAGTTGGTCATGTCAGACCGGTTTTAATCGAATCGCTTCACACCTCACTAACTACTTAACGATTAACAGATGAACCCGTTGATTGTTTCTCTGCTGATAGAACATTTCAGAACAAATCACTAACGGCTGCTTTCCAACTGACATGTCTGTTTTCACTAACCTTTTCCTCACATCCACCTCCATCTCTCTCAGGAACTAATCAGAGCACCATTGTGAACTCCAGCACAGTTTATGGTAAACTCATTTTCCCCTTTTCGCTCCAGCTGTTTTTCAGTAGTAATAAAATATAAGATTTGACTATGAATATTAAATAAGACGAAAGGCACAGGTAGATGATACTCCATCCGTTCCCAATCATTATCTCAAACATTGAGTGTTTCTTTTAGTTGAAATAAATAATAAAATGCTTTGACAGGAGTTATATCTGAGGAAGAAAGCTGGGTTTAGTCTGGGTTTTATTTTATTTTGGAATGCAATTATGAAATATTAAGATGCTATACCAAATCTCATTCATTAGCTCTTGGAATCCATGTTTATATTTATTAAGTCCTGCAACTAAAAAATATATTTTTGAAGGAATGCTTATGTGTGTAATTCAAATGACATTTTATCATAATGTTTTGGTCTAACAGTTATCCAATGTTTAATCCAATTCCTCAGAATTTATTTAGGTTGGGATATTTTATTGTCAGTAATATAAATAAATACAACAAATGTGAAAATGATATCTGTATTTATTTTTTTGTTGGTTTGTTTTTGCAGTTCTACATCATATTTAGAATTGAAACTTGTTTATATTTGTTTGCATGTTTTTTGTGTGTATATTAGGACATGCACACTGTGTATAGAAGAAACCCAAACCATTTAATCAGCACAGTCATTGTACCACTATGAGCATACTTTAGATAATGCAACTATCTTTTCCTTTTTGCAGTTGTCAGAAATGTATCTTTCAACCGGGGAAGTGAAGTTAACCTGACCTGCAGCAATAAGACTTGGAATAAGACGATGTTTGTGGTCTGGTCTATAACATTGAAAAACAAAGAAACCTGTAAGATAGCTTTTAGCAACGGCAGTGGCGTTGATACCTGCAATGATGGCAAATCCCTCCGAAACACATCCAGCGCCTTGTCCTACCTTCACATCTCACACTTCTCAGATACTGACGAGGGGCTATACAAGTGTGAGTCGGTTTACAGCGGAGGAGTCGACGCTCACGCCATCCATGTGACTATCATAGGTAGGACTTTTATCCTTAAATAGATGTATGATTTCAAGAGCAATGTAATCAATAAGGTTCATTTCTAAAAGGGTCAGTTCACCCAAATCACTGAGACAAAAATAAAAATAAATATACATTTATGTTTTACTTGCCTAGATTTTTGTGTGATTTGGTTGAACTACAGCGAGCTGAAGTGAGTCTCATTTCTCCTGTTTTGTCTTCCCTGGCCCAGTTCCTCCCAGTACATCAGCCTGGTTAGACCATAAAGACAACAAGATGGTGGCAGTGTGCAAGGCTGAAAGAGGAAAACCTGCTGCCAACATCACCTGGAGTCACAACATATCCTCTGTGGAAACTATCTCAAAATCAAATGGATTTTTTACAGTAGAAAGTCGCCTGGAGCTCCTCGAGGGAATGGACACAGCAAACCTGAGCTGTGTTATCAGGCACCAATCAGGCAACACGACAGAGAACAGATTCCTTGCACTGAAACACGAAAAAGGTGAGGCTTTTGCAGAGTGGACACCATTAGAGGAAACAATTTAACTGCCGGTTTTGTGCCGAAGCGATAAGTTAAAGTATATTTAATTTTTTTGGTGAACATTTTTTTGGTATTTTACATTATACTGGTTAATAGATGTTATGTGCTGTACTGATCTACTGCAGATTATTAACTAAACATTAATCTTCACTCTCTCTCTCTCTCTGCAGGTCATCCCCCTTGGCTGTACGTCCTTATTGTTGTGGCAATCATTGTGCTTTTAGCAGGATTTTTATTTTTTGCACTAAAGAAAATAATAACATTGAGGTAAGAATGTTAATTTAATGAAAAAGGACTTACAATGACTACTTGTAAGCTTTTTATGTTAAATCACGGAGCTGCTCTGTGTATCCTTTTGCCAGGCGATGCCAGCAGTCTGACACCTCACCATCCAAATCTCTACCGGTAGGTAATCCTCGGTGTCTGCCGCTTATACTTCTTTGGGTTTCACTGCACATTGCTGAGCTTTTTGTTTGACACCTTTCAGGCCGAAGATGTGGAGGAAGTGGAGCCCTACGCCAGCTATGTTCAACGTGTGAACTCTATCTATAATTCATCTGTAGATTTGTTCACATAAAACTCTGTACATGCATCACACGTACACACTTAAATGCACATTCTTTGTGAGAAACTGAAGGCTGTGAAACTGAGAAATGGCGAAGTAGTAAAGAAAGAGGCGGGTGAGATGAAAGACTTCCGCTAAGGGAGAGAAGTCTCTCAGTTTAAACTCTGCCCCAGCTTAACTGTTGACGGATGGAACAGGGGTTTATATCTGATGTCACACACTGGCTCACACTGGAACATTAATAATAACTGAAGTTACAAATGCAAGGAAATGAATGAATTGGAAATAATACCGCCTTCAGCTGTACTCAGTACGCCAAGACTACATAACTTTTGATATAATCATGAACTATATGGGCGGCAATTACATGATCATTGTTATCATCATTATTATTATTATTATTATTATTATTATTATTATTATTATTATTATTATTATTATTATTATTATTACAACACATATTTATAGATAAACTGTAAAAAGATGCTCACCCTTCAACAGAGTCTAGCTTTGGTCAACCCAATAAGATCCCAATTAGAGAACACAAGTATAAAATTGCCTGAAGATAATCTGGCCAATATTATGTGAGGTATTCGTGTGATGTATAATTGTGTAATTGTGTGTATTGAAATATACTGGCTCCATTGAAGCAAAGCTCTACAAAATGAAAAAGAACACTAAACAATAGTAAATGTAAACAAGTACAGGATCTATGTTTTTGCTTTTTTTCCACTGTGGTTAATATTTAAAAATAAATGTCAAGATTACTTTTATATCCATTGCAGCGAACTGATACTTGCCTCAACCTTCACCTTGTGTCCCCTGTTTAATGAATATCAGCACCAGACCATCAGAGTAAATAGTGAGTTTGGAAATTTGTGTTGATATTCTCATGATGAGTAAACCCATTTAAAAAAAAATGATTTAGCGGAAATGGAAAAAGGAAAAATTACTGTTCTGCCATCTACTGGTGGAGATCAGGACATGTGAGATTACTGGTTGGCTCATGGCTGCCACTCTGCACTGCTCTTGTTTGGGTTACAGGCAGGCACGTGCACAGATAGACCCCTAGTGGTGCTCAAGAACCTGCCCTTTTGCCCTGGATGAGAAAAGTGCCCCTTCTTCTGGATCCCAATTTTTTTCTTCATTCATCAGTATTTAAGAATAAAAATTACTCTCTCTGTCATCAATTCCCCCCAAATGTGTTTGATATCTGACGGGGCATTTATTTGAGTTCTTGTGAGAAGGTCGCCCCGACATGTTCCGCGGCGCTCACAGGCCCCCGCCGCGCCCCTCCCTCCTCCACGTAGTGCTCATGCAGCGCTAAACGGGTGCAGCTACTTCTTCTCTGACCCGCAGCGTCAGGTTTGTGCGATCCCCCGACGTTGTTTGGTGATACATTGACCACAAAATGAGCGCCGTTGAAAACATTACGTTGCAACTGGTCCGACGTTTCCTAAAAAAATAATAATCACGAAATCCGTGATTTCAAAGCCTTGTCCAGCTGTTTACTGACGTTTGTCATGTCTTTCACGGGCCTTTGCAAAAAAAAAAAAAAAACTGTGCTTTTATTTTGAAGGGATTTTTTAATGCAGCAGAGTGCCGTTTATTCAATTTCTGTCATATTCATGTAATGTGTTGTAACTCCGTTACGTTGTTCATTCTGGTCACATGACATCTATTGCTTCTGTCCATCCGGGGAGAGGGATCCTCCTCTGTTGCTCTCCTGAAGGCTTCTTCCTTTTTTCCCTGTGAAAGGGTTTTTACTATCTTTATTTGGGGAGTTTTTCCTGATCCGATGTGAGGTCCCGGGACAGGGATGTGGGCAGGTAGAAAATCCACGGCCCGCCACTGTACAGTTACAACCGGCCCTTTGAGGGCAACGATGATGCTGATGTGGCCCGGGGTGAAAATGAGTTTGACACCCCTGCTTTAATTTATCCAGAGCAGAGTTTTCATAAGTTTTAAGTTAGAATATGTTTTGATTGCATTTGGTTACACAATATGGCCTTGTTTTGTCTGTTTTTTTGCCTGTTATTCATTTATTTATTCAATTTGATGATTTGAGTTAGTTCGTTAATATATATATATATATATATATATATATATATATATATAAGTTGAAAATATCCTACTGTGTTTTTTATGTATTTATTTATTTATTATTATAATTTTTTATTTCATGAATAATTTTGGCGATGGGTGCCCCTTTTGTTAGTTTGAGGACCTGCCCCCCAAAATGTCTGTGCACGTGCCTGGCAGTGTTGTATAAAGTACCCAAAAGCCGTACTTGAGTAAAAGTAAAGATACCTTACTGGAAAATTACTCCAGTAAAAGTAAAAGTCACCTATTAAAATACTACTTGAGTAAAAGTCTTAAAGTATCTGATATTTTCTGTACTTAAGTATCAAAAGTATTTTTCTGATATAAAATGTACTTAAGTATTGAAAGTAAAAGTACAAGTACATGCTTTTAATAAAAAAGCAATGGGTCAGAGTTTTGAGAATTATTAAGTTTATTCTTTTAAGTGCTGTGGCCACCGTGACCAAGGACAAGGAGTTGTGTTGATAAAATAACTGGGTTGGCTGTGTGTATATTATGTACAACATAATATATTGTACCTAAGTATACTTTTGCATCTACTATGAACTTATCATCATAATTCTCCAAAAAGCAATATGACACTATGAAGGAGTTGTAACAGTGTGGTTATAAGTATGCTCATTCCGCCCGGAACAGAAAGAATGAATGAAAAATGTAAGTTAAATTAAAAAAATCAAGTCCGGAAAAATGTTTTATTGTGAAAAATTACCAGATACATCCGTCTGTGGTAACCTCAGACGGAACCTCTTGACACATGTCAATATGTCACGTTACCCTAAAAATGAAACTTAAGTCTGTTTCAACTCTGCCGGTGTTCTGGATTAAAACCAAGGCAGAGTATCCTGAGATCGCCAAAAAAGCATGAAAACTTGCTTCCATTTCCACATCCTGTCTTTGTGCAGCGGGTTATAAGTTAAGCAGTAGACTGGACTAAAGGTTTAGTTAGCAGTAGAGTCAGTAGACTGGACATAACGAACACACGTCAGGTGTCGTTGTCTCCCGTCTCTCCGAGGTCGGACCCGGTCTTCACGTAACCGGTCCGTGACAATATTGTCTTCACGTAACCGGTCCGTGACGCATAAAGGTTTGGGAGCGCTGGACTAGAGGATGTAGAGGGACTGCAGAATATTGTGATTCGCAAAACCTGCTTCGTGGAGTCTGTGTCCCACCACAGTCCCGGATGTGTTTTTTTTTCTAAAGATAGATTTGATTTTGTAGCGAGTAACGAAGGTTTCAGGAGAAATGTATCGGAGTAAAAGTATCAGTTTTCTTTGCAAAATGTAGTGAAGTAAAAGTAAAAGTAAACCGAAATATAAATAGTAAAGTAGAGTACATATATCCCCAAAAACTACTTAAGTACAGTAACGAAGTATTTCTACTTCGTTACTATACACCACTGGTGCCTGGTTACAGGTAAACACTGTTAGCTCTGTCAGCACTTTCGTCAATGTTTGCGCTGTGAGCCGATGTTGAGAGCCGTTGAGAGGCAATTAAAACGCTCCCATTCCTGTGTCTTGCATTTTAAAGAGAAGTCTGAATAATACTAAAATGTACCCACATGCCCACATGTACAATGAAACAGGTTATGCTCGATGTAACAATTTTGCATGTCTCGACTTTCTGTTTGAATTATGCTATTCAATTGCAAGCTGCAGCAGCTGTAATGTGTCTCAACCTCACTGATTATTTAGTAGAACAGAAAAGAGGAAACTGTCAAAGGCATCTCTGGCCACAGAACATGACACACTTGGGCTCGCTTAGTTTTTGACTTTTTCTGGGGAACACATGATTTGATCTCTGAAAGGTAGCAAAGAACCTTATCGCAGGTTTGACCATAAAATAGATTATTGCCATGATTTCGTGCAGTTGTTTTCAATGATTCAGTTGATGAATACAACTGAATAATTACTTTGTGTGGTAAAAGGGGTTTTAATCACTGCAAAATATAAATAAAACCATAAAGAAAAAAATGCAACTTGCAGTAATTACACCACTTTTGTATATGGATCCAGTCAAACATATAATCCTGTGGGTGGATACAGGCATATTCAAAATGCTCATAGAAAACATGCAAAATATAAATTATAAAGCCTTAAATATATATATTTATTTTAATCTGGTGTGCAGTGGTTCTCAGGAGCAACGTTACAAAATATGCACAAACTTTGGAAAGCAGTTCAAGGTGTTTGTTGTGGATACACTTACATAAACATTACATCTTCCATCATGGATTGGATAAAGTTGCCACAACTGAACACTCAATTCTGCCATTTTTTATACAAATATTTGAGCTACATTTTAGTCTGGGCATATACACGTTGTTAGTGAAGTCTGGTTTAGGCCTCCTGACGTAGGGTTGAGTTTCTGGTACTGTTTGCCTATATATACAGATCAAACGTTGATCTGCGATAGAAAATAATAGTGACAGCAAAAGTGCTGTTACTAAATGACCCATCCTGACTAGGAAGTCACGGTGCTTCCAGTACTGTAAGTGTCCACTCTCTGTTTTCAGGGTTTCATAGCTGCAATGTTCTCCTTTCATGGTTGAAAAACTGCTCACCCGCACATACACCCTTTGCAAGCGGAAACATTTTGAAGACAAATGTTTCTACAAACAAAAACAATTCAAAAATAATTTCCAAACTCAACACAAAGACACATTAAGATTAGGATTTAGATGCTCAGTCATTCAGGTCATGTTGTAACTAACAGCTACTGGGTCTGCCGTTTTGGAGATGTTCAAAAAAGATATAACCTCTTGCATGTGTCAAAAAATGGCCAAACACCAAAGCTATGTCCAAAATGAATACTACATAGTAGTAGTGCACACACTGACCAAACCAAATTAAATGTTTCTGCAAAAGTTTTTGCAATCAGAAATATTTAAGAGGTACAATAATCTAAAAGTTTGACACGTGTTTGACAAATGCGATGCAAGTTTGTCTTCCTGAGGAAGGAACAAGACCGTTTTTTTTTTTCTTCTTTCAATAATGGAGCCAAACGTGTTTCTGCAACCACCTGCTGTTGGCCGTGGATGTCTTTTTCTTCACTTTGTCACAGTTTCTTCATTGAAGATCAATATTTGATTAACAGGCACTTTATCCTGTATGATAGATATATCTATGAGTCCTGCATCTTACAAAAGTCCAAATGAACTTCCTCTTGTTTCTATTTACCCCATGAGCACGTAATCGTCTGCGCCTTCGTCTTTAGACGAGCACTCCGACACAAGTTCAGGTTGTAGTGCTGCTGGGACATGAACTGTTGCATAGTCACAATCATCATCAGTGGTGGCTCTGGTTCTTCTTGAGACCTTGGCAGTGGTGTGGTTAATAGAGGCATACAATACATCCTCGGGAGGCTGTCATGAGAAAATACAGAGAGTGAGATGTAATTCCTGAACATGATTAATGTTACACATCTATATTTGTACTTTTTTCACACAGCACTGCTACAACCCGGACGTTTTCTTTTTATGTGGGTAGTGGTTATGACTTCCTGTAACTTAAGTAAACAGCACCACAGTTTCTTTTACAACAGAGGCCTCACATTAATGTTCACCCAGTATGCAAAGCGAGCGAAGCAGCACCTCGGACTGGGCGATCATAAAAGCACAGGAAGACCTATGTCCCATGAAAAGCTGGAGCTGATAACTATGACGTTAGTCAACAACAATAGACTGGACATGGATGTGGGCAGGTCTACCTTATTTTGTGTGCTGTTGTTTCCATCTGCTGCACCATCCCCTGGAAGAGAAAATGTAAATATATGACGTTTAGCAAAACTGTATCAGGTCTGTATGCCATAAATACTATTATAAATGTATTTTTACCTTTCCTGGTCTTCTTTATCCTGACAGTAGAGCAAATGATGAAGACCACAATAAAGACCCAATCATCCGGAGCGTTAAACAGAACAATAAGACCCATTAGTGTGGGATAAATCAAATTACTGAAAATGTTAGTTTAACTTCCACTGAGCTGGGTAATGATGTGTTTTACACCATAACACATCATATCAAACATCATATCATTTCTACAACAGCTTTTTAGAGGCATAGGCTTTACCCCACAGTAGTATTTCCATGACAGTTTAAAAGATAGCGTGTGCTGCAACAGGAAACACTCAGGATATGCAACCCAGATCGGTCTATGAACAACTGTCTATGAAGCGACTAACCAAACAACTCGTGGAACTTTCCAAGCTCTTTTATATCATCTTTTAATCTTATCAGTCTTGTTTTAGGTCGTCAGTATACACAGAAATTCCAGGAAATCGTTATAGCCTAATCACCACCTGCTGAAGGATTTTTGTGAGGCATGTAAGAGTGCCTTCATCTATGGATGATCACCTACCTTGAAGTGCAATTTCCCATGATGTGCCTACAGTGTCTGGATGTCTGTCAAAAGGCGGCAGGCTCAAGTGCTTGGGAGCTGTTGCAATCCTCAGCCTGACACTGTTATAGACACAGATCGCTCTGCTGCACATGGGCTGGAGAGAGATAAGAGAGAGAGAGAGAGAGAGAGAGAGAGAGAGAGAGAGAGAGAGAGAGAGAGAGAGAGGATAGGGGTAGATACCATACGACAGCCTTTTGTGTGCCAACACACACACACACACACACACACACACACACACACATATATATATATATATATATATATATATATATATATATATATATATATATATACAAATACACACACACACACAGCCCAGTCCAGCAACTTTGACATAATAAACTGTAGAATGTGATGCCTGTGTCATCACTTTGATTCTGGAAAGATGTGATATATCAAAACATCTGCAAGTAGAATACAAACTCTGCATACCTAGATATCCCAGGGAGTATGCAGATATATGTGTAAAACTATGTTGCTGTAGACTCTTTAGCGTGATTGTGCAAATGTTCTTGTTGAAGAAAAGAAGGAAGTCACTGACATTACTCTCACGTTCAGTGGAAACAAAGTGCAGCTTACTTTACCAACTGCGTCTTTGTTTAGAGTAACAGACATTTATGGATGTAATGATGATCATTCAGTGATATTTATTTTATATGCAAAATGCAGTGAAAGCAGATTTTGAAAGTCTAAAAAAGTAACTCAGAATGATGAATATCACTACTTAAAGTTTTGATAATTTCATCTGTCAAATATCAGACGTTTGAGAGGAGGTAGATTTTAAGAAAACGTACACTCACTAATTCCGTGTATTCAAATGCAGTAGATGGTACTACATTATACACTGGAGGGCGCTGTTGGAGCAGTGGTTCTCAAACCACTGAGCAGGAACATCCACTTTAGGAGTGTTGCTGGTTGAAAGGTGATCTCCAGCAGTTCCCTGATAAGAAGTGTCAAGCACTGAATAACTTTGATGACTATGTGTCTCGGTTTTTGCACCGAGAGTGACCTACATCTGTGAAAATAAGTACTTCTGTAACCGTGTATTGCAGAATCAAATTGCAAAGATAATACACAATAGCAATAGCAACTCTGTTTTGCCATGCCATATTAAAAAACACATATGCAGGGTAGTCTTAGAAAATATGTGTGAGGACAGGAAGTGGTAAAGGTTCTCATGAGTGAAATGAGCCCATGCAGTAGCTAGAGTTTTACATTATCTGTAAGGTTTCAGGTCATGAACATGTCAAGACTCATGTCAGACACCAATCTGCTGACTTTATGCTGTTTTATGTTTGTCTGCATCTATGGAAAGCGTCAAGGTAAGCCTTAATATGAAGCCTTAATATCTTATGTTGCGATAAGACTTTAAAGAGGGCATGAGGGACCATTTTAAATAGATTGGATTCATTAAGTAAGAAAACTGTTATGCTTTAGATTACAGCCCATAAAAAGTGTAATTATTTAGTATATACAATTATTGGGCAAGTAAGTAAAAGGGAAGAATTGGTGAATGAGAGGGTACATACTTTGTGTTTCAGAGGGACAACAGGGTTGCAATAATAATGTAATAATTAAACACATACTCATAACAATTGCACAGTCTAGCCCAGTGGTTTTAAACCTTTTTTCAGTGATGTACCCCCTGACCCGTGCAAAGAATTTTTGGTTGAAAAAAAGTATTACACATTGCTGTGCCATCCGTGTCTGATTTAATATGGAATATATACAATTCAGTTTATGAACTTACACTCATATTTTATTGAATATTTATTAAATAACAATTTTTAAAGGATTTTTTAATGGATGCTCATTTAAAAAAAATCTCACGTACCCCCATTTGAGAACCACTGGTCTAGCCTGTTCTGGAGTATTTTGAGAATGTAACTACATTTATTGCATAAGAGAACAAATCAAACATACTGCATATGTTTGTGTGATCATTTACTGTATGAGACACTTTTCTGACAGCTTTGAGACAAAATAAAGATGTTCAATCTAATGTTAATGATTGAAGACAAGCCACTAGCGATGAGTTTTGGGTGAAATGTGATTTATTTCTTCTTCTTTTTAGACTTATTTCCTTGTGAAGTTGATGTGAAGGTCTGGAGAGGCACAACATGGAAAACTGTCCCACAACAACTTCTGACAGTCAAGTGCCCTGTCAAACACTGCGGAGAATCACTCAATGTCACCTGGTGTAAACTGCTCGACAGAAACAAATGCGCACCAATTAATTTCACAGAAAACGTAGAAATAACACAGAACGACAAACGTGTTCAGGATGACCTGATGATCTCATATTTGACTTTCACACGAATTTCCATTCATGACAACGGCCTGTACAGATGTACTTTAAAAGGACCCAAATATGAGTTGATCAGTCACATCATTAACATCTCGGTTTCCGGTAGGCAGTTTTTGCTCCCTCAGTGTCAAAATATAGATATATAAGACGTCTAAATTTAGGTATAAATTGTTGATATTTTCTATTATTTTACAGATTTAAACCAGGGGGTAAAAACCCCTGACTATAATGCAGGTAAGAAGCTTCATTTGTGAAACTCTATCTATACATTTTAACGGATAAAGACTGGATGTACTGACGTGGTTCTTCTTCTTCTTCTGTAGATGAGCTACCAAGCGCTGCTGGAGATGAAGAGGTGCCCTACCTGCCCTACTTTATCATCTGTGTTAGCATAGCTCTTCTGGTTGTCACACTGACAGTGGCGACCCTCCTGAGTTATCATGGCTGTAAACGTAAGAACATCAATACATGCTCACAGTCAATTAATGCAACATTTCACCATCTAACAATAGAGCATTTGTTTTATGTCTTCGTACAGGACGAGTGAACCACACAGAGGGGCAGGTAATGCAGGTAATGCATTTTTGGCAAATAAACTATAGCTTTCTTGCTGAGTGTTAGAAGAGAAGATGGAAACCACTCTCTTTCCGTATGCTAATATAACGCTACAGGCAGTAGCCAGTTGGCTTAGCTTAGTTCAGCGTCTCTAAATCACACTAATGAACACCTTATATATGTTATTGGTTTAATCCAGATTGCTGGTAACTACAGTAGTGGCAACTCCAGGAAGTTACTGCGCCTGGCCAAGAATTAGTCCATCATCATTTTAAATCCTGTTTTTTTTATCGTTGTATGGATTAAACAAAAGATATATAATCTAATGTGTTAACCCGCAAATGCATACCTCATTTAGCAACTCAGGACTATATAACACTTTACAATCACTCAACTTTTTAGTGTCATTTAGACTACAAACAGGAGAGGGATATAGATCTAACTCTTGGCAAGAAAGACGAATGTTACAAAATATCACACTACTACTATTACCATGACTGTGCACCTGTGCTCACAAATTGGGTAAAGCATTATCTATTTAAGATCAATGTTGTATGAATTGTGTAAAATACTCTTAAACAAAGGTCAAGAGAGACAGAAACATCAAGAGTCATAATGGCGTTAAGTAAGAGTATTTCATTTAATTTTTTTCTGGTGTTTTTGTGTCATAGGAAAGGTCTACTCACATGATACCCGACCTCCCCAATGGGAGTGCTCCATCTACTCTTATCCTGCATCACACCTACTCTCCAAGTACTGCAGAAAGACCACCATCACAACCTCCCCTGATGACCAATGGGAACCAGCCTGCTGTGGCGAATTCAGCAGAGGGAAGTCAGGTGTCAGACCGTGTAGCGTATGCTGCCGTCAACCACCGACAGACTGGGGTACCTGTCAGAGAACAGCATGCTGAGACTAAACAAAATGAAAACGCAGGATAGGCTGCCTTTAGCGTTTCCTGAATATTTTGGATCCGTCACATTTCAATTCAATTCAGTTTATTTGGTATAGCCCAAACTCACAAATTACAAATTTGCCTCGGAGGGCTTTACAATCTGCACACATACGACATCCCTGTCCCAGGACCTCACATCGGATCAGGAAAAACTCCCCCCCAAAAAAAGAAAAAACCCTTTCACAGGGGAAAAAGGGAAGAAACCTTCGGGAGAGCAACAGAGGAGGATCCCTCTCCCCGGATGGACAGAGGCAATATACTGTATGTCATGTGTACAGTATGAGCAACGTAACAGAGTTACAGCACATTCAATGAATGTGACAGGAATTATTCTCTCATATTCATTTGACACATGCAGTTTCAAACATCGATGGAAAAAGAAAAAGTATGTGGTCGTGTCATGGAACATGGGCCAATAAGGCGATCACCCACTCTGCAGAAGAGGTGAACAGAGGAGGCTTGTGGTCACGCAGATGCACAGTACGCTCATCAACCTAAACAGGAAGCAGCTTTGAGTTTATTCTCTCACCCTCAGGTTTATTCCAGGCAGAGCTGGTTTTATCATAATTTTTATTTTTATTTTTGTATTTTATTTTTTTCTACAATCATTTCATTTACATGGCCAAAGCTTTGATGGGTTGTTGAAAAATGACGATGGGTAATGTTGTGCATTCGTCTGTTTGATTTGGTTTGAAGATGAAAGTTTGGAAGGCGTCTATATCTTGTTAAATAAATTCCAGTGTTCAATATAATTCTTGGCTGATCTGTGACTGTAGAAACACTTTTTTTCTTTGAAAGGTCAGGAAAGTGTCCTTGATATTTATTTTTGCATTCCTCTAAGTTGAGATGACTATTTGAATATTTTAAAGAAAGAATCAATGGCCATCTCATCATATTGTTTTATCCGGATGATTACTAGTATCATTCTCTCAGAGACTGAGAGATGACATTATGAGCAAATAATTACTTATACTTCATGAATCCTGTATTTGATCTCACACATGTTCTGTCCCAGACAGCCCTCAGTGTTTTTCCAGCGGAAATGCAGTATCAGGCACAGTGTGTCACATTTTAAATGTGCAGGAAGTCAAAGATTGAAAGATTTCTTGACACATTTGTGGTGGCAGATGTCCCACTTGTGCTACATACTGAGACACTTTAGTTTGAGGAGTGGTTTTATAATGACTGTGGTCACACATTAGACTAGAATAGATTAGTCTTTATTAATTCCCAATGGGGAAACTCATTTGCCACCAAAAACTCATACAGACAACAACAGACACAGTCAGACAAAAAAAACATATTACAAAGAATAAATAACACCACAAAATGCCATATGAAAAATGATTGAAATCAGAAGGTGTTCATTAAAAGACCTTCTGAGTGGTTCAGTAGAACACTGAGGCATCCTGAGTCGCTCACTGAATGAACACAGTGTATGGATGGCCTTCATTAAAGTTGAATAACATACTGTACAAGACAGAGGAGAGGATGGAGAAGAAGAAAGACATTCCCCTAACCAATTTACCTGAAACAAACATATCACAGCGATATCACAGTTAGACCGTGTTTGTGGTCCACAACCCTTTTGGCTTGTTATCCCTGAAAACAAAATCAATATCTAACTGTGAACTAATGTCACATGTTATAGCCTTATTACACTTAATCATATTGTGACACCTTCATATTTATCTTGGGACCCCTTAGAGGGTCTCAACCTGTATGTTGGGAACCACACACTCAATACAATAGTTTGCAAATAAAAAAAAAGAGAAATCAAAGACATATTGAATGTGTTGATGGGTCAAATGCACTTGTTTGCTTTATCAAAACTGATTCTGAAGTTATAAATGGCACAGAAGCACTTCATCCAATGTCATATAACACATTATGTATTGATATACAACCTATGTATAGCCATTTGGCTATATAATAGGCAAACAGATTAATTTACTTTTATATTTCTTACAGAAAAGTGAAAAGGTGAAAAGTTTAATGTAGTCTACATTATGTACGTTCAGTTTTGAAGATCATGTGAAATGACTCGGTGAACTCCTCTCAACCACAATGTCTGGGAGTTATAGCCCACACACAAGTTCCACACACCACACACACACACACACACACACACACACACACACACACACACACACACACACACACACACACACACACACACACACACACACACATTAGTAATTGTGTTTTTTCTCTGGCGGACAAAGCCCTGGTTCAGGCAGCAGAGAGATGGAGAGAGTGGAGGCTTGTGCGACGGCAGCGTTTGAGATGGGCCTGATTAGATCGAGCCTGAGGTCACTTAGAGAGTGTGTGGACTCTTCAGCTCTTTGACTTAGAAAGCATCTGATAAAGTGTAGAGTAGAGCTGAATGCTTAGGATCCTACCCCAAAGTCTCTCCAAAAATGTATTTTCCTATGAGAAATAACTGTGATGAGAAAACTCTCAAACATCCTTAAGTATTTTATTGAACAGACACTTAGAATAAATCAGCTAAATGGTCAGAGTTTGTTCCCCGCGGATGATTCGGAGGTCGAACAACAAATTTCTTAGAGAATATATGCTTCACACGAACTGGACTGCTTGTTCCAGCAGCACATTATCTTGTGAGGAGTTTAGAGAGGGCTTTGATGAATGAGCCATCCAGAGCTGTGTTGTTTGGATTGAAAGTACAACAAGAGTCTCCGAACGTAACACAAACCCCAAATTTTTCGGCTAACAACATGTCAAGGGCCATTCTGTTCTGCCATGCCATCTGGGTCGTAGCATGGATCCGCTCACCCAGGGCCTGCAGAGTGTCTCTGGTGGAGTTACAAATCGCTGTTGATTAAATAAGATATAATTTATCCAATCTACATTCTTGTTGATTGCTATCATGTAGAAAAGAGACTAAAACCCAGCTGCTATAATATTTCGGGTTTTGAATTCAGCAGCCACAACCCTGGGGACTCCTATGGCGTCTATCCACACTCGGGGTACTCGGTGAATGAGCTCTTTTCCGTTTTTTCTCGCCCTGTGGCAAGACATTACGTCTAAGATCAGCAGTTGGCACAATCACTGTCGGTTTGATTAGTTTATCTATGGCACACAGGCCACTCCATCCAGGCGGCAGGGTTGGGTGGAAAGTGCTTTTAGCGTGGGCATATCAGGCAAGTGTAGGGGCCTGGTGGACAGGCAAAGGAACCTGAATGAATTGTGACAATTTATTGTGACGTTGACTGTAGCGTATAATGTTCATTCAACAGCGCATCGTTAATGATGTTGTATTTTGCCACTGTTGTGTTCCATCTATATTTACACACACGGTTAAATTTGCCTACGTTGCGCCCGGTGGCTTGTGATTTAAAGCAGTCAGTGAAAGTGAGATTCTTTGGAAGGTGAAAGTCTGTCAGAGGGATGATGTTTGGTGTTGGTCTGCCAAAATCTACCTGCGATCGTTTTTTTTAATAAGCACGTCACACATGAGTAGTTGGTGCGCTGCCGGACTGTGAGCTTAGAATATTCATACCACATGTTATTTGCTGTGTGGCTAAAAGGTTTTTACAACTCGTTTCTTTTGTCCAATATGATAGGAAACACAATTATTATTACAAAGAAGAACACTCATTGATCCTCTAAGGCCACACCATCCTGGCCCGTGGTGGAATGGGTGCCATTTTGCTGGAGATCTGTGTCCCAACGCCATTACTTAAGTGGCGTCGTCTTTGCACATAGGATTTAACCTCAGACCACAGTGACAATGACAGTGTCGCAGTTTGAGAAACTCTGGTTCTCACCTCCTCTCTCTCCCCGGCCACACAAAATGAGTGAGGTGATTATCTACGATACTGTCTCAGATGCGCTTGTTGGTAGCTTGCCATGTGTATAGCGCCCGATGCGTTGTTAGCTGAGCAAACCATGAGTTACCTACAAAATTCTTGGGCAAAAAACTGTTATCCCTCCTGTCCACCAAAGCACGTGGCAAACAGGGCTCATTTTCTGGGCCCATCCATACGTCATTTTTGTAAACTGCACCAAATGAGGCGCAATACTTGAACACCATAAGTGAGTGATATTTCTGTTGGCACACCTAGTGTCATTATTGTGAGCTGACAAGAGGAACCTGAAAAAGCTGCTTGCTTAGCCGCAGCATTCGCTGTTGAAATGGGATCAGAAGCGTTAGTGTGATCATCACACATCGACAGTTTTAGGGAGCAGTATGGCTTCTAGCAAGTTGGCCAAGAGAGAAATGGGTGTGAATGACGTCAGAAAGCCTCTCTGTTTCCACATTTATGAGAGTCGTAAATGTTAACTGTTTCGTTGGCAGTGAGCTTACAGGCTTCCGTAAGAGCCACAAGTTCTGAAGTTTGAGCTGAGAATTTTTATCAACTTACCGCTGCACATAGTGTCATATGACGAGACTACAGCAAACCTAATCAATCATTCTCCTGTGTCCAGCGGGCGGGATGCCAAACTGCCCACAAACAGTTTGGGGGGTGTCTGTGAGGTCGGTTCTCGGTGTGCAGACCTGTTCAAGAGAA
Source organism: Myoxocephalus aenaeus (assembly GCA_038501785.1). NCBI lineage: Eukaryota > Metazoa > Chordata > Actinopteri > Perciformes > Cottidae > Myoxocephalus > Myoxocephalus aenaeus. Next base: position 2,788,962 of record JBAMJR010000154.1, read on the forward strand.
ACAATACAGTTATGCGGCTCTCCATCTGCTGGTGTAGGACAGACATTGACAGGATTAAGGGTAGTACATTGTTTTGCAGTAATGTCAGGCATATCCAATAAGGTTGTGTGATAGCGCAGTCACTGCTGTGTAGAGAGGTGAGATGTTATCTGAGTGTGTAGAATATGTGAAACTGCATGAGGAACCACGAGTGTGAGCTCACCATAACCCACAACGTGACCTGATACCACTACTGACTTGTCTGCAGCAGCAACTGCACACAGACACAGGGGAAGGCCAGCTGCAACAGGGTCTCGTTTACAGATCTTTGTTTCCTCCATGTTCCTGAGTCAAAACTGAAGTCATGTAACCGTTCTTTTGGTCAACGTACTGTGTGAACAGTGTTTCAAGTTGAGGGAGTCCAAGTGACAGTAATGCGCTCTTTATTTCATTAAAACAGCAGTCAAGGAGCTGGTCCAGGTCCATTTGTCATGCTCATAAAGATGTTTACCATGAATCCTGAAAGAGAGGGGTGCCTCTCTTTCTGAGTAGTTTGGGATCCACTGTCTACAATATGATGTAATTCCTAAGAAACTCATAATTTGTTTCTCAGTTTGTGGTTTAGGCACAGTTTGAATGGCCTGTACTCTCTTGGGAGAGAGGGGTTTGCCCTCTGCTGTGATCACATGTCCCAGCTATAAAACTTTAGGAAGAGCGAATTGCAATTTGGAAAGGCTAGCCTTGTGACCATTTGCAGCCAAAAATGTAAGTAGGACAACTGTATCTAATTTGCATGCTTCTTCTTTGGGACTGCAAATCATGATATCATGAACATATTGTAACAAGGCAGAACCATTTGGTCAGTGTAAATTAGCCAGATTGTCTCTCAAGGCACTGTGAAATACACCAGGGCTTTCTGAATATGCTTTGGTCAAAGTGCAGCCTCTTCCTTTAAATGAGAAGGCAAACCAAAATTGACTGTCTTTGTGCACAGGCATGGAGAAACATGCATTGGCCAAGTCGACGACGGAAAGATGTGCTGTGTCTGGAGGGATGGTGTGTGGGTTAGAAACGTAAGGGTCCCGCGGGCGCACTGAAGCATTACCTGCTTGTAAATCTTGGACAAATCGCCTCTCAACTGGTTCCCTCTGGTCTAGAATTTTCTTTACTTGAAAAATGTGGGTGCTCACCGGTGAATCATTCTACTTGATAATTAGCCTTCAACAACGACTCAAAATGGGTGTAGTACCATCAATAGCCTCTCGTTTGAGTGGATATTGCTTTATGAAGTACAGAAATCTGATTTTTGATGACCAGAGGTGTCGCACCCCTCACCAGTCATATGTCATTAATGCGCAGACCATAGAGAGGAGGGCATCTCGAACAGCTCAGCCATGTCGACAGATGGAACATTTGAAACCATGGTGTGTATGTGTTGATCAGATATAAGTTGAGTGACTCTTTTTTTTTACTGTTGATATTGATTTACATCTTATTTTGGAAAACGTCACCTTTCTTACTGTACAGTTTACCTGGATCCTCTGTGGGACTAAAGTTAGTTAGTTGAGTCAGCCTGAGCAGCCCGCCAGACATGTCCTTTCACTTCATTCCTGGGGCTCGATGACACATGTGTGAACTCCCCCTGAAACAACTCAGATTGTGTGGGAGACAGAGAAACAGTATTTTCTGTGCAATAAATGTCCATTACACATAACTTATCTCCCCCTCTCCCTTCTCTAAACAATATTTCCTAAAATCTTTCATCTGGTCTATGTGACACATGTGCTGTGCAGTGTAGTGAATCAGCCCGCATGTGACATTTTGCATGCGGTGAGGCAAAATTAGTTAGGTGTGATGCTGTTCAGTGGCGGGCCTTGCATTTTATACCTGGGCCTTCTGTGCCGTCTGATATCGTTTACATAAATACATGCATGACGATATGCTGCGTCATTAACGGACAATGCATGTAGTCCACATCAACAAGAACAAATTAAAAATAAACAGTCACATTTAGTTATAACAAATCATGACAAAACAATCCAACAAAACTGAGGCACTAAAACACCGCAGACTCAAGAGCACGAGCCACGATCAGAAGGAACGATATTAACTATATAATAAAAACAACAACATAGACACATTAACACAACGCTACTGCAGATGTAAAAACACAAAAAGCAGTTCACTCACCCAATGTTACTTAAAGACAAAGTCCATCCGGCTCTCTTTGTTAACAAAAAGTTCAATGAAGCGGTTGTGAAGTTAGTTTACCGGTGCGCTTCAGTTCTAGTAACAGGTCCTTCTCGATGGCCATGGATGCCAGTGAGGATCGTCACGGCAAAACATGCCCATAACAATCCCTGAGAAAGGCTTTGTCATTAAATCCGCCACCAAGCCCGTTTCTCCTCCTCCTTCAGCCATTGAGTGTTAAAAATCTACACCAAGCAAAACACTAAAAATGTAATAACTTCTCTTCAGCCTGAACTCTTTTTACTCCTACTGAGTTCTGCTAGCAGCTAGCTAGCTTTCTGTTGACTAAAGTCATGCTGGCTTACTGACCAATCACAGGCCCTGGCACGTCAAAGAATATGCCCAGCTTGTCAAACTAAAGATCTGATTGGTTGAAGACTATGACAATCAACGATAACGTCCCCATGTAAAGGCCAGCTAGAAAGCCTCGGGCTGCTCTGCTTCCATAGTGACATAGGATGTGAAATCTGATTGGATAAAAGCTCTCCTTAAAAAAAGCTGCAGTAGAAGCAGCGCTGCAGGCTGGAAGCAGAGCAACAGAGGAAGACAGGAGCTGTGCAATGAGAAAATAAGCTAATAGCGAAAAATTATTATAATACATGTAGTGTATTTGTGAGAAAAAAATAAAATTATAAAATAGCTATAACTTTGTGATTCTGTTTATGCCAGCAGAGAAGGCTTAGCAGGCCCTGCGGCCCACCACTGTACAGCTTCCAGATGGTACTAAAGACAACTGGTAGATGTACAACAGATCTGTTGGGTCATATTTCACCATTTGTTTGTATTATTCTTGTCTGCTCACTATCAGGACATCAGGGCCTGATGTGAGGATTATTCCAAATACACACATCAAATCTCTACCTAATAAATGTACAGTATAGGGCAGTGATCAGACAACAGGAATAAGTGTTTGACTGTGATGTTACCTAATATACAGGGCAAAGGCGTACACAAAGCCTTTGCTAATCGGTGCCTCCTTAGCTAACGGTCCTGCAATATCTGCCACTCTTCTTGGAAGGGACCAATAAAGTGTAGAGACGTACGCAGAACTGAAAGCGTGGCTACTGATCAACCAGAAGTGGAAATGTTTTACCTTGAATAGTTAATGTGACTTGTGGTAACTTTCTAAAACCTTCATTTTCTTTTGACTACATATTGTATGTGGGTGTGAGTGGTGTTTGTCTAATTTCTAATGTTTGTATTGATGTTCAAGTTTGTCATAGTCAGAATCTAAAATTAACCCACCCTCTGTTGGTTGGTCCATCTCTGGACCAACCAGTGGTTGTCTGATGGCAGATGTTGAGCCCTCCCACCAGTCCTGTCTTTGATCCATGGAGATTGTGGACAGTCTCTTCTCCAAAGTCCAAAATGGCCATATGGATGGCACATGAAGCCTTCGTGTGGGTTGTGTGTGCCAAAGTTTCTGCCCCACAATTTTCCTCAACGCTCTCTGCCTTTGTAGGTTTTTGCCCAAGCATTTTGTAGGTAAGAGAGCCTTCTCAGATTGTCAGCTGGCCATCCTCAAGTTTGCGCTTACGAGACTTAATCTTTGCTTTTTCTCTGTTGTTGAACTGCTCCTCAGCGTATGGTTGCAATATGGTTTAGAGGTCTGCAGTCTTGAGCCTGGTATGATGTTTACCAGGCTCATGGATGGCGGAAAAGCCGTCCTACAGAGTTCTATCAGGTCTGTCACTGCATGTTTACACAGCTCTTTTTAAGCATCATGGTCATATACAATAATCATGTTTGAGCATTTTACTCATTAGCCGACATGTTTTATTCATTTAGGGTCTGTACTCATGGGGCGCATACCAGGGGCGTCTCTAGGAATTTGACACATCTGGGGCTTAGCCCAGAAGAGTGAAGCAGCGAAATTTTTAGACATAGAAACACTCTCCACATACCCTACAGGTACCTGCTCTTCTGGACTGAATTGAATTGAGGCATTTCATGGTTACCAGTTAATACCAAATAGGCTAGCAATTTTCACAAACTTCCCTCAATAGCCCAGGCACAAAAATGCCCCATTCATCATGTTGAACATACCAACAGCAACCATTCAGCAACAGTAAACATTGAGATGTTTAATGAACCATGCATCTTGTCATGTACAGTGTTTACATATTCTTTAACATTATTTAACATAACATACTCTTTAACATAATATTTAGACATAAGATGCTAATAATGTTAATAGTGCTCAACCAACACAAACACTTAAAGTAGTGGTTCTCAAACTTTTTCTGTAAATAACATTTTGTGATTCCATCTGTGCTTTTATAAATAACAGAATAAAGAAAATTGCAATCACTTAAAGTTTCAAGTAAATCAGATTGCTCCATCAGAATTTTTTTTTAATGTTTTAATTGCAATCACTTAGATTAATGAACAGGAAGTTGTATCTGTGCAAAAAAAAAATACTAATATTTAGTTACTACTAAATAGCTCATTGTGGAAAACAATAAGCTATTTATTTTTTTGCCAAACAAAACAGAATGAGTGCAGATATGTGAGCATCAGGTTGCATCAGTATTAGTGGCTGCAGTGAGCTGCTTTCCTCTACACATCTTTTTAAAACAGGGTTGTAGATTTGATACAATTCATGTTCAACGTTGAGATCTGTTTTCTGTTTTGAGACACGCAGCAGCAGAAAGGACGTCACAGAGACTTCTGGCAAAACGGCAAAAAATAAGGGAGTCGCGCATGCGCAAGCGTAACCTGTTAACGGCGTAACCATTTACCCGAAAGTACAGGCATTTCTCCATGTATTTATTAATGACTTAGTTTTATGTCCGTGTACTTTGTACTTTTGTAATATGTGAAGCCAGCAGCTCATTGTTGGTAGAAGACACGAGCACTTTGTCTCTTTCACCTGGAGCAGGAGAGCTGCTGCGGTGCGAGGAGAACTCCGGTTGTTCCTCACAGGAGAGCTGCTGTTGCCATCTTCACCATGGGAGCGTTTAAAACGCAGATATAGCGGTCTGCTTTTCACGCGACATATTTTTCGACGCTCTCTGTCCGCTGCTGGTGTGTGTGCTCAGTGCTCACCTGTGTGTGCGCGCGCACGTGTCTGTGCGCATCGCGGTCGAACTCCGCCGTGCGCGATGCAGAGCAGAGGAGAAGTGTTAACGCGACCATTTAGAGACAGAAATGACAAGCTGTCGTGTGGATAAGATCAATAAAATACGTCCGTTTAGTTTGTTTAATAACAGAACAAGGTGTAGACCTGTTCTATATGAAAGAGAAACTTAAATGACGACTTGTATAATAGGGGGGCGCACACTGGCGCACACTGCAAGTGCGCCTGCTGCCTGACGCCGCTGTTTTGGGTGAATGACGTATTTTCTTTTTTTTTGAAAATTAATATTCGGGGCTAATTAAAAAACATCCGGGGCTTTAGCCCCGGATGTTTTAGCCTAGGGACGCCACTGGCGCATACGGCAGCGGCGGTGGGGATTCCACATTCAGCCATGTCAACCATGTCAACCATGTCCCTCGGACAAAGAAGGATCAAGTTTAGCAGTATATTTCCTTTGTTTTAATCAATTTGATCTGTCTTAAAGTTCCCTGATTATTTGTATTTGTTTCTTTCTGACCATTATTTCTTAATCCCTTACTTGTGCTTCTTCTCTCCACAAACTATACTTACCAGTCCGCTTTAAACGGTTTACAGCTTTCCCTCTTGGACATTGTTTCCTGTGTTTCTGCTTTTGAGTTGATCCAATTGTTGGAGGCTGAAACTGGCTTTCTCAGGAAACCCCATTTTTATCCATGCTTCTAATTGTTAGACAGTCGGGCTGTTTTTGTCCCACAGACATTTTATTATGGGAGGTAAGCCTGGCTGCTCAGGCTTGGACTTACAATGACTAGTTCATACGGTATCTTCAGAACAATCTGGTCAAAAATGTTGTTCAATTTCGAAAGGATACACCAAACGTCTTAAATATTACAAGTTAACCAGGACACGTCTGTCTGACACTCTAATGTGCAAGAATATCGGTCTACCACTCAAAGTGTCGGTTATGTAATACAATTATTTCTCACCGGGTAGGATTCTTTTTACATGATCGGAGCGGCAATCTTGAATCTCATCTCAGATTTGTCGATCTGGATCGGGACTCCTCCCGGAAGGTGAGGAGTCCCGATCCAGATCGACAAATCCGATCCCGTCATCATCTCCATGTTGTGGAGGAAATTTGTTTTAATTTCCTCCACAACATGGCAACGAGGATTATTAATTTCCCCGTGAGAAATAAATGTGATTTTTGCCATAACAAAAAGGTACTCAAAGACACTTAAAAACAGAAACAATAAATGCAATAACAATATAAACTGATAAATGACTTTATAACAGCAAGAAACAAAACAAAACAAAACATACATAACTAACATCATCGGGGGAAAAGAGATTTAAATAGATGAGTTTAAATCACACCACATACAGAGATGTGATGGATTAAGTGTGTGGTCGACAGCACTGCAGTTTATAAAACCCTTATAAACAGCAGTGCTGCATTGGATTGAGTTAACAGAACTAATACTATATATCATCCTAGAGTGTATTAATAGGTCGCAGAACTGGCATGTGCTACAGGCTCAGTGAGTGAATATGTGTGCTCCCCATGTGTGTTTTTTTTGCTCTGCAAGGTCCATCATAATCCATCTGGTTTGGGATGAAAAAGGCCCCCAAATATGAGCATCTGGCAGCAAGGTTCGGCACATCAGAAAGGAATTTCATGTTCAAAGTTGAAAAAGTACAAAGCCGAGCTGAACAAGCTGTATGAGTGGCAATGAAAGATTCTAATTTGATAAAGCTTTAAAAAAGTATAATTTTTTAATATATTTTATTTTGAAATTTGTTGCATTCATTACATACACTTTACGCAGTCGGACAAAAAGCATAATTTCATATTTTCGTCTTTTACATGGCCAGATACATTTCAATTTATTTTCAACAAATGTTCTGAACCCACGTTTCATAATTATTCTAATGTAAGCTCTGATCTTATAATCAGTGTTGCATAAAGTGAAACTATACTGACAGAGGAATGCTGCCTAGAGTCTTGTTAATGGTGAGGATTGTGATGAGCCCAACTGAAGCAATACGTTTGAAATCTGAGAACCAGAATGGCATTCTGTTCATAACTGACAGATTCATATGCTTTGATAAACAATAATATGTCAGCATAAAGTAAACATGATATAACCTAAAAGCTTCCTTATATTTTAAGCATTTAGGTGCCACTTTAATCCAGAGCAATGAGCATTTTGGAATGTAATCATTATCCAACCCTTAAGCCAATTGTCCACGCCCTGATCTGTATCACTCACTCACATCTTCTTCACACACATGAACTTTCCTCACTCTACGATGTAGGCAGGCAGCAAGACATGCATTCCTTTCAGGGGCACCAAAAAGGGTTCAGTCTTGCTTCCTCAGGGAATTGATTCAAGCTACCCGACCGTGGAATTTAACCCTGAACCAATAAGCACACACACACACACACACACACACACACACACACACACACACACACACACACACACACACACACACACACACACACACACACACACACACACACACACACACACACACAAAGAGAGAGAGACTTTGAAACATGTAGAAAAGTTTGAATAGATATTACACAAACAAGACATAAGTATGCAGCCCTCTTAGTTGAACAAGTGAAGACCTCACCCAGCTTTAACAATATACAAGTGATGGAGGCCTTCAGCTGAGGTACAAGAAGTAAAACCTTAATGGTGAGATCATAGTTTCAATTAGCTTTGTTATTTAAAGAATAAGGCTCACCATATTCTTTACTTTTCCTATTGAAAATAAATCCCATAAAATACATGCAGAGAAAACAGTGTCCTCGACAATACTAGTTTAGCTGAGGAAGTACTGTAACTAAATAATCATTTCCTAAAACAGCTGGACACTAGTTTTGAACAGTTATTACTGATAATAGGATAAAGAGGACATTTGTTGGGGACTATTTTCAGCCGTATAATAAATTAGAGTGCCCATGTTCTAGTCACCGGTGCATCATGTAGCTCATAATGAGTTTTTGTTTACAGTTTTTGGACAATAATGCAGGGCCATGCTAAATCAGACTGGTGCTATACAGACAATGGTTGTTACTAGAATCAGTTCATTGTTGGTTTTAGTCTTTAGGATTTGTTGAATGAGAAAAACATCATATCACCAGACTTATCCTTTCAGGACCAGTTAAAAGACGAAGACAAACAGAGGGAAGTATTTAAAGGACAATATTGGACTTTAATTTGCCATGTGTGTTGTAGAGAGTGTGGCCGTCGACTCAATCAGTTACAGAGCCAGACAGAGAACGTTTCCTTCTTGACTTCATGTGAGGACAGCCTGGAGGATTATATAAGAGTCAGGGGCAGAGGCAGGAGAGATAAATATCGTTGCACAGTTGGCATTCATAAATAGGATTGCATTTGTCATCCTATAGATGCGTGTCAGAACATCTTCCCAATGAACCAAGATGATGATGATGATAATGATGATGATGCTGCAGGGAAATAATTCTGGAAGGTCGGCTCTGAGAAACACTGCCACTTCTTTTCAGCCTCTGGCTTCATCTGAGAGATTAATCAGCTGAAAATAAATACATGGAGAGTAATGACACAAATGGAAGAATGCATGATACATTTTTTTAAGTTCAATGTTTTCTCATGTTCTTGAGAATATGTTTCTCATACATTTTCAGGAAGAGAAATATCATTTTCATGACAGCATGACAACACTATTCATGAGGACCATCAAATTCATACATGATCTGGAGTGATGAGATCTGGATCAAACGGTTGTAGTTTAGCAAATTGGGTTTTAACATAAATCCTTTATTGCAGTAAGAGGAGGCAGTGTGAGGAGGGTCCAATGGCAGACCCCACATATGGTGAACTTGATATAAATCAAGAAAGCCACACATAGACGTTATAAAGACGTTTGTAATTAACATTTGCATGTGTGGGGAAAAAAAGAGTTGAAGAAAGTTAAAGAGTAAAATCCAATTTAATGCCAACACTAAACGTCAGTTAGCTAATGTGCTCATCACTCCAGATCCTGTGTTAGTTGTCCTGTCTATTAAGGCACTGGACTGAGCTCTGTTAAGATGATGTGCTGCCTGTGTATAGTGTTATTCTGTATTGCACTGATAGTAATACTTTACAGATCCATGGATTTATCCATGATTTTCCTTCTTGCAGACAGAAAACATTGATTGGGCATGCGAATAAAGTGCAGATGGAGTGCAGGTAGCAACATAATTAAGTTAAAAAGGCACTCATGTTCTCAGGAGTAGATGATATAAATATCACAATATCATGTGAATGAGGGGCAGTGTTGTTAGCTCCAGTTGGCTTTAACAACCACAGAAAAATGTATCTTTAACGCTGCACTATTTTCACAAGCTGGAGACCCACTGTTCATATAGAAAACATTGATTGGTGCAGCTATAAAGTTTAGTTCAAGCTAATATTTCTGTAAGTATCCAAATATCTCCCTTAACACATCAGCAAATATTAGTGTTGTGAGAGTCACATTGACATTTGTCACAACTCTAATAACAGAAAATACAGCCTTGGAACAGGTTAGTTGCCTCTCTAAATATAATGTCATGTAGCTTAATATGTTTAGAGGATCCTAGTTTTTTTTCAATCTAACATTGTTTATTCAATTTCTATGTTTTTTCCCACAAGCCCTCAGCGTCACACCTCAACAAAAGAGGTCTATGATAGAGGAGGTAAATGTTGTTAACTTTGTTGATGTTAGAAAATATGTAGAAATGTCCCCAAATAAACCAGGAGAGCAAGGCCAGCTTCAGGAAAGGTACAGTGCTACACAAAAAGTGCCACAAAATCATTAAAGAATTCTTGCTTTTCATTTCCAGCTTAATCAACACCTCTGGCCACTGTCAGTTAACATAACCTTAACGAGAAACAAATACATTTTTAAGTTACAATCCTGTGCCCTTGTGTTAATTATTCACTTATCTCTTGTTGTATCCCCAATACATGTACACACAAGTTGAGTATTTCTATATCATCTTATCCATCCATCATATAAAACTTAGACTGGCCATTAGCGGTGGTTGGTTGTTGGTAACACATTGATGTAATCTATTAATCTCCATTGTCCTCTCACATCTCTATCTAAATGGCCCAAAAGGTGTGTAGACACCAGAAGTAACACACAACACATAATTTGTCCAGGACAAATATGATCTCACCTTCTTTGTGCAAGAAACACTTCCAAAGGCAGAAGCAGAGGGACATGACCAACAGGGCGGCCACCGTAGTGACAGAGATCAGGATGGTAAGAGCCGTCCCAACTAGGAGGGAGAAAAACAGTGAAATGATCAGCAGTTTTATTATCTTCCATATTTCTATAGACTGCAGTGTGTAACTCCTTGCTAGTCTGGACACTGCTTTCCTTTTTATGGACCATCAGTGATTAGATTTGAGATTTAATTCACAGTGTTCCTATCTGATCTCTCTGATGTATGCACTTCTGACCCATGAAATCAAGTTCAACTAACAGTTATCAGCAAACTAAAGCCACTGATACGGCACGACCTACTGCCCATCATTAGCTGCACTAAAACTAGTTAAACAAATGGGACATTGCACATTTGAGACATATGCTTAGTAGATGGCCTTTCCTAATAGTGTGAAGGCAAAAGACAGACCTTATAGCTCCCAATTAATTTAATTTAACATCACATCACATATACTTGACAAAGCATGCCTCTATGGAAAGATCCAAAATAGAAAAACTAAAATGTTGCAAATAGAACAATTCTCACGTGCTCTGTTAAATTGAATTTACTCAGAGCTATTAGTACAATGTGCAGATCTTTTCTCAGATTTTGGATTTCAGATAGTTTTTTTGAATCCAGCACCTGTCCAATTTTGTTTGGGATGCACGCTCTTTGTGTCCTTTACAGTCTCCAATAATCTCTGCTTTCTTTTGCATTCTTAGCAGGCTTTTTTCCCCAAAGAAATCTCAAGCGATAATGGCACCTAGAACGTAGAGCGTGCCAGGACAAATATAGAAACAATGCTTTATTGAGGTCATCTCATTGACGTAAAGGTTCACTGAGACCAACTCACTTTTAGTGTTCATGGATACAGCAATTGGTGACTCAAGCCCTTTGTGGTGCACCAAGCATTTGATGGACACATCTTTCAGCAGCCCTGATTGGACAGTCAGCGTACTGATGACCAGAGTGGTGCCATCGCCCTGTGGGAGCAGTGTTGTCACAGGGGGGCCCATGGTGCGGTTATCCCTCTCCACGTTCCACACTATCTCTGCTGGGGGCCGTGACAGTGAGGTGCAGTTGGCTTCGATCACACCGGGAGAGGTGGTCTTGTAGCTCACCTGAGGTTTGGGCAGCACTGGGAGAAATATACAGAAAAAAACTATCACAACACACGCTTACACAAAACAAGCTCATATATGTGGTTGTCGTATAGGCCAGATATAAAAGGCACTGTGCCAATAATGCAATCTTCTTTATAATATTGTGCTGTGTGTGAAATACACAAGCCAGAAAACACAAAGGAAGACTGGCATATGAAGATTGTTATTTTAATTAAAAATTCAGATTGAAGTTTAGTTTGTATTGTAAATGTTCAAAGCATCTTTGGGTAAATTGCTGAGTTAATACCTGAGAAAAACCTTGAAGCCTTTGAATCAGGCAGGAATGTGAATTCCTCTACTCTTATGTTCCATAAGTAAATCTCTTGCTGTTTTCAATTCTCTGTTCTCCCTCTGAGACTGAGCAAGGAATGTAATGCACTGGAACCGAGAACATTTTTGTTGGCAAGAACACATTCAGCCACAGATATTTAGCCCTCATAGTTTCAGCATCTTCTTAGAGTTCAAGTTGGTGAGCTTCCTCCACCATCGATCTGGATTGTATTCCCACATCAGGAACACATACGTATAACAATACAAACCATAAGGACCTGTGGGTCAGCACAAAGCGGGTGTGAAAGTTGGCTGTTATCGTAAATTAAATTCCACAGACTGTCCTCACTCTATTTCGTACTAGAAAGCTCTGTAAAGCTGCATATTCAGGTGATCCTTTTCTGTAAGTTCATCACTGTTTCTGTTTCATTTTGAAGACACACATAATTTTTTTGTGACTTACTCCAGAAGTAAATGTTGTGAGGTCATGTGCCTTCGCATGTTTTATCTATCGCTGTTTGTGGACAGCATGAGTGAGAGTGGGAGGGAAGGAGGGGGCTTCACATCATCCAGGGTGGGATGAGGGTGGAGAACTGCTGGCAGTCGTACACAGCAACAAAAAACAATACGTTAATGCTAATCGTGCTTCACTACTGGAAACACCTACTGTACTGTACAGTTCAATTTCAAACAAAAGCACATCTGTTTGTTGAGATGACTGAGAGAGAAAGGGAGCATGAGAAAAGGAGCAAAGCGAGAGACAAAGCACAGAGGGAATCTCTGTCTGCTGCAAACACTGACAACAGTCATGCATCCGTACCTCACTCCCTGCCTCCATCATTCTTTCGAATGCTCCATTCTTCACATGGACACATTGTTCTGTGTCTGTGTGTTAACAAATCAGCCGACAGATTATCCTTGCAGCTACAATCAGGAAGAAAGAAAAATAACATTCCTGTCTAAATCCCAGGGGTACCTGTCCTTCCTGCAGACACAAAGTCCAAATTGGGCCTCTGCATTCACATGCATGTCTGACTCCATCCTTTTCCCCACATGATCATGGCTTCCTAGCTCTCACATCTACTGTAGGACATAGTCACTCACTACTACACCCCTGCAAAAATGTGCATCTGAACAACTCCCAAATATCTTAAAAAAGAACAATTCTGCCAGTGAGGTTATCATAAAAGTGAGAAAAAAAGCAGCAGAAGAGAGCTGACTGTCGTAACAATAAAAGCATTGACAACAAATGTATCTGCCCAGAATGTCAGATATTAGCAGCATGGCTTTATATATGGACATGTGGTCAGTTTATTGGTCCAACACTTAAGTCCAGAATAAAATAAGTCAATTTGATGGCTTGCCATGAAATTTGGTGTGAAATGTGGTACAGACATTCAGTAAGACTTGTAATATAACGTTGTGGATCACTGGAAAATTAATTTAGCACCACCAACAGGTCAACATTTTCAATCAAAGGACACCTCAACACCGAACAAATTAACCCTCATCAGCCTGATATGTATGTTGTTAAAGGATGGATTTTTTTTTTTTTAATAGCTGCTAAGATGCTTTAGTAGTCTGAGTTAGTGAGTGGGCATTTTCACAGACGGTGTTTCCTTGTTGAACCAAGGCAGAGGGATTTAGTTAAAGCAGACCGCAAAAGAAACGTACTAACTGAATTTAAAGGATTATTTCAACATTTTGGTATTATTTATTGGATTCTATTATCTGTCTGCAGAGCCAGGCTGGCTGTCTCCCCCTATTTTCCAGTCTGAATGTCAAGCTAAGCTAACCGGTTGCTGGTAATAGACTTATATCAACCAAGCAAAAAAAATCCCCAAATGTCAAACTATTCTTTGAAAATATAATTTCATAAACGTATCCTTTATTCCAGCCTTATGACCGTATTCCTGCACAATAAAGAAAAATGTCACTTGTTATAACACAAGCATTGACTGACACTATATTGTAAAGCAACCTGCTCTTTCCTCAAATTTTCCCTCACCTATTCTCTTTCTGTGTGGGCCATACTTTAAAAAAAAATATATATAAGATAATCCTCAATAATGGGAGCTGGGTAAAAATAAGTTTACCATAGGTGACGAGGCAAACTCTGGACGTCTTGGGCCCGTCGGGATGTGTGTTGTACAGGCAGGTGTAGCAGCCCTCGTCCTGGATAGTGACAGGCTGGATGGTGAGCTGACTCTCTGACAGGGAAGCACTCAGCCAGACTCTTCCCTGGAACGATGGCTCTATCATGGGGTCGCTTCGCTTTGCGAAGGACGCCACCTCTGTGGAGTCTCCTTGTGCAGATGTGTGTTTCCATACGATCTGCTGGACCTTCTCAGGCAAACCGTAGGAGCACGAGAGGGAGGCCTTCTTGCCACTCACTGCTGTCTTGTTGCTTTCAACGGTGATTTGAGCTGGGAGTAAAAAAAGAGCCCAATGAAAGAATGATGATGAGGAGAAAAGACATAAGACAAAAAAGGGGGACAGAGAATGAAAAACAGGACAAAATATTTAGAGATATGAGGAGCCCAAACAGAAACCAGTCACTGGAATCTGCAACAGCTGTTTCTGCTTAGAAAAATGAGCCCTCCTTCTCCCACTGCCGCTCTGCTCTTTATTAATATAACTGACTGAGCCTCTCAGAGGTTACGGGGTTACACATGTCTCAGTAAATCCCCAAGCAGATTGATATTGAGGTTGTAGGGTGGAGTAACTGTCTCCGGAGTCCTCTGGAGTATTGCTTTTGTTTAATTTTAAAGGCCGGGGGCAAAGGGCAGGCTTCCAATATCAGCTATGCCACGTCCACGTAATATTGTTTAAAATTTTATTACGAGCAGCACAACAGAGAAAAACTTTTGAGTCAGCCTCCGAATTGTAATTCACACCCACGCTGACGATAACTTTCATAGAGATGTCAACAAAGTTGACAAAGTCACTTACTCACTAATACAACAGATGCAGCTGATTTAAAAGGACATGTAATACAACAAGCTCATAAACAGATGGATGTGAATTATACTGATGCTTGTATAAAACAGAGGACAGATCTCATGCAGTGCCTGATTCTGGATAATTGAGCTGCTCGGTTTATCTGCACTGCTGAGGTCAGTCTCCCTTCAGTGTGCCACCATGATCATTACTCAGCCTGGCCTCATGTGGATGCTTCTCCCACCTGGTTTAAGACCTTCATAACTGTGTCACAATAGCAGAGACACTTCCTGGAATTTATCCTGGGCTAAAGAATACCTCATATTTTGTCTAGACCTCTCCTGTCAGGGTTGAATATATGTCAGAGACCCACATGTTGTTAGTGCTTCATCCCTGCATTTCTAGCTCTCTAACAGGCCAGCATGTCGTAACAGTACATGGTTTTAATTAAACTTTGGCACTGAAGAACAAAGAACATGTCTGAAATTGCTCTCAAAATAGACACCATCTAGATAAAAAAAATGCATCCTGTCCAATCTGTAACTAATTGCTGTTCTTCTATTTGTAAAAACTGCGTCCTTGTTCACAAAATCAAAGTTGTGGTCATTACAGGACTTACTCACAGGTAACAGTGAGGCACGTCAGTCCCTGCTTCGAACCGGAAGGATGCATGTCAAAGATGCAGGTGTAGCAGCCTTCGTCACGGAAACCCACCCTGCGGATGGTGATAGCTGAGGTGTCTTTCGGGGAGGAGGCGAGCTCCACATACTGCTGTCCGCTCACACTGTCTTTGTTGCCGGGTTGGTAGCTCAGCAGGGTCTGGTTTTGGACATCCAGCCAACGCACCTGCCTCAGTACCTCACCTCGTTCCCTCGTGACACTGCAAGTGAGAGTAAACGGCTTCTCCACTGGAGCTTCCAAACGCTCTGGTGCTGTTACCTTGCCTGAAACACCCACCAATATTTAAAAAAAAAAAACATTATAATATGTATGTTGTGACATGCGTTTTCGATGTCAGGTGTTTGATGTCTTTTTTAGCATGGCAGACTCACCCTGTAGTCTTCCCACCATTAGGAGGAGTAAACACACCTGCAGACCTTTCCTACAGGAGGCCTGGATCTTCATCTTCTTCATCACTCATTTAACAGGGAGGAGAAAGAGCGGTACTGAGAATTTCACAAGTAACAGTCAGCTCAACATGAACTCAAACTCTTATTTTATAACTGGTGGTGCCACAGCAATACAGGAATAGCTTTGAAGAGTCTGATTTTCCCTACTCCGAGAGAGAATTCAGCTCATGTGTTCACTGGATGTTGACCAACACATTGAATTGCATAAAAACACCCAGAACACTATTCAGTGGGATGCAATGCAAAGCAAAAGAAATCCTCAAGTGCTATAACAATATATTCCAACATTCAATATATGAAGCTATTCATATGAGAAACAGATCAGAGATACATTCAAAGTCGTAGTTATCAGAGTTATTTAAAATGTAAAGATTGTTTTTTTCCTGCCACATCACTAAGTTAAACTTGCAATGGGCATAAAGGCATTGTAGTCAAATAACACGACAGAAATACAGAAATAAAGTATTCCACTATTTTTGATTTGGGCTATATTTCGTATTCCCTGTATCATATAAATTATGACATACATTATGACACTCACCTCTACTTGTCCTAATGCAAAAGGTAAATCCAACAGTTGAAGATGTTCTACCTCTGCAACATCTTGTACATCCTTACAACCCAGCAGTCTTTCGAAACATCACTCCAGACGAAGCGAGAAACTATTTTTACTCCTCCGTGTGTTTTCTATTCTGCACCCCTTCAGCACAATGAACACCAGCCGGCGGCAGCTCCAACCTTCATTTCTCCTGATGCAGCGGCGTTGTGAGTGCGGGCCAAGCCACAGCGCAGTTTTGAGTTACAGCGACCTCCAGTGTCACTTTGTGTGTATTGCTTCGTGATACAGGTTGAGACGTCAACTCGTTTGATCCATTATTAATGTTTGTACACGTTAAAAAGTTCCCGTTGAGTAATTCATTAGGATTTCCCTGTGACCCATGTTGCAGTATGACATTAAAGAAATAGCAGACAAGAGAAACAAGTTAATTCAAGTTAACTCATCTCGATGGACATAGATATGAACATAAATCATTACAACTGTAAGCTAAAATGATACAAATAAAATAAAAATAGTTTACATGCATCCATAATGTTGATACAATTAAATTGTAGAAGCATTTATGTAGAACTATCAGAGTACAAGTATATTTGTAGTAGTCCAGTTTATGATTTAGTATCAAATAGTACTCGCTGTGACGAGTAACTGTCTAGAAGAGCAATAATTACAGAAATAATTATTGTGAAGTAAACAAACAATGATTTACTATCAATCAAAAAATGCTTTAAAAAACGTTTCAAAAATAAAAACGTTTATGAATCATCGCACAATCTGTGAATCAGGCGTTTGGCTTCTTTTTTTCTTTGAAACGTCACAGTTCTGCGACGGAAGTGTCTCTGCCGGACTCATTTTGATGACGTACCAACATGGGCTACCGTAGTCATTTGACAGCTGAACAACAAATGCTCGTAAAATGAGCCCATTAGTGACATAAACATTTTAAGCCCGACTTTTTTTTTGTCCTCTACCCTGCGATACATGCACCTGTGTGTTTGTTTTGCGGACTGAAGGCTCGTGGACAGACATCACCATGTCGTTCCTGGTGGACTCAGTCATCATGTTCACCTCACAGGTAACCTGCACAAGGAGTTAGGAAAGTCGACGCATTTGTAACGTGTGTTATGGTCACTGAGCAACATCCTGACGTGGAATTAAACGTGCTATCTACGTAACGTTAGCTCTGACTGAGACCATCTTGAACTAAAGTTCACACCCACCCTGAACTTAAAGATGGGTCTTTTATCTAGAGTTAGGCGGTTAAAGATGTCTTAAACACGCTTAAAATGTTACCGCTTTCACAGCAGATTACAGCCGTTACTTAATACTGAGATCAGCATCTTCACACGTCAGCATAACGTTCATGTTTATGCGGATTCAATAACTTTGTATTGTCTTTCCTCATGGACCACGTCTTTACAAATTGCATTCATTGTTTTCTTACTCAAACCATAGTCTATGACTAAAACATCAGCAACACTCTGTGCACAACCTGTTAAATTAATAAAATTTTCGAAATTAATATTTATAATTATTACTTTAGGTTTATAAGCAACGACCAGATTATAAATGTACTTAAAATAATATAATAATACATTATGTGGATGAGAGCATGGGGCCAAATGGAATAGACAGGGTTTTCTAGCATCACTGTGTATTTGTATAACTTGGTGTCTTATACATGTATGTGTCGAATAGGTTTCATCTTTGTCCATTTTGGAAACACTCAAAATAAAAATTAGCAAAAACACACCGTTGTACATATTGCAGCACATTGCAGCATTTCTGATACATTTCTATCAGGTCGTAATTTCTAGTAAAGTAGAGAAGAAG
Source organism: Myoxocephalus aenaeus (assembly GCA_038501785.1). NCBI lineage: Eukaryota > Metazoa > Chordata > Actinopteri > Perciformes > Cottidae > Myoxocephalus > Myoxocephalus aenaeus. The sequence goes on from JBAMJR010000154.1 coordinate 2,807,374, forward strand.
AAGTAAGAAAGAAGTGCTATTCTCTTTTTTAACTGCAATTTTGAATTATATAAAAAAAAAACGTTTAAAAAAACAATAGTGAGATATATTGTAATGCGGTCAATACTTTTTAGGTCTAAATACATTTCCATTATGAGTGAACAAATATTAAAGTTCATGTTTGTAACGGTAAAATGAGTTAATGCATTTACTGCTTGATTGCGGATGTGGGATTTACTGTTTTTGATGAGTTGAAAGTGTCATTGCAGGAAAAAAGTAGTTTTGTAATGAGCATTTCCTCATTGAAAAATGAGACCATGTAATCTTTCCCCTTTCTCCAAATGATTCCCATTTATTCCAACACAGGTGCTGTTCTTCGGATTTGGCTGGTTATTCTTTATGCGGCAGCTGTTTAAAGATTATGAGGTACAGTGTTATTGCAAAGCATTTTATTTACAATGAGAAACAACACATTTTAGCCTGGCCATCACTAATAGATTTGTAGGCCTCATCAATCACTGGAAGTCCTCTCTGCTAACCGTCTTTGTGTTTGTTGACAGGTGCGACAGTATATTGTCCAGGTGGTTTTCTCTATCACTTTTGCTTTTTCATGTACCATGTTTGAGCTCATCATCTTTGAGATCCTGGGTGCCTTAAGTAGCAAGTGAGTACATTTTCTGTGGACTATAACTCTGTTTTATTGCTGCTTCTTGCAGATTGAGAATTACAAAAAAATGTCATGTCTTTGCCACAGCTCTAGGTATTTTCACTGGAAGCTGAATCTGTATGTGATTCTGCTGGTCTTAATCTTTGTGGTGCCTTTCTACATCGGATACTTTGTTGTCAGCAACATACGCCTGCGTAAGTATAGCTGTTTAGCTGGGTATTGAAAATAAAATACTGGAACTAAAATTGGATTACGCTTTTTGACGGTTGTTTTCTTCCTGTCTGTGTGAAGTGCAGAGACAGAAGCTTCTGTTCGCTTGTATGGTGTGGTTTACCTTCATGTATTTCTTCTGGAAGTTGGGAGACCCATTCCCCATCCTGAGTCCAAAACATGGTTAGTGTGCGTCCTTCTCCTCTGGGCACCTTTATGCCTCGATTCTGCCTTTTTTTTCTCATACTGTGAGAGTCCTATACTGTATCTGCAAAGGTTGTTGTTGGCCAAGTGAAACACTGGCGTCACTGTTGTCAGTCTGTGGTTGTCTTTTTCCCAGGCATCCTGTCCATTGAGCAGCTCATCAGTCGTGTTGGTGTGATCGGAGTCACCCTCATGGCTTTGTTGTCTGGGTTTGGTGCGGTCAACTGTCCCTACACCTACATGTCCTATTTCCTCAGGTGATTTTAGCTGTGGGTTTTCTCTCAGGTTACCTTCAGCAGCTGTATCACACAGCTTGTAAATCTCAGTCTCCTTATGCATCAGACATTATTATCGTGAATGACATCCCTGTTTTCGTGACTCAAGCTGCCATTGCTTTGATGCTTCCTGCCTGGTTATTTTCAAAGGAATGTAACAGACAGTGACATCCTTGCTCTGGAGAGGCGGCTGCTCCAGACTATGGACATGATTGTCAGCAAGAAGAAACGGTGAGTAAAAAAACTATATATGTATTATTTATTTTGTTGATACAATGAATAAAACAAATTATTTTGCTTCTACAATTTGTTCTGTGTGTGTGTGTGTGTGTGTGTGTGTGTGTGTGTGTGTGTGTGTGTAGAATTGCCATGACACGGAGGCAGATGTACCAGCGTGGGGAAGACCAGAACAAACAGACAGGATTCTGGGGCATGATCAAGAGTGTTACCTCTCCGCAAACTGGCAGTGAAAGTATCCTTTATACTAATATTAGCTATGATTGCAAAAAGTTTTCATTTTTAGCTGTTATCAGATAACTATGTACTAATTGTTTACAGTATTTGTAGTAGATGTGAGCCTTGACTTATTCCCTCTAGACCTATCTCTGATCCAGCAGGAGGTTGATGCTCTAGAGGAGCTGAGTCGGCAGCTCTTTCTTGAGACTGTGGATCTGCAAGCCACTAAGGTAACATACGTGCATGCACACACACACACACATGCACACGCACACACACACACAGGGCGGTGCAGGCACACTGTGCTCCACTTAACTATGAAGAAGAAGAAAAATACAGAAGAACATGTAGGCTATAATCTTGAATAAAGTTATGTAGGTGGAGATAAAAAATAAAAAACCTGACTTACAAGTGAAGGTTGGAACATTCATGCTACATACTAGCATGTAGCATGAATGCCTAGCATTTTAAAGTAATGATTGATTGGCTGGTTTGCAACACCCCAACGCCTTATGGAGCTGTAGGGAGTTTCAGCACTTTGTCTAGCTGTCCGGCCTGCAACTTTACTGTTTTGGTTAAAAAACAATGCACAATACCTGCTCAGCAGCAAACGGCAGACAGACACGGTTAGCGACTTGCTGGTGAACATTATAAAGCATATTCAAAACTGGAGCTTTATCAGTTTTTAAACTGTGTACAGGTGTTGATGCTTGTTTGTGTTTGCCTTCAATTGCCTTCAATTGTCGAGTACCTCGGGCACCACCAGTTAATTATTAAGGCAGTGGGTCAGTGCTGCTGAGGGAGCCATGGGCCAGTCAAAGATTACAGAGCTAGTTAAAAGCATACAAGAAAAGTAAAAAAGGCATTACTGACACTTAAGTCCTTTCTTCCTGACAGAGTTTAGCAATGTCTAGTTGGTTCTACACATTCTTAACCCGACCTTACAGCTGCCATTATATACACCTACTTATAAAGTTGTTATGGCTAAGTTGTTATCTTACAATTGAGTACTATCACACCATAACACACACATTTAAACCTGCTGACATCACATAACACACTTTTATCTGTACACACTACGCCCATTTTGATGATCTCCTTTGCCAACATGCGATAAATGATTACCTAATTCTTTACCCACACCTTTCCTTATCTTTAGGAGCGAATTGAGTACTCAACGACATTCCAGGGGAAATACTTCAATTTCCTTGGCTACTTCTTTTCCATCTATTGTGTTTGGAAAATCTTCATGGTGAGAACATTCACAATTATATTCTGGCATTGTGTCTTTCCCTCAACTCACACATAGATTATGTGAGTGCGATGGCCCAATCACAATTTTTATTTTTTTATTGTTTGAGATGCAGTTATAAAGAAACGGTACCTATTTTTTATTTTTTTATTTTATTTAAATGCCTCTTCTGTCCACCATAGGCCACAATAAACATTGTGTTTGATCGAGTTGGAAAGACGGATCCAGTGACGAGGGGTATTGAAATTACAGTGAACTACTTGGGCATCCAGTTTGATGTAAGACACACACACACACACACACACACACACACACACACAGACACACCTGCAGAAATAGTCACCTGCAGAAATAGTCACCTGTCACGCTGCGTGACCTCCTGTAAAGATAATTGACAGCTCATTATCATCTGCTCATGATCGCATTCAATCTTTTCCCACATAGCCAATTATTTGATTGCGTTATATCTCACACTCTCAGGATATGGCAGCATGCTTACATTTCAATAAATAAATAATGAATGCAGATTGACAGTTCAAGATGTTTTTACTGTCATATGCACAGATAACAGAGTTATTCTATACAATGAAATGCTTATTTTGCTGGGTCCTCCTAACACACAGAATTAGAATAAACTTAAGGTAAAAAAAAAAGAAGAAAATAAGGAAAATATGAAAGATATAACAGTATTGCAACAGTATTGCACCAAAAAATATATAATAATAATTATAATAATATTATTATTATTATTATAGTTAATATTTATATTATATATTTCTAAATATATATATATATATATATATATATATATTTAGAAATATATAATATAAATATTAACTAGCATGTAGCAATTATATCTAATTATATATTTCTAAATAATAATAATAATAATTATAATAATATTATTATTATTATAGTTAATATTTATATTATATATTTCTAAATATATATATATATATATATATATATATATATATATATATATATATTTAGAAATATATAATATAAATATTAACTAGCATGTAGCAATTATATCTAATTATATATTTCTAAATATATATATATATAATATAAATATTAACTATAATAATAATAAATATGATAATAGTATTAGTATTGTTCAGTGTATAAAGTGCACTATGCATTGCTACAATGTCCAATTCCCCTGATGGCCTGAAGTTGTCATCTTCAAAAGTGCATAGAAAAGTGCCCAAATTCAGCCTGATGGCCTGAAGTTGTCATCTTCTGTCCCTACTTCAAATGTTTTTGCTTTGTTTTTCATGTTTTTTTATTCTCTTCTCAGGTGAAGTTTTGGTCCCAACACATCTCCTTCATCTTGGTGGGGATAATAATCGTGACATCCATTCGTGGCTTACTCATCACCCTCACAAAGGTAAAACTATCACATGATACATGTTGAAATGGCTAAAGATCTTGGGGCCTATATATCTGTGATAAAAAAGAATTATTATGTTATTTAACCAAAGATAATGCTCCTTGGTTTTTAGTTCTTCTATGCAATCTCAAGCAGCAAGTCCTCTAATGTCATCGTGCTTGTCCTCGCTCAGATCATGGTGAGTGTGCTGCTTTATAAATATCTTGTAACACAGAGCACAGCCTCCAAATAACAGATAAACCATAACCTTCTCCATCTGTCTCAATCCACCAGGGGATGTATTTTGTATCATCCGTATTACTGATGCGTATGAGCATGCCGCTGGAGTATCGCTCCATCGTAACAGAGGTTCTGGGAGAGCTGCAGTTCAACTTCTACCACCGTTGGTTTGACGTCATCTTCCTCGTCAGCGCCTTGTCCAGCATCCTCTTCCTTTATCTCGCCCACAAGCAGGCACCAGAGAAACAAATGGCCCTCTAATCCCCCACATCTCTCCCCCCTTGGATTTAACTACTGATCCTACAGTAGGGTGACTTTGAATCTGGAATTTAGAGATATCCAGAAATCATTTTTTTTATTTTTTTTTATTTTTGGGAGATACTTATCTTGACTGCTTGTTCCTGAATCAGGAATGGCTGATTGTTGGATGCAAGCGATGGGGAACTGTTGGAGCACATTAGGAAAAAAACTTGGAAAGTGGACTTTCTAGAATTAAAATATTTGCAGAACAGACATTGCTATTAGTAATTACATTTTACCTGCAAATGCAAACTTAAATTCTCGTTAATTCGGCAAAAACAATCTTTTCATTTCTTTTTTTTCTGAACACACTGGAGCTGTACTGTTCACAGCAAGTCTGTGCTTCACTCCTACTGAAGTGAAAAAGGACTACATGAGGAAAACGTAGATCTCATTTATGATCTCCACTATGAACCAAAATGTGTCAGTTAATTGTGAATAAAAACAAAAACTCAAAGTAAACTTAATTCAGATAGTATGTTTTAATTTATTGGTGTTTGTGAAAATTGTAATTCATTTAATTTTCATTCAGAACTGGGAAAACCAAGTTGGAACATTATATAAAGGCAGTAGAGAGAGAAAAATAAATACATGCATGGTGGTGTAATGGACCACGGTTGATTCGTGATCGGTACAGAGCTGAACCGCGGTTTAATTACACAGTTTAATGTTAACCATCAGAGTGTGAGATACTGTGTTAATGACAATCGTTAGCCACCAATAATCAGTTGAATATGTGATCAGGACATCGGCATTTATGCTTTTCTAGTCGTGGATCGCTGCTAATGTTACATTGTAAACAATCAATCTGTGTTTAAACTGACATGAGTAGAGCTAAAGTGGCTCATGGACAACGAAGGAAGGTTTGTTTGCTTACATTATGATGTGTTCAGGCTCTGTTAAGTGAAAATGAGTAATGGGAAAAGGTAAATTATAACGTTATCTGTTCACATGTAATCTCATAAAATGTAGTTTTGCTGAGAAACTTAAATAAATCCAGTTGTATGAAGAAGATGTTTTTCACAGCAATACAAATTAGACATATTGGAGAGGAATTACAAGATGTTTACACTAGCTCTAAACAGCTTATAATAGATAAAACTACTAAATGTATGCTATTTTTATTAATAAAAATACAATCTTTTATTTCCTTATCATTTGAAATGTGTCTTTTTTGAGGGAAAAACACTAAGGTAAGTAAAAGGATAACATTTATTATGGTTCACAGACTTCAGAGTGGTTGGAATCATTTTTGTGACTGTGGCACATTTTTTTAGTCTGAAGTCTTGTAGACCAGCTGCTATAATCAAACAACAATATGGATCATCAATTAGTATCGGCAGCCAAAGAAAACACGAGCAGGGATCTATAAAAGTTATATTTGTTTCTTTTGTACTGATCCGAGCCATGAGTCTGATGTGTGAGACAATCAAACCGTGAGTTTTATGATCTGTTGCACCACTAATGAAAGGCCACAGTATTTACTGGAAACAATAATAGTGTTGGCATAAGCTTATAAGCGTTGGTAGATATTTTATATTAGTCAGATCATTGTTCATCTACAAGTAGATATATTTTCATCAAAGGAAGACAAAAGTATTCACGAAAAAGTATTTGTATCCCTTTTAATTGTGCAAATATCATGTGTGTGTATGTATGTATGTATGTGTATGTATATATATATATATATATATATATATATATATATATATATATATATGGACAAAATTAAGATATCGTCAGTGAATTTCTTTTTTTTTCTGTGTCTCTTGTCTCCTGTGATATCGATTGCATGTGTGAAGCCCTGAGACATGATCGTTTAGAAAAGGATGGATACACATTATTGACAAAGGCCAAATCGGAGAGCGGGTCCGTTCTGTGATTTTTCAGAGTCTCTCATCATAACTGTCTTCAGATGAAGATGATGCGGTCTAGAAGAGAGAGGGAAAACAAAATCACAATTATTTTAGACATTGGGGTAAAAAATTATCTGTAAAGGCTTGTGGTTGGAAATATATAAAAGCAACGACATGACACGGCACAAAGGAAAGCGCTGCTAAGACTCATGGGAGTCATGTTTTGCAGGTATTTGGTCATAAACCGAAGTACTGAAACGATTCAAAGTATGACCTAAAGATGGCGCTGATGAAATGTCTAAGAATCACCAAAGTTGTTCCAGTGTATATTTAGGGGAACATAAATGTTATTTCACTCAAAACCACAAATGATCACCTCATGGTGGTGCTGATGAAAAAGTTATGAGGATCCATTGTTTGGGGAACACGAATGTCTGTACGAAATATCATGGCAATCCATCCAATAGTTGAGCTATGTTAGTCTGGACCACAGAGGTAGACCGACCGACAAACCAACATCGCCATCCTTTAAAACCACACCGGTGAAACATGTTCCCTGTGAGGCTTTCAACAACACCACTCACCCTCTCTCTTGCGGGTTGAGCTGGGGTTTCAGGTCTGGCCTCACGTTTCTCCTCTTCCTCTGGAGTGTCTGCAGCGTGGACCTGAGCACAAGATGTTTCCCCGAGGAGCAGGCGTGTGATGCTCACTCCCTGAGCTTTGAGTTGGTCATAGACGCTTTTGTCAGCCACCAGCATCTCCAGAGAGCTGCCACTGCTGCGGATCATTTCCACCACCTCCTCGTGGCTGCTCTGCTCCACATTTACCCCGTTGACCTCCACCACAATGTTGTCATCCTCCAGACCCGCCCTGTCAGCCACTCCACTTCTCACCACCTGAAACAAAGTGTTTGTCACCAGTTTGATATGAACATTATAAAATGCTGGAGATTGCTGTAGTTCCTATACCTCCTTGATGTAATTTCCAGGCACCCCCTGGATGCCATTTAGGTGAAAGCCATAGCCAGTTGAGGCCTTTTCCATTTTACACAGTTTGGGCTTGAGCTCCTCCTTTCTATGCTGAACAGGTGTGGATGGTTGGACGGGAGCAGGTAAATTGATGGCCTCTCTGTAACTGGGCGGTGAGTCGGAGTCCTCCATCTCTTCCAAGAAGACTGTAGGAGACACTTTGGCCTGTGAGGGACACAGCAATGACATTTAGATTGTGTGCAGTTCATATTGAAGTTTGGCAGTGGCACCCTGACTCACCTGCTTATACATTTGGTCCGTGTCTTTGTCCACCACTAAGAGGGAGCAGTTGTTTCCACTCTGTCTGATCTTGTCCACCACCTGGTGATGGCTGCAGCTGTCCACCTCCTTACCGTCCACAGCTACTAGTCTGTCCATTTCCTTCAGACCTGCTTTTTCTGCTGGGCCGCCTCTGTCGATGTCCGTGCACATGTGGCCTGCATGGCGTTAACGAACACACTGGTAAAACAGCCTTCTTTCCGTATTCAAATACCAGTTTGTAATATTTACATATGGTCTTGCCTTTTTGGTTCTTCTCCTCCTTGAGGAGGAAGCCATAGCCATCAGGTCCTTTGCTCATGTTGATGACGCGTGGCTTGTGTGGGAGATGCTTGGCAGTGGCTAACCATACTCCTATCTTCATATGTTTGTTCTGGTAGTGCTTGTCTGTTTCCCCGTCAACCAGCAGGAACATGATGCTGCTGCCAGCCTGTTTGATCATGTCCACTACTTGGTCGTGTGTGGAGCCCTCTACGTTCTCCCCGTTGATCTCCAGCAGGCGGTCGTTGACACTGACCCCCGCCCTGTCAGCCACACTTCCTTGGATCACCTCCGTCATGAACAAACCCTGCTCACCTGGAAATGATGTTTTAGAAGATGTGAAAAAACTAAAAGGTGCAAATATTTAACAGACAATTCTCATCAGTCGTTCTCCTGAGTAGTAGTATACCTCTGACCTTCTGGAGAAGAGCTGCAGAGAATTGGATCCAAAATACTAAAATAATTCTAAAAAAAAACCTGGATGCCTTGAGTTACAAAGAAGTGAGCCTACCAGACCTCTGAAGTCTGGTCCTCATCCAAGCTAGCAACTCGAGGACATGCTAAAGACCTAAATGCATTACATCCGTCATTCTGGAGGAGGATATAAACTAACCAATTTCAGATTTAACTATCACCTATAAATTACTGATCGGAGAGCTAACAAATTAGAAAAGAAATGTTTTAACCATTAATAAAGCCAATGCATCTTTCATCATTCAGTCCATCTCATATGTCCTAAATTGTCATTCAATAAACCTGTCTCCTCATCTCACCTTTGACTGAGCGAATGGAAAACCCATAGCCTGAGCTGGGCTTAACCAGGTAGCAGAGTTTGGGTTTTAGAGCCGGTTTGGCCCCACCATTGGCAACTGGTGTGCTCTGAGAGTCGGAAAGGTTCACCCCCTTTTCTTTGGCTTTCACGTATGAAGCTTCATCCAGGATGTGAAATATGACTGATGCTCCACTGTTTCTGACCATGTCCACCACCTGTACCGGGGGAACACACACAGCAGCCATGTGTATTAAAAAGATGTCTGTAACAGTACAATGCCATCATCCTACATGCTACTTACCTCTGAATGGGGCAGTCCATCAATAAATGTTCCATTGACCCGCAGGATGCGGTCTCCATCTTTCATGCCAGCCAGTTCAGCTGGACCTCCCATTTCCAGGCAGCGGATCAGGTGACCGTCCACAGCATGCTCCACCCTCAAGTAGAAGCCAAATGAATCACCCGGCCTCTTGGTTAGAGAAATCACCTTCGGCTTGTACCCGCCCATGTCCTAACATGGAGGAGAGGGTTAATAATATGCACGCAATCAAAAATGATATCTTGCAATGCGCTTTATGACACTGACGTCTCTCCTCACAGCAGTCATTACAAAACGAGTCAAAGTGATGATAAAGAAAATACTTGATTTGATTTATTAATAACCTTCAAGCTTGTTCCTATGTCTCTGTGTCACTGCTGTCCCCCTTTAAACATCCATATAATAGCAGGTAACCCTGGACCTAAATAAGCCATATAAGTGCTGATAACTTCAGTTGAATAGTTAATCTTCCATGTCAGCACAGGCAGTTAATTGTTAACCGCTGACACAGCTGACTGTGGTGACGAGTCTCCTTTATAAAGACAGCCTGGACTTTGAATGTCAATGTACCCCCTTTATAAGACTGTCATTTCCATATGGGAAGGTTGTAAAGGGTGTGTGTGTGTGTGTGTGTGTGTGTGTGTGTGTGTGTGTGTGTGTGTGTGTTAGTATGTGGACAAGTGTGTGTGTGCCTACTAGCTGACGTAGATATTGTAGGAAACTCTATGTTATGTTAGAGTCACACAGCTTTTCCTGTGTTGTAACCACCGTGTATATACGGACAGGTCAAACCGACCGAGCAAATATAAGATCCAAACAATTTGTGGTTTGGAGTCAGTGTGCAGTTGTTAGTTTTATAAGTGATACTGTTTTCTAACAGCCTTGCGTGTGTGATGTGCAGCATAATGACAAAATTACACTCTGAGTACAGTTCACAACCATGAAACCTGAAATCTTTTTGTATTTACGTGATATACAGGAGCAGTGTAACACATATGGAGTACTTAACTGAAACTAGTTGACTGTTTTCATGAGAAATATGATATTTCCACTGTATACACTTTATACATATTTCTGTGCAATACTGTCACTATATTTTGTGCCTTATTTTTATTTATATATATATATATATTATTATTTTTTCCTTAAGTTTTAATTTTTTCCTTTAAAGTTGATTGTAATTCTGTGTTAGGAGGACCCAGCAAAATAAGCTTTTCATTGTACAGAATATCTGCCTGTTATCTGTGCATATGACATTACAAATATCTTGAATCTTGAATGAGACAGAAATATAATATAATACAGATTTCCCTTAAATTCAGCAATATTGAGTGTCTTTGAAAACTTGGGAATCTCCACTAGAATTTAAAGTAAGGTTGTGAGGTTTTCAACACCTCAAATTAAATATATTGCCTTCATAAAAGTCTAGTATACTATTTTTATATATAATAAACATGTATATCGTACTGCATATTTGTGGTTTCAAATCTCTTTGGCTTGTTGACTCCTTAAAACGAAGCAATGTCTACTCAACCAAAAACTGAACTTTCACTTAGTTTCACTGAACTTTCACTTATTTCACATATTGTTTGTGGCCTAAAGTGTTAAAAAATTGTTCAGTAAATTACCCAAAATATTGTACGTTTAAAGGGAATTTTTTCTTTTACAATACATGTTTTTTTTTCCTTTTCCTCATGTCATAACTCTTCAGATTTCGATTAAGATCTGGAATTGGCCTTTAAATACATTCTGCGCTATGTGTTAAATAATGATAATATTAATAATAAATTCCAGGTAAACAGTGTGGTAGAGTGTTTTCAAATGAAGCTCACCAGCTCGTCTCTGCTCGGTGTCCCAGTCCTAAGGAGGAGCTCACCTGTCCCTGCTTGGCTGTTATCTAACGTGTCTTGAACCTGTCCTCCCCCTCTCTCTCTCTGCAGGGACTTTGATGTGCCAAAGGTGAGCCTAAAGGGTGAGTTATTTAACAGTGTCTTGTGTCAGGAATGTCTCAGGAGGCGATGGCCCTGCAAGCTGTGCTCACAAAGGAAGATGGAACCACGAAGCAGTCATCTGGTTTAGGGTCAAAGGTTCACCACGCCGATGTCAATAAGCAATGTTAGGAATCATTATGGTATGTATACATTACAGTCAGCACTACATTAAAGGAAATGCATCATGGGTATCCATTTGCATGGATCTTCCATTATTTGTGAAACAAAAATCTGTTTAAATATACTGCATATCTTGGCAGTATTGCATTACTCTAAGCTATAAGTTATAAGCAAACAATATATTTTTGGGTGTACCAACACATCTACGTTCTTAGCACAAAATCTAACAGTAAAACTTACTTTTAGAAAAAATGGAAATATGGTTTATAAAGAAAGAGATGCCCTTAAAATACGCTCATGTACCTTGGATAACTCTTTCAGTTCCTTCTATATGTTGTATCTTGACACCTGTACACAGTTGCCAATTTATTAGGTACACCTAGCTAAATCTGAGACTAGTTCAATAGGCGTGCTAAACTCTACCTTCATGAAGGTTATAGGGTTCAGGTTTGGCTAAACTATTTATGGGACGTAATGATTCAGTTGTATGGTCGCTTAAGAGGCGGTAGTTTGTGGTTCGGTTGAATTAAATTGTGTTATACTGTATGTTTCAATTCACTTCATTAGATATGTATTGTTTTGACTTTTTTTCTGAAGGATTGTGTTTCTTCTTAAACATGTAACTTAAGACAGTTCACTCAGTGACAATCAACTGGTGTAAAAACCTTGATACACTTCATTAAACTGCAGGGAGTTTGGTAGATTAGCCATATAATGTCTTTCTAGGAAGCAGCTCCAAGATAATATCATTACAGGTTAAAGTTTGACCTACTGCCCTCGGGCATCTCTTACAAAATACATGTTCTATGTCAATATGATACACCAGTACGAATAAAAACCTACTTGATCAACCCTCTACTAGAAGGGACTAAAGGGACATTTATTTTCAGAAAGACACCCACAACATTTACAAAGTTCAGGGTGTAGTTTCTTACGTTTTATGATTGCTGTGGTCTGTAACTATGGGAGAGTCCTTTAGTTATACAAGGCTTATTACGATACTGCTGTCCTTGGGATGGGGCAAAGGTGACCAAAGCTCAAACTCAACCAAAGCCAAGTAAAACAAATCTGCAAACTATAAAAGTTAATTCATTACTGTGCACGAATTGTTTTTTAACCATTGCTCTTTAAATACATATTTTCAATCAAGAGGATTCTGCTATAATCCAGCCTCTATCTCTATCTAGGCCTTGATAGAGACAGTAAATCTAAGTTAAACGATTGATTTATTTACACAATGATAACAACACTTTTTGGTCCACTCAGTTGTCAACAGTTCTTCTCATTCCATTTCTGAATCTTTAGTTGACATTGTCAAAATAAAGATGGAACCGCTGTGGACTGAGAAGAGACTCAGTACCATTTAAGATCCCAGAAGACGGAGTGAGGCTCTGGCTGCTTGACATTGCATTTCTGCCATGTTGTCATAAAGATTATTTATGGGCATTTTCTAACGATGGAGAAATATATTATTTTGTTGGAGAAGTGGAATTTATTTACTTTGCATGCACAAATGCAAAGTAAATAAGTAAATAAGTGAGTAAATAAGTGAGTAAATAAGTGAGTAAATAAATAAGTGAGAGTAGCAATAATACATCACAATACTCTACAAGGATGATTGCATATTTATGGAACACAAGTACAAGTACAGGACGTAATGTAACCTCAGTCCCAAATAGGATTATTATTATATTATCATTAATTTGCAAGTCCTACATAGAGGGGAAAGTCACGCCCCTTCCAGTGGACCACCGTGGGATAGTATGAGTCAAATATTTGTTTGATGCCATTTAAATTGTGCCATAAATTACACATGGATGTATTTATTGTTTATCACACAAGTAAAAGATCCACGTCCACCACAAAGTACCTAACATTGTACCTAAAGCACCTTGTTTGGTTTCATGTTACTATTTGCATTTCTCATAAATTCATATTCTGAGTATCTCTGAGAGCAAACAAAAATGTCCTTTCCCATAAAGCAAAGCCTTTTAGTCGATGCTTTAAAACCTGCATTAGTTGCACTTTGATGTTATCCTTCTCTTTTTGGCACATTGCAATCTTTCACAGCGAATTACCGCCACCAACGGTAATGCGTATCGACAGATATACATTACCTGCTGGTGGAAAGACATCCATTACCATCCTCTACAGTTTGCAGACTGGATCAAGTCGACCCATGCCCATGCTGTGCAGTGCTTTGACAATTGGTGATATAAACAAAACAGCAGTCCACCTTCAGAGCTACAATTCCTGATTTCCTTGGTCACTTGGGGGCAGCGGAAACAAGCTGTGAACATACAGTAACTTTGACATTTCATCACCTGTTAGGTTGATATGGGGAACTTGTCAGCAAACCGACAATGACCAACATCATCATTCATTTGGAGTCCTGTTTTTAGCCAAACTTTTTTTTCTCTGTTTTTGGCCTTTACACACTTCTTCGGCTGTTTACCTGTTGAATATTCTGGTATTTTCTTTAACTTATCGCAAACTGGTTCTGTGTATGTTTTGGTGCTGAGCAGGTTGTGTTCAGTGGGTTTTTAGAGCTTCTTTGCTCAAAGCAGCTGCCTGCTGCATCCGGACTATACACTATGAGAGCGGTGAAGGTGAACCAGAACATTAAAGTTGTGTGTGGGCCTAACAGCCAGACAATGAAGCTCCGTAAGGCCGAACGAGGAGAGCTTCAGATTCGGGTGATAATTATTTTGTATTTCATCATTCTTCCGCTTAAAGAAAAGAGCAAAATGCATTACTGTCCACCTCTAGTTCAGTGTTTGTTTTCACAAAAAACAGTCAGTGGAAAAATATGATGGCGCAAAACTGTCTGCCACAAATTGAGCAGGAAATGGCAGAATCTGTGCAGGGTTGAAGGCGTCTGTCTCCACACTGGTAAATAGAGACACTCGCACACAAGTGAGTGTGTCCTCCAGACCCGAGCTGCCCCATGATAACACACACACACACACGCGCGCACACGCACACACACACACACACACACACACCTCCAACCCTGTAACCACGCATGCACTACCGGCTCGGAGCTGTTTGAACAATCAATCTCATGGGTCCAGGAGCCACGACCAGGAGAGATGACGTGAGTGGAAGGAGACAGAAATTGTCTTCAGCTCGGCTTAGCACTGATGTATTCACTATCCATTATCCTCAGTCATCATCTTGTGTTTGCCGGGGGGGAAAAAGAGTTTCATGTATTTCCATGACACCTACTGCCTGGATTACTGAATCCTCCAGTGCTGCAGATGTTTATTTGATCTGAAACTCAATCTTAGTGGTGTTTACAGTAACGACAGTAAAGTATGCACATATAGCACCAGAGGATACAGACATGAGCTGTAAAGTGCCACCCCTGAAGTGATTATCTTCAACCTGTCTTCATCAGCAGTGGAGCCTCAGTAATCAACATACTATGCCAGTTTGTGATTACAGCACTCAACTGGGAGCACTAGGCTCTCTCCTCATCCTGATTGGCATCCTCACATGGCTTGTTTATCTGGGGTAAGTAGCCCTGCACATGACCTGCCAGTCAGCTAATTAGACCAGGAGAAAGATTATAGGCCGCTTCAAACAATGACCTTCTTTTTTTCTCTGGGAGTCATATGAGAATGACTCCCAGGCCAAGCAGCCGGTCCCCGCTCTCCACAGCAATAACATGCATCAGAAAGCAGCAACATTTCAACCTCCCAAATGTACAGGTGCCACGAAGAGACAGCTCGCGCTCATCTCCAGCTGAATGCAGCACAATGGTGCAGCTGGACTAAAACACATTATCTTTAGACCTTGATGAAAGGGTCGATGATGATGGCTTTACAACATTATTTTCTAATCATAACAATAATTTACACTTATCAGATCATTTCTGAGGGGATTGGTGTTTTTTGCTCATTCCCAAAACATGAAGCACAGTGAGATCTATCACGGCTGCCATGCCTTAAAAGACACAAGGAAATGTCATGCATTTATGTTTTATCAATATGATGAAATTGGACAGATGTAAGTGAGACACTGTTGTTAATTGCCAGTGCAGATCATAACTAAATGCCTTGTTCGTCACAGTACCGGAAGTTTAAGAAATACCAGCCCCGTGCCACAAAATTCCATTAATGAATTAATGAAAGTCAACCAAAAAATGATCACTATTATTGTGGTTCATAGTCAACTCATTGAGCTTCTTTAACACTAAAACATTATGCAATCTATACAACATATGGTTAAAAAATGATGGGTTGATTGGATAATGATTTTTATTATGATACACAATATATACCGAGGAGGACCACCTTATCAGACTGTAACTTAAGAGAACAATGATTCCATGGTATGTTTATGCTCTTTCAAAAGACAGAGACAAGAATGTAACATGTGTGTATACTCTGCAGAAAGTTTTTCATGAACACAGAGCATGTCGATCATCCACCAAAAAGACAGTAAGTGCACTCACACGCCACATGGGGGTGGCAGTGCGCATGTAAAACAACCACAGGCTGACACAGAGAGACAGACAACTATTCACACCTACATGGGCAATTTAAAGTGGCTAATTAATAAGCTAACCGGCATGCAACATTTCTGGTCTGGACATGTCTGTCTTTTTTTTTTTCATTACACACATTCTTTCTTATGTCTGAATTCTCCCCAATCTCATTAATTTAAATTTCCCTGCAGTTTTAGAATATATATATTTATTATTATTATTATTATTATTATTATTATTATTATTATTATTATTATTATTATTATTATTATTTAAATTGCAGAGATATATTATGCAAAAGCATGTAAGGTCTGTCATGCCGATCTGATAGCTGAGGATGGAATATGACAGTAGTGGTGGGGTTTTCACTCAAAGAAAAGAAAAAAGGCATTATTATGTGTTAACAAAGTGTACTGCACTACTGCTTCCAGCTCTTTAAACTCCCTCATTACTGTTAGGCTTATGTACATATACATTCATTAACGCTGGATGATTTAATAACATTGTAATCAATAATTACCATATCCACACAGGTCAACTAAGTAGTATACGAGCTAATGTAAGATATATTTTCTTTTCATTTTATTGATTTTATTAAGCTTTTTTTCATCTCAAGAACGTGTTTCAAATCTCTGCCATATGTGGTATAATAATTTGACAATAATTTGAAATGAATCATTTAATGTGGCCATATTGATGACGAGGGTCCACAAACTGACCAATGTACCGTTTTATGCTGCCCCCCCCCCCCCCCCCCCCACAAAAAACCACAACATGCACGCACACACGCACGCACACACACACACACACACACACACACACACACTATATGACAGTCTCCCACTCCACTCGCTCCCTCCACGCGGCTCACTTGGCAAAGGCGCAGCAGAGCTCTCTCTCCTCTCGCGCTCCGGCCCTTGATTAACGCGCGTAAGATGCAGGAAAAGAAAGGTGGATAAATAAAGAAGTAAATTGCAGTTTTTTAGAGTTTGTAAAGCGACAACTTGCCTCAGTGTGAAGGACTATAGATTAGTTGACTTGAAAGGCTCACACGAAATTTTGCAAACGATCTGAATCCAACTTTGTGCAAACTTGGAGACACAATTGAGTCAAAACATGGATTCTTATGTGCGAAATGAGACATTTACGTCTCCCGAGTGCCTCGGAGCGCAGACTGTTGCGCTGCAGAGCGGAGCTGCGAACGGGAGCTTGGAAACATCGAACATCACCTGCGGCAACGTGTCCACTCTCCTCCTGCCTCAGCTTGTGAGGCACAAAGGTGAGCGGACTCAGAGAGTATCGACATGACCACCCGGAGGTTCATGCAGTGCATCTGTGACCACATTTTGTCTTCAAGGTGCTTAATTGACCTGACTTCACAATTTTCCCTCCACTCAAATAATTACAGAAAAAAGAAGAATTTGTGTGGCTCATGATTATCTAAACGTTATATATAAACGGTTCATTTAACATTTTAGTTAGTCGTCATTCAATCTAAATTTACTGGGACATGATATTCTGATGTGCCACACATATTTTTCAAAGTAAAGCTGAATTGCTGGGTGCTTTACTTTGAGGGAACATTGATGGAAATAATAAGATATAAGACAAGGTGAGCCTTCACGTGTCCCCAGGGTGAACGCTCAGGTGTATACAGTGAGATAGAAATATGAGAGCAGTGAGAGAGAGAGAGAGAGAGAGTCACATGGAATCAAATCCTGCTACAGGGATTTATTCATAAAAAAAAGTCACATGGCTTCCCTATCTGGACTGTGCCTCGTGGCCGTGCTGATGTTTTTCATCTCTAATATATGTTTCTATTTTGCATATAACATTAACATTTCCAAGCATGGTATTCAAACTGACGGTATGAAGATGTGTCTGCGTGTCGTATATTGTACAGATTGTAAAACTCTCTGAGGCAAATGTTTCGAACTATATTGGTAAAACTCACTCGACTTGAGCTTGTGAACAGGAACATAAATGAGTCATCACTCGCAATTTCCTCTCAGTCAGTCTCCATAAAAAAAACACTTGCTTTTTTCACTTGCTTAACAGTTGTTTCTTAACATTTATGTCCGTTGATGATGTGTGTGCGTGGGCTACGCGTGTAGGCTGATTGTGCGTCTTCGTTATGCGGGTGTCACTGTGAGTGTTGACAGCTCAACATCACAAGAGAGATACGTTTCCTAGCTGAATTATTTCCCTCCATTCCCATGCTCACGTCACATCCACCTGCCAGGGATGAGTCATTTCTCGCCCTCCCACCTGAGTGTGACCAGTGGTGTATAGTAACGAAGTAGAAATACTTCGTTACTGTACTTAAGTAGTTTTTTGGGATATCTGTACTCTACTTTACTATTCATATTTCTGTTTACTTTTACTTTTACTTCACTACATTTTGCAAAGAAAACTGGTACTTTTACTCCGATACATTTCCCCTGAAACCTTCGTTACTCGCTACAAAATCACATCTATCTTTAGAAGAAAAAAAAACACAGAACACAGACTCCACCAAGCAGGTTTTGCGAATCACAATATTCTGCATTAGCCCTCTACATCCTCTCGTCCAGCGCTCCCAAACCTTTATGCGCCACAGGCCGGTTACGTGAAGACAATATTTTCATGGACCGGGTCCGACCTCGGAGAGACGGGAGACAACGACACCTGACGTGTGTTCGTTATGTCCAGTCTACTGACTCTACTGCTAACTAAACCTTTAGTCCAGTCTACTGACTCTACTCCTAACTAAACCTTTAGTCCAGTCTACTGCTTAACTTATAACCCGCTGCACAAAGACAGGATGTTGGAATGGAAGCAGGTTCTCCTGCTTTTTTGGCGATCTCAGGATACTCTGCCTTGGTTTTAATCCAGAACACTGGCAAAGTTAAACAGACTTTTAAGTTTCATTTTTAGAGTAACGTAACATCTTGACATGTGTCAAGAGGTTCCGTCTGAGGTTACCACCGACGGATGTATGCGGTCTTTTTTCACAATAAAAATTGGTTCCGGCCTTTATTTTTTTAATTTTATTTTAATTTTTCATTCATTCTTTCTGTGCGGCCCGGTACCAAGGGACCCACAGCCCGGTACCAAGGGACCCACGACCCGGTACCAAGCGACCCACAGACCGGTACCGGGCGGAATGAGCATACTTATAACCACACTGTTACAACTCCTTAGTGTCATATTGCTTTTTGGAGAATTATGATGATAAGTTCATAGTAGATGCAAGAGTATACTTAGGTACAATATATTATGTTGAACATAATATATATGGATGGATCACAGCCAACCCAGTTATTTTCAACACAACTCCTTGTCCTTGGTCATGGTGGCCACAGCACTTAAAAGAATAAACTTAATAATTCTCAAAATTCTGACCCTTTGCTTTTTAATTAAAAGCATGTACTTCTACTTTTACTTTCAATAGTTAAGTACATTTTATATCAGAAAAATACTTTTGATACTTAAGTACAGAAAATATTAGATACTTTAAGACTTTTACTCAAGTAGTATTTTATTAGGTGACTTTTACTTTTACTGGAGTAATTTTCCAGTAAGGTATCTTTACTTTTACTCAAGTACGGCTTTTGGGTACTTTATACACCACTGAGTGTGACCCATTATAAATCAGTACAATGGAAATGATAAACTGAGAACACCTGTGACAAGTACAGCTCAAGACCTCCGTGTCTGGGGCAGCAGCGCAGTTAAATTGGGAGCTTAATCAACGTTCACTATTATATTATTTCACCCACACAGAAAATCACTTCTCTTTAGTTTTTTTTTTTTTTGCTGCCTTATGTCTCTCTATTAAGCATTCCAACAAGACCACACCTGCCGCCTAGAGGAAGAATGAGGATGTCTGACCCTGTACTGCTGCTGTCCCCATTACTCACCCTGTCACCCTAGAGTTTGATTACTGCTCCACCATGTTCGGTCATCTCCTCCCCTCTGTCAATTACTCTGACCCTTTGTGTTTATGGAGCAGATTGAGTGTCACGGTCACCATCAGCCTTGCAGACCAGGGATGTCCCCGCGTGTATCAGGAAAAATTATTCGTGAAATCTCTTTTGGTAAGAATGAAAAACTGCAGTCTATATGGGAAAACTTTAAGTGGTCCATGGCACATATCCCTGGTCTGCAGGGCGACGAGTCATGGTGAAGCAAACTACCGCCAAATCAAACAAAACAGGCCTATGGTGCCCGTATCCGAATGGTCTATGTTCAGGGCAGAAATCAAACGTGTTATAGGGCAGCTGTAGCGAGTGGGGAGAGTGGTCGTCCTGTAAGGTAACCGGTTCGATCCCTGGTCTCCTAGTTCGCATAACAAAGTGTCCTTGAGCAAGACACTGAACCCTCAGTTGCACGGCAGCACACTGCTCCTTAATTACTAAGGATGGGTTAAATGCAGAGAATAATTTCCCCAAGGGGATTAATAAAGGATAATTTCTTCTTCTCCTTTCTACGGAGTTTGTAACTGGTCTTTACAATGATGCTTGGGAGCATTTTCTGATCTGACGCCATCATCTAGCTGTGCCCTCCAAAAACCGTTTCGAATCACTGTTGAGAAATAAGTCATAGTGCAAAATGCACCTCATGGGTTTGAATACGTCACTGCTTTGTGAGATTTTCACCATGGTTACTGGCATCCACCCCTGATACAGCCACCCCATGGCCGCAAACACATCTCAAAGTGAGGAAAACCCTTGCTGGGAGGAAACATGTCGCTCAATCTCACCTTTCAAAAATGTTTTCAGATGTGACGCAGGAGTCATTTTTGATCTGGAACAAGAAGCTGGAGATTCCCTAAGTGCTTCATGGCACATGGTTTAACACCCTTAGCTGCAGACTTGATACAAGCAATAGGGTTTTTAAAACAAGCCTGTCACAATGCACAGGTGAATTAATATTTTAGTCAATATTTTTAATCAATAATAATTTACAAAAGGGGGCTGGCTGATTGCAGTGTAATTCATTTTACAACATCAGGAGGTCATTACTTTGGAGCTGATGATGACTGAAACAGGGGGGGTTATCAGTCACTGGGATAAACAACCATTTTCAATTCCTGAACACAAAGCAGTGTATCCATCAAAAAAGCAATTTGGACCAAATAAGTATTAATTTCCCTCTTCATTCTTACCACTTCTCTCCTGTGCTCATTTCTCGATCTCCATCGCTCACCCCGTCTCATCTCATTGCCCGTTGAGAACCGAGGTGGTTAATACAAGTCTGCTCTCCGTGCCGAGCAACCAGCATGTTGTTGTGTAACGCGACCGCATGTTATGTACCGGACCGCGGTGGCTGGACCCACAAGCAGACACAAGGCAGTTTGATTAAAAAAAGGCAAGTTTTACTGGATTTCACATGCAGGACGTCAAAAGACAAACTCAGCCAGGACAAGGAGTTGACACAGACTAAATACACAAGGGAATGAGACACAGGTGGAAACAATGAGGGCGGGGCTTGCAATCACACAGGAGGGCGGCACACGAGGGGGGAGGAGTCTGGAACGAGAGACAAGGTGAGTGACAGACAGCACAACAGACACAGACAGTGAACACAGAACTACCCAGGAGGTCTGGGCATAACACCGCAGTGACCAGGGGTTCTGCGGCTCATGTGTTGTAGTCTGTCAGTCAACAGTAAATGGTTTTTGTTCGGTGCCGCCATCAACTGTTCCGGGCTGCAGTTGGCTTAGTGAAGATGGTTAGATGACATTTACTATGCTGGATTAGCTACTAGATGTGACATTTAACAATACCGTGGTTTTACAAGCGCAGAGCCGCCATTTCCCTGATGTATTGACACAAAGGCCAACTGGAATAGAAAGTGTTGCACGCTGCATATGTATTATACAGAATATAATGTCTGACAAACTCAATAAGAGAAACCTATGAAACCTTAAATATTCATAGCCAGAATACAAACCCCCATGAATAATTAATTTACTATTTCACTGCATATCTAACAATAGACTCTGCAGTCAACTTTCAACTTGATATAGTTGAATGTTAATGCTAGCAGGAAATCTGTTCACCAGCCTTTCACATCCAATACTTAAATTAATGATAAATTAACGGCGATGAAGCTTTAATGGAGTTTGCATTTGCGCAAGGGAATTAAAGAGTGTAACATGCATACGGGTGTCTAATATAGCGGCTTGCTGTGCATGTGATCCAACAAATAGAGATACATTACTGAGATGTGCATGTAAAGAGGTAAAGCACTCGATAATAAGATATATGACAGAAAAGCAGTATTCTCCATCATATCATGATTGTTTCTTACAATTGCAAGGAGGAAACCTCTAGACGTTGCAACAAAGTAAGAGTGCTCACGGTGCCGCTAGTCTGTGAGCAGACAGCAGACTGTGTGCCAGAGCTGATGATCAGACACGGTTGATGTGCACTGCACTCACACACTCATGAAACCAGCTCCCGACACCTCGAGCGCTGCAGGCTTCCCTTCTGTCATTTGGCTCTTTAGACTGAAAATAGTTCTTCAAATAATTGGTGGAGCAGAGTGCAAACTAAACATTGCAAAATAGGCAGTTTTGGTTTCTGTAATGTCTTGATTGTTCCCGTAAAGTTGTCGTAGTATAGCTTCAGTGTTAAGCCTTCAGTGACTGTCTGTGCATCTCTAGTAGCTCTCTATAACAGGGATTGGTCTGCCAGGTGTCTGTCACAGGTGGTGAAACACTAAAAATTCCTGGATTATGCAATATACACCCACATCAGCACAGGTGTGCAGACCAGTGCATATAGGAGATCCAGAGCCAGGAGTGAAGACACTTAACCTGACGGGAAATGTCCACTATGCTAGTCACTACATGTGTCTGGCTGCTGTTGAGATAGTGCGGCTTGAGAGATTTTTAGCTAAAGTTTTAGTTTTTAGTGTAAACTGAGTGAGTGGTGCATATAGAAAAGATGAGAACGTGAGTGGTGAGCCAAAAGCATGAAGCTAAAGCATCATAATGCATTTTTTATTATATATTTTTTATTATACTTAAAGGCTTTATTATTTCTGCTTAAAGGCTGTGTGTGTGTGTGTGTGTGTGTGTGTGTGTGTGTGTGTGTGTGTGTGTGTGTGCGCGTGCGTGTGCGTGTGTGTGTGTGTGTGTGTGTGTTTGCGTGTTAGATAACATTAAGTTGTGTAAATTAAGTAACCATTCTGCACATCTGACATAGATCATATAATAGAGCGTTATAACAAAACAATGGACAGCTGATGCAGATGTGCCGCACGTCATATTTAATTGACATCGCTTGATAAAGACAGCTCTGAGGCAACGATGTCTTGGTGTGTGCTTGGTGTGAAGCGCCTTTTAAACAGTTTGTAGTTTAATGCAGCAGTAGGAATCTGTCAAGTGTGGCTGTAGAACCAAAAACTACATCATAAGAGTGCTTGACTTTACATAGCTAGATATTAATTTGAACACAGGTTGGTGAGGCGAGGTGATTAACATAAATCCTTCCACTCTGTGAGCACTTTTGGAAATGCTGGCCTGAAGGAAATGGTAAATGTGCTGAGGGAGTTATCAGTGTTTCCGCACAGCCAGTGACGACACAGGAAAGCTAATTGGCTTCAATTAGACAGAGGCCAGTGTAACATATTTCATTAGGAAAGAGATAGAGAGAGAGTAATAAAGGAGTGTTGGTTTGTCTTTCTATCCAATCATTTGTCTGCACATTTTCATTATGCTCATGCAGATGTATGTGCACAAAAAGCATACAATGAAACACTTTGCTGCCTTTTACGATCCTGCTGTGGTTCAGAAACCCTGATGTTCTGTCAGCAGTCACCCACCATCCACCATATTAGAGGTTTCTGCTTTTCTTTTTCCCCCCATAGTAGCGCATGAGACAGATGGTGATGCCTCAGGTCATTAGATGGGAAGTGTGTGTTTCTGAGAGAGACATGAGAGCGAGAGACTGACTTTTGCTGACCAAGCTGATCCTGACTCCATTACCGAGCCTGTAAATTAAACACACACATTTCAGAGCGGCTGGATGGAGGAAAACCCATTAAATTGATTACATGCCATCCTCCTACTTTCATATACAGTATAAGGCCAAATTCTGTTTTTGAAGGTCCACTTTAGTGTCATGCTAGCTCTTGTGCTATAGAGTTTAGATTTTCACATGTCTACCTGAATGTAACGCTGCTTTTTGATAAATTCACAGATTACAGTATAGCCAAACTGTGCACAATTCATACATTTACATTCCAGGTGGATTATTGAAAATCAATGAGTCAGGTTCAGGATAACTGTAATTAGATGACAGGCCATGGGAAATATGGGTATTATGTTTTGTGCTTTTAACACCATTTGTGATGGTGAGTCAGTGAAAAGGTAGAAAACATTCATCAATAACGAATACACAAGCTGAGAAGCTTGTTTTTTCTTCAAGCATTTAAACAAAACATTTGATCAGATACGCGTTACGGAGCTGGCTGGCTTTGCTTTGTTGCTGTATTTCTTTGAAAGGCTGAAGGAGAGGGAATGGACCAAGAGATGAAGGAAAGTAAGCAAACTGCAGAAAATCCCTGAGATGAAAAAAAGGGTAAGGATCAAGGAGAGATGCCTGAAAGATGACACTGTGCTTTGAAAATATACTCAGAGAAATGGGAGTGCAGTAAGTGAAGAGAAAAGATGGAGATATCAATACATTTGGCTGGTGTTTTGTGGAGAACAGACTTATTTAAGATGTGTTGCAGGTTTTACCAGTGCCTTTGAGGAACTGTTGGAGGTGGGTTTTTTTTCAGTGGATTAAGGCTTGAGTGTGTTTGGTTGCACAGGAATCTACAACTGTGTAAAAAAGTTATGGCTTATTTGTAATGTGATTTCTGTCCTATACGGATGCGGTGCACATGGCTGCTTCTAATCCCCAGGATCCAGTAGGTAACCAGTTAAAACGTGTTGTGTCTAAGCATGGGGTGAGGTGAAGATAACTGAGAAAGCCGACAACATGGACTTCACTTCCTGTCACAGCCAACAGGCTTTGCACTGCAGGCTACAGTATTTAGTACTTAACAATATTTTTTAAGGTAGAAAATATTCATATTTGTAACCAAATTTGATACACAGCATACTACTTGGCTGTGGCTGCTCAGTATGAAAAACTACACATGCATGCAAAATGATAATTGATCTGAATTAATGACCCTTTATGACGGTTGGACAGGAACTGGCTTTTGTTTGATTTTTTGTCGGCCAAACCTGGCAACACTGATTGCAGCTAATTGGTGACTTGCCATGCCAGTAGAAATATTCATGCATCAACCGCTATCAAAAACAAAACAAGCTAACCAGGCCCATTTCGTCCCGGGCTGGTGGCAGAAATCTAGTGAGCAGCAGGTAGAAGCCTTCCAATTATGTAAATCTGTTTATAATTGTGTCTTATTTCCTAATGTCATAATGCTGCAATATGTGCCATTCTCTACCCCATTTCAACCAGATGGTCCAAGTTCAATATATACAGCTGGACTCAACCAATTTATCGGCACACAACAGTTTGAATATGATGGAAGAAGTTTCTCCTAATTTTTTGAGAAAGTCCAGCAATAAAATGTCTGTTTCTGCTTTTTACGTGCATATGATCTTTTCTAAATACATTGCTGTCTTCACAGAAAACAACTTGGTGAGGCTTAGGCAACACACTTGGTTATGTTTTGGAAAAGATTGTGGTTTGGGTTAAAATAACTATGCAAGTGGCATTAGTACTAATTATGTATGTGACAAATACATAATGTCTTCTTATTTCACACAGGGCACAAACAACAGTCGAGGCTGTCTGGATCAATAAAGACAGCTTATTGATCATCATGTTAAAACAGAACTGATAGTTCAGGACGGCGACCATGTTTATCCTCTAACATCCTCCCCTCCTGTCTTTGTCTGCACCAGATGATAACCACACACTGCGGATCCTGCTCTACTCACTCATCTTCTTTCTGAGTGTGTTCGGCAACCTGCTGATCATCGTGGTGCTGACGGTCAATAAGCGCATGCGCACCGTGACCAACACTTTCCTGCTGTCGCTCGCCGTCAGTGACCTGATGATGGCCACCTTCTGCATGCCCTTCACCCTCATCCCCAGCATCCTCAAGGACTTCATCTTTGGAGCCGCCATGTGCAAGATAGTGTCCTACCTCATGGGTGAGAGAAGGGGGAGTAGTGAGGCAAATACACAGAATGTATATCTGTATGTTTGCCATCATTCTTTACATTCACTATAATAATAACATACATGTGTCCTAAATCACGTTATTGTTCACTTATTCACTTTTACCTGTATGCTTTGACAGGTACTCCATAGTGAGCAGTAAATTGCAATTTTGGATACGAATCCTTATAGGATGATGAGAATCCACTATTACTTCTTGAATTAAACATTTGCATTCATATTCACATCCATATAACACAGCTACAAAAGATGGCAGCTAACTGGTAAATATATTGCTATATATTACGGCAAGCTACAAGGTAACATTCATTTTAAAATCATTGGGTTTTGCCCTATTTGTTGGATAAATTGACTATTTGTTCATCACAGTTATAGCAATTTTTTCTGGCATTTTGTAGACTTAAAGATTAGTTTAGTCAATCATCAATTTATAGTAAAAACATTGTTAGCTGCAGCCCTACTTATCTTATTGATATGTAGCAATGCTATCAAGTAAGCATGGCTTTTTAGCAGAGCCTTGTGTAAATCAGCAACCACCAATTTTCTATAAAGACTTCCATTAATTTGTTCTAAGAAACTCCTAATTTTAGTTTATTTATCATTGTTGGGAACAAACCAAATGTAATCTCATGTTTTTCAAAATTGAATCAAAATGGTACTTTAAATTAATGTATTCAATATCAATTTTCAATACAAAAATCCCAGTTGGCCTAAAGAAAACCTGACCTGACCTGAATCTCCTCATCTTTTTTGTTGTGTGATCTAAATGGAGAAAAAAAAAACATTTTAGCCTGATTATCTGGATAATCCAATATTACCTTGACTGACATCCAATTGAAAATGAGAAGGGGCTCTATGGTGGCCGGTGGGATTTTGCAGCCTATTGTTTTACTGCTGAAAAAGTAGGAGGTGCATTGGTGATTTTAAGTGAGTAAAGAAAGGGTCATTCTCCAATTCATTGAGGGAAATGCTCACACATCTAGGTAATGAGTTCTCTTCTCTCAGCTTCAGTATTATCTGTCAACGTACGTGCACACAGCACTCATGCACACACACACACACACGCACACACTCACGCACGCACGCACGCACACACACACACACACACACACACACACACACACACACACACACACACACACACACACACACACACTTGACTGCCATGCCAAATGTCAACCTCCTGGGGCGGATTTTCATTGACTGATTGATTGAAAGAGCTGCTGGTCTTAGCTAAAAATAAAGTTATAGAGGTATTGGGGTATTTTTCATAGGCTCAGACAATACATTCTACACTCAAGAAACACTGAGAAAGAATAAAAGCAAATATGAAATTGAACACATAAACACAGACATGGGGAGGTAAGTGATAAATAAGAGAATCGATGAAGTCAGGGACAGAGAGAACTGAATTATTATTAAAGCATAGCACACATAACATTGGCCCTGAAATAAAAGCCATCTGAGAATTGAATGTAGAAGTTGGATTAAATAAATAAAGCACACGGCCTGCTAATGAAGGACAGCCATCCTCTTGATGCACTGAGGAAAACGTGGACAAACCCAGGGGAGAGACTGTTGGCTGATTGTTCTTTGCTTCAGTGGGACCTGCTCTAAAGCTGCCACACAACATAGTGCACCCCTGGGTCTTGACTCTCTCCCTCCCTCACACACACACACACACACACACACACACACACACACACACACACACACAGACACAGACACAGACACAGACACACACACACACAGAGTCTGCATTTTGGACATGGAAAAGAGAGATAAAGAGTAATTTCCCGTCTTGCCCCGTCAGAAGGGAGATGGAAGATAACATCAGTGGCCGAGGCCAACATGATTTCTTCTACCACGACTCCGATAACCGCCCCTACCTCCCATCTCTGTACTCATTTGGAAGCCCATCTCCACAGAGCGCCACGTTTTGTTCTCGGTTATGATTGCAGAAATTATGTGCGCATCAACAAACATGTTTTTGTAACTTTTTTTATTACTGGCCTATTCTGAGCATGGAGCGGTAATAACTTTACATTCATCAAAAAGAAAAGATAGCATGTGTTTATATTTTGAAATAATCTATTTTGTTTTTCTCCAGGAATATCAGTGAGCATATCCACGTTTAGCCTGGTTGCCATCGCGATCGAGCGCTACAGCGCCATCTGTAACCCCCTGAAGTCGCGGGTGTGGCAGACCCGCTCCCATGCCTATCGCGTGATTGCTGCTACGTGGGTGCTAGCCTTCATCATCATGATCCCCTACCCGATCATCAGTCACCTGGAGTCCTTTCCTCGTCCCGACAACACCACTGCTCACCAGTGTCGCCACATGTGGCCCCTCGAGACAGCAGAGCAGGCCTGGTGAGTGTTGAGGTGACCGCAGGCGGTGCGTCCTTTAAGCATCCCAAGTCTTTAACATAGTTTCATGACTACGTCTAGAACGACGGTGTTAACATGCAACTGTGTGAAGAAAAAAAAGTGTGAGCTAGAAACGTTAACTTGCATTAGCCCCCATAAAGTACAGGTCAAACCTCTACTTTATGGAGGCTAATGCAAGTGCTGTATTACCAAATAAGGGTAAGAGAGCACCCAACACCTTGTATTGAATGGTTAAATCATTCAAATATATATATATATATATATATATATATATATATATATATATATATATTGTTTCAAATGTTACATATTCTCGATTTTAATGTTATTTAATTTAAAGTTATTTCAAAAGTATCCTTGAGTAAATTATACTATTATATAAAAGATGAGGACAAAAAGATCCATTGAGGAAACACCCAAAACACATGAAAGTTTAATTGTATAGGTTTCAAAGTGAGACATTGTGAGATTTTGCAGAACAGACAATATCAATTATGCAAATGCTGCTTTGACTATCAAAGTTGATGTGGCTACACAAAAACAAAACATTGCTCCTACCGCTTAGAGGCAGCATCATTTGTTATTGATCCACTAGAAGGACATTAGGCTGGATAGTAAGGCATATGGATAGTCTTAGCCCCGCATTAAGGTTTACATCAAAGGTTATTTTCCCTCTGACACGTGATCTGTCCTCAAGGATTTCTTTTGTTGGCTCAACAACCACATTTGAGTGTCTATTTTAATGCATGTGTGTTTGAATGTATGTCTTTGTCTGACTGTAGGCTAGCTTGTGGGTGTATGAATCTGTGCATGTGCACCAGGTTTTTGTCTAGTGTATTACCGTCAACATTTACAGCTATTATTTAGGTATTTCCAGATTCCCTAAAGACTAGCCATCTGGACGATAGACTGCGTTGAAAAAAAATGAAACACCCAAAAACTAAATATGAAATGATTTTTGGTGCATTTTATGCCTTTATTAGAATGCAGTGGAGGAAGACCTTTGTTGTTTGCTTATTTCTATCCAGGACACTGGGAATTACATTGTAAAAAAAGATATTTTTTTACAATGTAATTTGTAATATATTTGTAATAATATGTAATATGTTTTGTTTGACAATCAAAAATACAAATATATATTTGTTACTTTGTTCACACAAGCTGATTATGGACATATGCCATTTTGAATTAGGAAGGAGTTGCCACTTACAGAATGATTTAAAAAATGTTCTTTATCATAAAACAGAGGTCATCAAGACAGTTTGAAAGGCTTTTAGGATTCTGGAAATATCTTCTTATTTTTTTGCGTTATGACATTCTGAAAAACAATGCTTAGCTCGGTGACTCAAATGTTAAGGTAATGTTATATGATATGTAGAAACTAGGGCTACATGAATGCCTGAATTAATGGACATTGGAATCTTTACCCTCTCATATGTCTCTTTTAGGTACATTTTGCTGCTGCTTGTGCTGTTTGCAATCCCGGGGTTGGTGATGATTGTGGCCTATGGACTGATCTCCAGGGAACTTTTTAGAGGCATCCAGTTTGAGATGGGCCACAAAAAAGACTCTACCGGTGAGGTCATGTACACTTCATGTGGAAAGCTTGTGACAGAGTGCAAGTTGGCTCAAAGACAGCAGCCAATTAATACAAAAATAAAACTACAGTAAGGAGCTAAAAATGGTACTTCTAGGAATTTTCTGCACGTAGACAGACTGGAGGGAGGGAGCGATGCACTTTATTTAAAGTTACATTAGTTAATTTGCATGTATTGATTCACAATTTCTGAGTTTTTTGTTTCTCAAAAACCAACATTTACAACAGATGTAGATGGACCAGAGCAGGAAGAATTTAATAAATAAGTAATTACAAATATGGTGGATCATGCAGATACTGTACGCATGAATACCAAATAGATTACATTTGATTATTCAATAACTTTATTAATCTCCAGAGGGGTGTTCAATGCACCATGACAAATACAAAATGAGTCACAGATCAGATGAAAGACACACTTCCATAACAACAGCAGTGCCACTAACACACAAACTAACACATGCTCTAAGGTGACAATAATGTGTATCAGAAGCCTGCTGAGCTGATAATTAAAATAACCGACGTAGTTAATATGACCTATCACTTGACAAAAAAAAAAGGCTGACCATAAGTCTTGCACCTGAAAATCGGGCCAATAAAAACAGGCACTATGAAACGCAGCCTAAAAATATATATTGTAAAAACAATGTCAAACAATGTCAAAAGCAACCTATATCAGTGGGGGGAAAAGCAAGTATCACAAGCTCCTGTCTTGCACTTCTTGACACTTTTTTTCTAGCTGACATTGGAACATTATATACAGTATATGACAGAAAACAAGGAAAAGCATAATGGTCCCCTTTAATTTTCCAGAGGGAAATATTCCATCTCTGACTTTAATCGTGTTTTTATTTTAATGTCATTACAACATGTTTGTGCCAAACAGCCTGGTTCAACCAAATTGCTCTTCGTGTTGCATTTTAAATCAAAATTCAACCTCTAAATTTGATATGTTAAGTATTCTTAACTTTCCCGAACACTTTAACAATGTGTTTAAAATTGCGTCTATGTATCCGTATGTGACGGTTATTGTTGACTACTTACATATGTAACTTAATTTACATTACCCTCAACATACTCATTTTATCCCCAAATGTGATCTTTTCCTAAACCTGACACAGAGTAGCTTTGTTGCCTAAACAATGTTTAAAACTGCGACCCGTTTGTGACGAGTTGGGAATGAGAGTGCAGCGTTAAATGACATGCAAAAAGCTTCAAATGCCTGCTGCTCCTTGGCAGGAGATCACATTGTGTCAAACTGTGTCTCTTCAATGTCATCACAATATCCAGCCCCTGCCAACCAGACTCTGATGTTAGCATTTACATGTATCTGATTTATGTGAATGATGAGGGATTTAGTTTTAATCACAACGATATCATTAGCGCTACAATCATTGTAATGTGTGCAGGTTAAGTGGAGCGTAACCTTCCGTGGGCATGTGAGAGTGCGTCTCGGATGATAGAAGCATGGAGTGTATTTGCCAGTGCTCCATTAGAGGATGGAATTGGCCGGCAGCGGGCCTGGACATCTGGACCATCTGTTTGGTCTCAGAGAAAAGGAGGTTATCCCAAAAAATAAATTGGAGAGTCAAAGAGCATGGGTAAAAAAGAACTGGCATAATACAGAACTTTGATTTAAAGATCCAGGAGTGGTTTACTACTATTTGCTTGACCAGAAGCTCGTTTTGTACTTTTAATTTGATCAATAAATTACAATATCCCCTGGTGGATGATTGCTTTGTCTCAGAAGAAATTGCTAGTCACTCTTTTTTTCCATTAAGGTGAGCTGCTGCTCTTTATAGAGCTATGATTCACTCAAAAATAAACTAATAAATGGGTGCCTGTGTTATCACAGAGCTATGCTGCTTTCTCTTATTTGGTCATTTGAGATTTTGAGAGCTCATGATTTCCCTGTTCAATTTATTTTTAATCCAGTGGCATTTTAGAGTTTTTAAATACAATACATTTGTTTTACAGTGATACTTGTTTTACTCTCCACTCCCACACAGATGTGAAGAATGGACTCACCTCCACTGTGTCGGTTGGCAGTGAGGATGGCGATGGTTGCTACGTTAATGTTGCCCAGCGGCCACACTCGATGGAGATGTCCACCATGGCTGCATCCAGCCGGGCGATCAAGGCAGAAAGACCACGCAGCAACACATCTGAGGCCAAGCTGGAGGCCAAGAAGAGGGTTATCCGCATGCTGGTGGTCATTGTTGTCCTGTTCTTTCTGTGCTGGATGCCGCTGTACTGTGTCAACACCTGGCGGGCTTTCGATGACATCTCTGCCAAAAACGCCCTCTCGGGGACACCCATCGCTTTCATCCATTTGTTGTGCTACACCTCTGCCTGCGTCAACCCAATTATTTACTGCTTCATGAACACACGCTTCCGCAAAGCTCTGCTTGCCACGTTCGCGTGCTGCGCTGCACCTTGCCATCGCCTCCGTCGTAGTGGGCTACGGGACAACGAGGAGGATGCGATGGCAACGGGAGCGTCCATGTCCAAGTTCAGTTACACTACAGTCAGCACCATGGGAACCTGCTGAGGCAGATGGATGCAGGCGCAACCCAGAAGAGACAGTTACGACAGCAACCCCACATCCGTTGTCTTTAGGCCAATCCTGTACTCATAGGGACCGTAATGTGGATTGGAAAAACAGGCCAACTACTGTCCTAGTATAATAGCTCCACCCAAGACTGTGAGTAAAGTTATCTCGGCATAATTTAATGAAACCCAGTCTCACAGTGTAAATTCCTCCATAGCTATAATTGAAAAAAAAGAAGAAAAAAAACATTGTACATGTATCTGTTGTTACAGTGGACCAAGGCAAACTGTCTGTCGAGATGTTTACGATGTGGCATATGTGTGTGTGTGTGTGTGTGTGTGTGTGTGTGTGTGTGTGTGTGTGTGTGTGTGTGTGTGTGTGTGTGTGTGTCTGTAGAGGTGGGCTGTAAGATAGGTGAGGGAGGCAGTTTAATACTTAGTAGTCATTATGTAGCTTTAAAATTAGGAAGACTGTTTGCTATGTAACTTTAAAATTGTTTTTGTATATTGTGTGGTCAGTGGTTTTTCTGTGATTGCCTTGTAATTGCCTTGTGGACTAAGTGCCTGGATTTAAATACTATGTCATACTTGTCTGCTGTTGATTTGTCACACTCATTAGGTATCATGACCACTGGCAAACTGGAACCCAAAGGTTCCTTGAAGTGGAGTTTAAAGACTAAAAACATCTTCTACACAGACTGAAAATCCTTCTCAGAAGATAAGAATTTCATCCTGATGGGACCCGATAAATGAGCAGGTTGTCAGTTCTCCACGGCTCCGTGGTTTGCAGAAAACACTTCAGTGGTATAAACACCTTCGATGGGCACTGGTGATGCCTTGTGTTGTGGTTTTATACTGCTAACCACCTTCGGGTTTTTGAGGCAGGTTTTTCTGTGTATGCTGCAATGTTTGTATTGTGTCCTTGCAGATGAACACAGTTGCAAATATGAGAAGGATGGCTTGGCACTTGAATTGTGTTTCTT
Organism: Myoxocephalus aenaeus; assembly: GCA_038501785.1. NCBI lineage: Eukaryota > Metazoa > Chordata > Actinopteri > Perciformes > Cottidae > Myoxocephalus > Myoxocephalus aenaeus. Next base: position 2,841,166 of record JBAMJR010000154.1, read on the forward strand.
TCTCATGGATAGGGATGTGGGTTATTGAAGAGACTATTTAACAGTTCCTGTATTATTATATTCCTGACCATATTAGAAAAGAGTACAGCAGAAGGTTCGGTATATTGCTATCGCTAAAGGACAACAAATGTAATAAACGTTGACGAAGTCACTAGTAATAATAATATAGCTGACACAAATATGTTACATTTGTTACCATATAAGTACCTTATGGCAACAGGAAAGGGTGAGTTTAGTAAGTTTACTGCAGCCTTATGCTTTAAAGGAGACACGTTCACTTAGTTCAGTGATTGTTCAGTGACTTGCAGTTAAATTCACCTTTAGGGCTACAACAATGACAGCCAGGTTTCAGAGGTCTCTGTTGGTCAGGGTCTGTCTGCGTGCATGGCTCTGGCTCCTCTGCTCTCTTCACACTAATTGTGTTACAACCTCAACCCTGCCAGGCTGAACAGATGAGCATATTTCTCTGAGTGCACCAAAGCACAATGCTGTCAGCCTCTCAACTAATAGTATGGCCTAACTTTGTCAGCATTTTTTGGAAGATTGACCTGAAGCTTTTGGGTTTATTGTGTGCTCTGTTCCCTTTGTATTCAAAATATGAATCATACTGAAGCCTTACTAGGACATTAAAGAATTCTCAAGAAACCTCAAGAAACCTCAATCTACGTTACGGAAATAAAAGCAAATGGCAATCATGTCGACACACCTATAAGTCATAAAAAGCGTACACTTACATGCTAATTAATTAATATCTACTGCTCCTTTTTCTCTATATGGAGGCAACCTTCTCTTGCCTCCATATACCTTGCACTTGATGGCCCTGTGCCATCAAGTGCAAGGTATATGGGTGCTCTCTTACCCTTATTTGGTAATACAGCACTTGCATTAGCCTCCATAAAGTAGAGGTTTGACCTGTACTTTATGGGGGCTAATGCAAGTTAACGTTTCTAGCTCATGCTTTTTTTTCTTCACACAGTTGCATGTTAACACGGTATATGGATGTATTCATGCATCCCATATAGACCAATACTATATCGGTCTGTATTGTTGTTTAAGAGTGACACTTGGAATGTGTTTTTTTGTTCACAGTGAGCTGTGAGAGGCTGATTTCCCAGTGGTGTCATACCACCTCATCCGGTCGTCACAAACACACATTCAGAGTTCTCACCTTCAACTTGTGATATTTTTATTTACACAGTTGCACACAACCAATTACAGACAGATGCAAATAGGTTCTCTGCTATCCACCATCCACTGTACACCATATGTGCTCAACAGCATTTTGTGAACATAGAGGAATATCTAGCTGCTTAGGGCCAAGATATTTCCCTCAGGAGTTGGTGGAGGCCAAAACAGAGTTAAAAGGACAGTGAACATTAGACTTAAATTCATCGGGTGACCACAAAAATAACTCTGAATTCATATATTTTGCTGGATGTAAAAATATGCATCTGTTTGCTGACATGTTAGCAAAAACAACAAAGGATAATATGTCAAGCTTGTTCCACTGAACCCAAAAGGTATAAAAAACATCTACTGAAGCTTTGAAGTTTGTGTTGAAATTCAGCATCTGAGCTCAAACGATGGGCAAATAAATCTATCTGCAGGAAGAAAGAGGTGTTATTTAGAATTTTTTTTGTTTTTTATTAATAGTTGGTTGATCAATGAGACCCTCTAAGTTCAGGAAAGAGAACACACTATTTTAAATGTCTGCTATTATAATGAATACTTTGGTGTGTAAATATACAACACATTGTCAGAGAGATGACAGGTATCCTTAATCAATCATGTTCAGTGAAGACAACAAGGTGGCCTTTACAGACTGACATGTTCTCCCTCATGATGGTGATTATTATGCCTCTGCTGCTCTGTCCTCTCCACAAAGACGACACAAAGCTGTTACTGGCTGTCTTGATTGATTTTTCCCTCCGGCACCATGGCTTCTCACAACTTTAGCATTATGTGTGACCATATCTCATTGGTATGACTATTGGGCTCTTGGGAGCGTTATTGTATTCTCAGCTGCTGGGATTGCAGAGCCGCCTCATGACCAGAGCATGTTCCTCCAAATAAAAAGTGTAAACATTTGTTAGAATAAATGCTCCTAGATTCTTCGCCACAAGTGTCACTGACGAACGGTGCGGCTGTGCTCGGAGGGAGTGCTGCTAGTGAATAATAAAGACTTTGTCCACATGTGCAGCAGAGGGAGTCTCTGGGGCTCAGGTGTTGGCTGTGGTGCAATTGTTTAATGTCAGCAAAGCTGCTGTTTGAGGAGCAAAATTGCCTGACTAGGCAACAAAGCTCGGTGGATTCATGACAAATCCGCACAGCAGTGGTAAAATGATACGAAAAGATGCTTGGTTTTCTGATTAGCAAACAAAACTTTTTCCCAGAATGCCCTGGCAATGTAACTGATCTATAACAGTTGGCATTGCAATGGTTGGTATTATTTTCAGCTTGCCATGTAGGAGAAGGTAGTTGATAGTTCATTATTATTAAAGTAAGTGATGTATTATTATCTTGAGATATTAACTACGTTGTCCCTTTCACTGTAAATGGTTGGATTAACCTGTTTGGGAGAATTTCAAACAAATCCTCCAAAATAAAAGTCCAAATTAGTTGTCCGTTAATCAACAATGACAAACTGATCTGACGCCCTCCTCGACAGGACATTGTGTATAAATATGTGTAATGATGCAGCCATGCAATGGTTCAAGGTTGTTTAGACTTTGTTAAGTGAAAGAAGCTTCTTAGTGTGGGTTAAATTACTATTTCATTTCAGTTAGAGACAACATGGTTAAGGTTACTACAATGGCCGCAAGTGAACTTTGTCACAAGAACATAAATACATGTTGTTTTGGGGCACTGCTAAAATGACTGGTGTTGTTCTTCGTCTTCTTGGGGCCTCTGTGCAAAAACGTTTGCTGGTGCTTGCTTGCAATATTAGCTAATACAAGTCCTGCCTTCATTGATATTGTAATTTTGTGGTGCAGATTCACTCACACATTTAAAATGAATCAAATTACCAAAGCCACAGAGTTTATTTAGGGCTTTTGGGGCCCTGAGGTCTGGAGCCCCAGGATAGTTTCCAGCTTTGCCTGACTGGTAATCCAGCCTTGCTCTTTCTTGAACACATTTACTTCTAAAATGAGAAGCTAATTTTTGGCAGAACAAAGTTTAAATTCTTAGTGTTGATGTATACTGTCTCTGGGGGCAGATTTTGGAATGCGAATATACATGCGAATATAAACTGCATCCGCTCCATATCTGCGCCCATACCTGCTCATTTGTATCATTATTAATATGCACATTGTATTCAGAATTGTACTGAAATCAGGTGTTAACCATATGAAATATGAATATGAAGTATTCTCTTGTATATTGATGTTCTGTAAAGGAAAGAGCTGATCTTGTGTTCCAGTGATCTGTTGTAGTGCTTCACGTTTCTAAGCAGCTTGTTCAGGCTGCCGGCTCACATGAGGGATGAACAGGGTTGAAGGGTTAGAGGAGCAGACTGGGGCTCATTTAGATCTACTCCAACGGTCACAGTTGCCAGGCCACCATTGCCTTAAGTGTGTTTTGAGTGTACAGTATATGTATGTCTCTGTGTGTGTGTGTGTGTGTGTGTGTGTGTGTGTGTGTGTGTGTGTGTGTGTGTGTGTGTGTGTGTGTGTGTGTGTGTGTGTCTGTCTGTCTGTCTGTCTGTCTGTGTGTGTCGCTTATGCGTCCACTTTACTTTTGGTTGAGGTGAACTAGAGCTGGAGATGAAAGCATTTGGCAGCCTTGTTTCCCCATCCATGGGAAAGACATGGACTGAGCTTTCTGTGACTATTGTCCTTTCTGAAGCTGTGACAACTTTGAGAAAACAATCTGTGAAAAATAGTGGATGTGGTTTTCTTGGCTGCTGTCTACGCTGTTATCTTGATGTATGTTTGTGCTGCTATGACGCTATAAGGCCTTAGGTGTTAACTTGTGGTTTGGAGTGTGTCGTTTTCCGTTCTGTTTTATGCTCGTGGAGGAGCTTCAACAGGTCTACCTCCCTTATGACAGGGCAGATTCATTGCTATTATGATTGTCATTACAGCCACAATTCGTTGTTCCAGACTTGGCAAACCAGAGAGATGTGCTATCTGTCAGCATGTGGATCATCTGGATAACATTTGTGTATTTTAAGTATGGAAAGTGTGTGTGTGCGTGTGTGTAAGTGTCTCGGAGAAGAAGCTATATTTATAAAGGGGAGGCAGATCGTGTACCATTTGTTTGGTGGGATTTTCAAGATTTTAGGCTGGCTGCTGTGGCTTACTTATTGGTTATCACGTCGAACAGATACACATTCAGTGTTTCTCTCTCTCGCTCTCTTTCTCTCTCTCTCTTTCTCTCTCTCTCTCTCTCTCTCTCTCTCACACACACACACAGTTATAAATGTGTATGTTGGGTGACAAAACAGCTGGCTGTAATTTGCTTTTTTCTCTCATGTTATGTAATAATAAAGTCAAATTATACCTCTCCTTGTGTATTTGTTTTATATTCTACAGTATTTCCTGTGCTTTTCATACATATAAATCTTCTTCACAGACCATTTAAGTGGAAAAAGAATATCAATATAATCATCTCTCCCATTCAGCTCCTGTGAGCACTTAAAGCCTTTGAGGTCAAGCTGAAACGCTAGAAGGTAAAGTGCACAGGCGATACCACAAACTCATTGTCTTGCTTACTAGGTGGTTTGGCTTGGAGTGGTCTTAATGGAATATAAAAAAATGTCATGTTGGCTTTTCTTAGCTCCTGTATTGTCTCTTTAAACACCCATAGCAGATACATTCTAAATACATCTTTATCCTTCACTACTAAAATAACCACTTGGCCTGAATGGTAAAACATACCACAAACTGTGAAAAGAGCATTCCACCACATGCAGTAAAGAAAGACTTCGTGCATGAGAGCTAAGCAGAGGTGTACTGATTTAGCACCGTTAGCTTGACCTTCAAAGCACAATTCTCATCCAGTTGGCAGCCGTCTAATTGTAATGGATAAAAGTGTGTGAAAGGGTACTTACTGAAAACAAAAATAAAAATATTAGGTTATTTTTAATGGAGGACTATTGATGAAGGATGTACTCTCCCAGAAATCAATGTGAACTTAAAAGGATTTCATCAGCTGTCAATAATGACACAAATCCTTTCAGCACCAAGTGAATAGAATTGCGTTTGGTTCTCTACACAAGGGTGCTGGCATTTTTTTTAAGACTGAACACTTTAAACCTCATTCTGTGTTATTCTTTTCCAGCTCTCTGAATCAGTACAGGGGACAACTCTTTCAGTCACTAAAGTCAAAATCTTTCCTGCCAAGGTGTTTAGTTCATCATGTCACTGCAGGTTTACTTTTTTCCCAGAGGGGCAAAAGTGGAATTCCCATTTGATTCACAGTATGCAGTAGGTCCAGAGTACACGGTAAGTTAGAGGGAGTGATTATTTTCTGTCAAGGTCAGAGAGGTACACGATTGCTCATCACCCACACTGAACTACGGCCTTGTTCAGACCGACAATAGCTCCTTTGACAAAGTCAATGCAAGAATGTTAGTGTGGGCTTTTTTCCAAAGGATAATAGAATCAAATGCAAACTAAGAAGTGAAAAGCTCGTAAGACACAAGGACACTGCATTATACACCTTTGAGGCAGGACTGTATCTGAAAAAATGATCAGGGTGGCAATGCTCTCCCTGAATGCGTGTGAGGGCCACATTCCAGTAAGCATAATGCTCCAAGCTGCCTTTTACATGGTATTCAGATTTCAGATTTCTGACAAAAACAGTGCAATATTTTTGGACAAGATTACACTGTGCACCACTACTGTGTGTGCACTCACTTAGAAATGAAACTCCTTGTGGTGACTTTTGCTGGATATTGTGGAAAGTAGAAATGCGCAAAACTCCTTTATATGCAAGGTAGAAGCAATTATCAATAAAAACAAAGGAATGGTCATTTTACTTATTTTTAAATTTGATAGATACCCAGAGCTATGATTTATTAAACAACCTTACAATAAAACAGAGAAGAGCAAAGGGCAACTTAGTGCGGAACCTAAGATTGTATGTAGGTTGTTTTCATTCATTTAAACTGCACTATTAAGTGTTAGGCAGTGGTGTATAGTAACGAAGTAGAAATACTTCGTTACTGTACTTAAGTAGTTTTTGGGGATATATGTACTCTACTTTACTAGTTATATTTCTGTTTACTTTTACTTTTACTTCACTACATTTTGCAAAGAAAAATTATACTTTTACTCCGATACATTTCTCCTGAAACCTTCGTTACTCGCTACAAAATCAAATCTATCTTTAGAAAAAAAAAAAACATCGGGGACTGTGGTGGAACACAGACTCCACCAAGCAGGTTTTGCGAATCACAATGTTTTGCATTTTCCCTCTACATCCTCTCGTCCAGCGCTCCCAAACCTTTATGCGTCACAGACCGGTTACGTGAAGACAATATTTTCACAGACCGGGTCCGACCTCGGAAAGACGGGAGACAACGACACCCAACGTGTGTTCGTTATGTCCAGTCTACTGACTCTACTGCTAACTAAACCTTTAGTCCAGTCTACTGCTTAACTTATAACCCGCTGCACAAAGACAGGATGTTGAAATGGAAGCAGGTTTTCATGCTTTTTTGGCGATCTCAGGATACTCTGCCTTGGTTTCCAGATCACCGACAGAGTTGTAACAGACTTACGTTTCATTTTTAGAGTAACGTAACATCTTGACATGTGTCAAGAGATTCCGTCTGAGGTTACCACAGACGGATGTATGCGGTCATTTTTCACAATAAAACATCTATCCGGCCTTGATTTTTTTTTATTTAATTGAAATGTTTCATTCATTCTTTCTGTGGCCCGGTACCAAGAGACCCACGTCCCGGTACCAAGAGACCCACAGACCGGTACCAAGAGACCCACAGACCGGTACCAAGAGACCCACGGCGGGCGGAATGAGCATACTTATAACCACACTGTTACAAGTCCTTCATAGTGTCATATTGCTTTTTGGAGAATTATGATGATAAGTTCATAGTAGATGCAAAAGTATACTTAGGTACAATATATTATGTTGAACATAATATATATGGATGGATCCCAGCCAACCCAGTTATTGTATCAACACAACTCCTGGTCCTTGGTCACGGTGACCACAGCACTTAAAAGAATAAACTTCATAATTCTCAAAATTCTGACCCTTTGCTTTTTTATTAAAAGCATGTACTTGTACTTTTACTTTCAATACTTAAGTACATTTTATATCAGAAAAATACTTTTGATACTTAAGTACAGAAAATATCAGATACTTTAAGACTTTTACTCAAGTAGTATTTTAATAGGTGACTTTTACTTTTACTGGAGTAATTTTCCAGTAAGGTATCTTTACTTTTACTCAAGTACGGCTTTTGGGTACTTTATACACCACTGGTGTTAGGTAGCATGCAGTTCATGGTTAGCTCTCACATGGTGGTTTCCTGGCAACAACAACAACAAAAGACACAGCAAACTACAAAAAAAGGCTCTGTCTAATGGGGCGAAAAAAACGGTAATGCGGCCTCACAGTTGTAAAACACTCTCTGTCTGATCAGGCCCTCAATGTGCACTCCAAACAGAAAAGGGCCTTCAACTGTTGCAACAGAGTTTGAAGCACACTATTGTATAAATAGGTTTTGTACGCTTTAACATTTACATTCCCCAGGAAAAAGGATGCCAGGGTGTCCACATAGTTGATTTCAATTTTGTTGGCCATATATACACCAATGTTGAATTTTGACATTGTGTATGTGAAACCATACCCGATGTCCAAATGTTGGCTTCTTTATTTGTGTTATGAGAGCATTTTATGTGCAAAGCATCAACAGTATTGATCTGCACGTACTGTATTTGGTTGCATTCACCTGCAGAAAATCAGAACATCACATGAATCTGGAATCTGGAATTTGGAATTTGGAATCTGGAATCTGGAATCTGGAATCTGGAATCTGGAATCTGGAAGCAGAATGAAGTGAAAGTGATATTTCTGAAGGTAATGTTCTCGGCTTATGGATGCAATTTGGAGGCGCAGTGTTATACAGCTAAAGCTGATGGTGGTCAGAGGTTGTGTTTTTACATATAGCAGAAAACAGAATGCAGCAGCTACCAAAAACAAACTCCTTACACCTTTTTTTAATGTCTTTACATTGGCTACCAGTTACAGAATCAATTTTAAGATTATGTTCCCTAACCCAGATGCCCCATGTTATAAATATCTCTAAATTACTCATCAACCTGCACTTTGTAACATCTCTTATAAGTGCGATATAAATAAGCTTTACTATGACATCAATATAACGTATGTGCCTGTGCATTCACAGAAACATACACCTCCAACTCCCAAAAGGAGAGCGTTCGCGCATTCTGTGACCTCCCATGTTTGGACTGCACGGTGCTCATGAGGTCATTGATGACATCGGTCGTTAATTATCCAAGGAGAGATTGATGAGTTAAAATATATTTTGAGATGAGAATAGTAGCAGCAGCGTAAAAAGCCAGTGATACAAAACACTTTACCTTTTTGAGTCAGTGGAAGTGTTTGATTTTTATACAAGCCAAATTGTGTCTCAATGACAGCAACGGGTTGTTTGAAGTATATATGAGACAGAAGCAGGCAAACAGTCAGACCGAAATAAGAAAATATAGGCATTATAGTTATCCTGATGGAAACAGTAGCATGCTATCAGGCAGACATACAGAGACAGCAACGGGTTGTTTGAAGTATATATGAGACAGAAGCAGGCAAACAGTCAGACCGAAATAAGAAAATATAGGCATTATAGTTATCCTGATGGAAACAGTAGCATGCTATCAGGCAGACATACAGAAATACATACAAGCGGGCCATAAGTATTTGGACTGTGATGCAATTTTTCTTATTTTTAGGAATTTACCAAACGGTTGATTTGGTCAATCCTAATGTTTCTGCCATCTGCCTGATGGTTTGTGTAGGTTGTCAGCCTCCTTTTAATGGCTTCCTTCACTTACATTGACATCTCTTTTGGTCCTCATGCTGAGAGTTCCCTAGACCAGCTACCAAATGCAAATTCAACATTTTGAATCATCTCCAGACCTTTTTATCTGCTTAATTTGTCATGAAACCGGCCACACCTGGCCATCAAACCATTTGTAAGACAATTGTCCAATTACTTGTGAATGTGGGGTACTGTGTATTTCCTAAACGGTCAATGCAACAGTTTTGTTATATATATATACATAAAGCTGAAGGTCGACACTTCAACCATGTATTGACTGCGTCATTTCAAATCTGTGTTTAGAGGAAAAAAGAAACATTGTGTCACAGTCCAAATACTTATGGCCCTGACTGTACATGCAGAGCAACACAATGACGCACATCAATGCAACACAGCAGCCATCAGTTTACAGACAAAGGTTAACAAGAGAATAAATAATAGAGAGAGAAACACAAAGCATTTAGGGGAGTCTTTCTTTCAGTAGACTTGTTTTTGAATGGAATATTTCATCAGTCAATTTCAGTAACTAAGCAACTAATTCTGTGATAAAAAGAGAGAAAAGAGATCTTTTGTTTGTGTCACTAGGATGCAAGAATTATTTGGCAGCTTGGACAAATAATAGCACATGTTATTTTTAGCTACTATTCCTTTCAAAGTAAAAGCATATACCGTATAGGATAAATTATAATTGATGTAATGTAATTGGATGTTGTGCTCCTGTGTCCTAATTGCAGTGAAAACATGTATAGGTGAAGTTGGCCTGTTCTGGAGAGTTCAGACATTTTAACAAGCACAGTACCAGTTTGTGCCACAATTTCCACCATACACCTTACTGGTCTAACATGTTTATTATGCTACCTGTTTGGTAGACCTTAGTTTCACTTGTCCTCTACAAGAACCATTACCACAGCTTCTGTCTCAGCCCATGTTATTATAATAATAATCTATTTGACGTCATCTCACTGCTGTAATGTTTGCTCTGCAGACATGGGACAGAAAATAACTTTTCAGAGGAGGTCAAGAAATGGTAAGACTAAAGGTATGACAATTTAGATTGCAAAATAATATGACTTTAGTTGGAAGTGACGTTGACGTGTGTATTATTGTCTCTCGTGAGTATTTTTCTGATCCTCTTAGTTTCATCTTTACTCAGGCGTGTGACAAAGGAACTAACATGTCCATTATACTTATTAAATTCAGTTGGAGAAAAAACGAAAAGAAGTCAGAGAGGAAAAGATGACTATTTAAAACCAACAAAAGGGACTGCAGAGCTGTAAAGGGCCAGAAAGGGCGTATTGTTTAGTGATTCCTCCATCTCCTCTTACCTAATTGTCACATTAAAAGACAGGATGGAAAAATGGAGAGAGCGCCCCAGAGAGTTGTGTAAATACAGACAAGAGTGAGTTTTAATGCAGCGTAGAGCAACGCCATTGACCTGATGGAACTCAGTGTAGATATTACCTCCACATGGCTAAAAGCTTCCTAGGAGAAGACCAAGCTCTCTTATTTTCCAAACCTACTACTTTAAAATCCATTATGAAGCCATTGCATTTCCTGCCTAGAACAGATATACTCCAATGACTATAGCATTTACAAAATTAGGCTATTTGAGGAATTTGACAACTTCTCTTCTAAAATGAATTCTGAAACACATGCAAAGTGACTCTGGACCGCAATGTTATTGGAATCAAAACTCAAGCTGACTATTGGAAAAAAAAGCTTTTAATTATTAAGCTCTGGAAAATAAATGAATCACCTATTTGGTCTGGTTTTGAAGAAACAGACGTACCACATGAGGGATATCAGAACGTATTGGCCCACATATGTGCAATGGTGATCAACAATACTCAACTAGAGATATAGGGATAATATATATGTGCATATATAATATATGTGCTAACATCACCTTATTTTAGGAGTGGTTGCTGATGCTTATTGGGGTAGTGGGTTGTAAGGAGTTTCAGGGATGGAAGGGCTTTACGTAGACCTGCCAGTGAGACCTTGAGGTGACTGTGGATCAGTGGTAGAGCTGGCTCATCCTTCAATCAGATGATTGGAGGTTCAACCCCCAGCTCCGCTAGTCATGTCGATGACTGTATATCCTTGGGCAAGACACTTAACCCCAAGCTGTGCCTGCGGTGTATGAATGGTTAGTTTGGGCACCTTGGCACCTTGGATGGTAGCCCCTGTCATCAGTGTATGAATGGGTGCTAATGGGGGAATGATGACAGTGGACAGAAGAAAAGCGCTATACAAGTTAATTGACCATTTACCTTCAAGTTGTTTCTACACGCTAACAGGATATCTCAGGGAAAAGTGTAAAGTAGATTAGAGACGTGACGGAAAAGATGATTATTAAGACGTCCAATAGGTTTTGGGCCACTTTTAGCTCACCAGGTTCATGGATTAAATAATAAATTACCAATTAAACAAAACATGTTGGAGTTAGTTTAATTTGCAATTAATGTCTTTAAATGAAACTGAATTGATTTGAATTAATAATGTATATGCTCCTGATGTGGTTATGTTTGGTATGAGAGAGAAATGAATTCCCCCATTTGCCACGGAAAAATTAAGTGAGAAATGCTTGTGTCAGTTTAGCCTTTGCCCTGTCCAACCTGTTTTTGGCTGGTTTACTTTAGCCTTATGTTGTGCTTTAACCACACCCTCGACCTTGTTCTTACATATGGCATGGATGTGGAGCATTTAGTAGTGTTTCCACAGAACCCTCTTTTATCAGACCATTGCCTTATAACTTTTGAGTTTATGCTACCAGATTGTACAGCGTTAGGCAAGAGTTTTTACACCAGATGTCTAACTGACGGTGCTGTTGCTAGATTTAAGGAAGTGATTCCTTCTGTATTTAATTCATTACCATGTCTCAATATAACAGAGGACTCCTGTGCTAACTTTACTCCCTCCCAGATTGATCAGCTCGTCGATGGTGCTACTGGCTCACTGAGAGTGACACTGGACTCGATAGCCCCTCTAAAAAAGAGGATCATTAAGCAAAGGAGGCTCGCTCCATGGTATAACCCTCAGACCCGCATATTGAAGCAAGCATCACGGAAGCTTGAGGGCATATGGCGTTCCAACGGTCTGGAGGAGTCCTGGTTGGTTTGGCGGGATAGTCTGAGAACATATAAGAAGGCCCTCCGTAATGCCAGAGGAGCCTACTACTCATCACTCATAGAGAAAAACAAGAGCAACCCTAGGTTTCTCTTTAGCACTGTGGCCAGACTGGCTGAGAGTCATAGCTCGGTGGATCTGTGTATTCCTATAGACCTCAGTGACTTTATGAACTTCTTCAATGGTAAGCTTCTGGCTATTAGAGACAGGATCGGTGATCTCCTGCCCTCGTCTACTGCCGGTCCATCCTCAGGTGGGATGACCATGGAGGAGGCTGTGGGCCCTGTTGTGCGTCTGGATGGATTTTTTACCATCAACCTCGACCAACTGTCTTCAATGGTTTCTACTTCTAAATCGTCTACCTGTCTCCTAGACCCTGTTCCGACTAAGATGTTTAAAGAAGTTTTACCTTTAATTAGCACCTCTCTACTAGATATTATAAATGGGTCTTTACTAATGGGTCATGTACCACAGTCTTTTAAAATAGCTGTAATTAAACCTCTTCTTAAAAAGCCCACCCTGGATCCAGAGGTGTTGGCTAACTACAGACCTATCTCTAACCTTCCCTTCCTCTCTAAGATACTGGAGAAGGTAGTCGCAAACCAGTTGTGTGACTTTTTACATAACAATAGTTTATTTGAGGAATTTCAGTCAGGATTTAGAAAGCATCATAGCACAGAGACAGCACTAGTAACAATTGCTAATGACCTTCTAGTTGCATCAGATAGGGGACTTGTCTCTGTACTTGTCCTGTTAGACCTTAGTGCAGCATTCGACACCATTGACCATGACATCTTATTACAGAGACTAGACCAGTCGATTGGTATTAAAGGTACAGCATTAAGCTGGTTTAAGTCGTATTTATCAGATAGATCTCAGTTTGTATTTGTAAACGATGAGGCCTCGATGACCACCGCCGTTCGTCATGGAGTTCCACAAGGTTCTGTGCTTGGACCAATTTTATTCACCTTATATATGCTTCCTTTAGGCAATATTATCAGAAAACACTCCATAAACTTTCACTGTTATGCCGATGATACTCAACTATATCTGTCAATCAAGCCAGATGAAATCCACCAGGTCGCTAAACTTCAAGCGTGTCTTAAAGACATCAAGACCTGGATGACCTGCAACTTCCTGCTGCTGACTCTGACAAGACTGAAGTAATTCTACTCGGCCCAGAACACCTCAGAAATCAACTATCTGACGATATGGTTTCCCTGGATGGCATCGCTCTGGCATCCACCACCACCGTAAGGAATATCGGAGTTATTTTTGACCAGGACCTATCCTTTGGCTCCCACGTGAAACAGATCTCAAGGACTGCCTTTTTTCACCTACGGAACATCTCAAAGATCCGGCACATCCTGTCTCAAAGCGATGCAGAAACATTGATCCACGCATTTGTTACTTCAAGACTGGATTACTGTAACTCCGTATTATCAGGCTGCTCCGGAAAGTCCCTTGGGTCTCTCCAGCTGATCCAGAATGCTGCAGCTCGTGTACTAACAAGGACTCGGAAGAGAGATCACATTACTCCTGTACTAGCTGCTCTCCACTGGCTTCCTGTAAGATCGAGAATCATATTTAAAATCCTCCTCCTCACCTATAAAGCCTTAGCTGGTGATGCACCATCATATCTTAAAGAGTTTATAGTGCCATATTACCCCACTAGAGCGTTACGCTCACTGAATGCAGGGTTACTTGTGGTTCCCAGAGTCTTAAAAAGTAGGTTGGGGGCTAGAGCTTTCAGTTATCAGGCTCCTCTTCTGTGGAATCAGCTTCCACTTTCAGTCCGGGGGGCAGACACAGTCACCTCATTTAAGAGTAGACTTAAGACTTTCCTCTTTGATAGCGCTTATAGTTAGGGCTGTTTCAGGCTTATAGTTAGGGCTGTTTCAGGTTTGCCCTGGTCCAGCCCCTAGATATGCTGCTATAGGCCTAGACTGCTGGGGGACATCTTAGGATACACTGAGCTCCTCTTCTCTTCCTCTTTCGCTCCTCTTCTCTTCCTCTTTCACTCCTCCTCTCCTCTTCTTTCTCTCCATCTGGATAAACTATTGTCTCTTCAATGCACATTACTAACTCTACTTTCTTTTTCCATGGATTCATGGCTGCCTGGAACCGGTCCTGCCCCCCCGGTCCTGCCCCCCCCCCCCCCCCTGCCATGGATCCATGGCTTTCTGGAACTGGTCCTGCCTGCTACCATGGCCCTGCTGATGGAACCGGCCTGGAACCGGTCCTACCTGCTGCCATGGCCCTTCTGATGCCCCCCTCCTCTCTACCGCCTTCTGCTTCATGGATTATCAGGATCATGGACCATGCCTAATACTCATTATATGACAAATTTCTGTCATATTCATTGAATGTGCTGTAACTACGCTATTCATTCTGGCCACATGACATCTATTGCTTCTGTCCATCCGGGGAGAGGGATCCTCCTCTGTTGCTCTCCCTCAGGTTTCTTCCCCTTTTTCCCTGTGAAAGGGTTTTTACTATCTTTTTAGGGGAGTTTTTCCTGATCCGATGTGAGGTCCCGGGACAGGGATGTTATGTGTACAGATTGTAAAGCCCTCCGAGGCAAACTTGTATTTGTGATGTTGGGCTATATAAAATAAACTGAATTGAATTGAATTGAAAGTACAATACATGATCTATTCTTACTTGGGAGACAATGATATTTAGCAGTTTCAGGGGTATGGTTTTTGCCATTTATAGAAGGTGTCATCGTGGATTTTCTTTCAGCTGTACCAAATACCCACAATTGTTGTGCACTTTTGTGTTGGAACTGTTCATTATTTTGTTTAATTTGTTTAATTAGAATTTCTTCAATTTATGCAACAAAAAACAAAGAAAACTACTAGAACCTTTGTGCATTTAGTCAGTAATTAGGTGGGTTGTGCCTTCACATTTCCAGCAGTGGCTTTGTCATTTGTTTCTCAATTTCAAATGAAATGGATCAAACAACATTGTGAGCTGACCAATCAACCTAATGCATCTAATTGTCTTCTGGAGAGCAACACTCCTGAGAGATGAATGCTGCTACATACTGAACACCATAACATGGCTGGTTTATTAACTTCCCTTCATATGCAGCCACTTGATCGTGCATAACTTTGCCAGCCAGGGAATATAATGTATATTGTGAAAAGGTGCTGCACTTACAATTAGACACCTGCATTTGCACATGAAAACAATTTAGACCAGTTTTGTTGTAGGGACACTGTGGAAGGCAAACATTCCCTACTATGTGGAATATAGCATATCAACTTTGATTTGAATCGTCATAGCTCAAACAACATTGGGCTGAGCAAATTCATTTGTTATTTAATTTCCTGTTACTGTATTAGATAACTTAAGATGGGGTCAAGCTCCTAATTGAATAAGACAAACTTTAAAGTGAAAAGATGACAAATTAAACTTTGACTTTGACTGAGAATACCAGCCAGTTAAATTGACATGGAATTCATTACTGTCCAGAGAGGCGCAAACACCAACATGGCTAAATTGTAAATTGCAGACACACACACACACACACACACACACACAGAAATCCTAATTTTAGAAGGAAATTCAACTCATCAAAATGGTTCAAGGTAATTACTGATGTCACCTGTACTTCATTCCCTAATGATGACTGGTGTAGTATGAAGGAGGGAATGAATGGCAATATGGCTGCTGTAGGTGTTCAGGATCTTCTCTGTCACCCTGGGATGCTGGTAAATGGCAACCACAGAGCTGAATTATAACATGTTAATCAAAGAGTGAGACTGTTTCTACCAAAGGGAAATCAGTACTTAATTTAGCACTTAGCAAAAAATGCACAGCCACTATAAACTCAGGTAATACACAAGCAGGCACACTGGAACGCATTTATACAAACAGAAAACATCTGCAAACACTCATAGATTTTTCAATCAGAAAAATTATCCAAACTCTGTTTCACCAGAAAAACGTTGCAGTTCCAAATATGATTCAGTTAATGAGTCCAAAATGTTTCAATGCATAAATAAGTGACTCATAATGCTTAATGAACTAGCATGATAAAGAAACTCAGTATATAGTAACAGCAAATACCAGCCTTGAATGTCACAGGCATGAGGGCTGAGTCATGGTTTTATTAAACTAATTAATTAATATGTGCTTTCTGCCTCATGCATAACTGATCTCATCAACCTTCAATTAACCTTGCTGCTCGTCACCTCCTCTTGGTCTGAGAGGTGTGGATGACTAGAGGCTGGTTTTACAGTCAGGATGACAACTCAGAATCTAATCTATCTGCACTAATTGCTGGCTTCCCCTCAGTGCCGCTCACTGGAGGTCGAATCAGCGCCAGACTAAAACAGAGCACTCACGAAAAAGCAGCAAGGATGATGCCCCCAGTTAAGATGAAGAAAGTGTCTTTGTTTTTCATTTTACATTCTGACCCATTTGACCTCACTTCCTGCTTCTCTTTTGTTTTTAACAAAGTGTTCTCACTTGATTTTATTATCAGGCTATTTTATTTTTTTTAAGGTTATTTGCGACAAACCACGAATAAAGGCAGTGTTTAACAAATATATATAAGTTTCTCTAATACATATCTATCTGAAGCTTCACTCTACTATATATAGAGACATTTATGTAAACCTAAATGAAGGACTCTTTAAAGTGAAAACAGATTTTCTCAGTCAGCCTCTTATTAATGATAGCGGTCAACGTGTATGGAGAAGAGTTTTTTTTTTGGGCTTCGCATGAAATCAGAAAAAAAGAAAGAAAGAAAGAAAACACAGACAGTAAATGAGGAACATTTTCCCTATTTTCTTTAGTTCTATTTCACATCTTTTTTGGGCTGTTTAGTGTATGTGATTGTGGTTTCACAAACAGTGCCTATTTGAGCCATGTGATGAAGATATGTATCGATCCTGTAAACTGACCAAACCGTGTCTCTATTTGCTAATGACTGCTAATTGTATTATTATTGAATCTGTTGGGTTTTAATATTTTTGAATACTGGTAGCTGAGTTTACAAGGAAATGGGATATTGGGGGTTTCCCATGTGATCACATACATGCTATGGAGATTTAATGTAACACAGCTTCTGCCTTCTGTTGACCACCATCACATAACAATAGCCTGGCCTTGGGACCTCTCATCTGCCTCTCTGCTGGAAAACACTGACGGTAACACTGCAGACTGTGTATGATAAGGACTGGATAAGTGCTAAAGTTTCATAATTTTCAGTGGAAAAGTGTGTGACATAGCCTTGAGGGGTAAGCGTCCACCCACAGCAGCTTATCTGACTTGAATCTCCTGTTGACGCACTGATCTGGGAGGGCTTAACTCGAGGCTATACAGCAAGCAGAAGAAATAGGAACAAGTCCAGGAGGCTTTACCCACTGTGTCCTTTGGGAAACATTCACAATCGCACACATCACACTTCATGGAAGTTCACAAATGAGCAGAAAGAGACTGACATCGAGACAGAAAGGCAGAGAATGAACAAGTGCATCTAAAAATAATACACAAAAGAGTGAGTAACACAGCAAGAGAGACAGTTAAGGATCTTATTATAATGAAAGATAATTGAGATTCTCAGAAGCTGAAGAGAAATTCATCCGCTGGAGATGACGACAGGTCGACATGACCTCAGCACCTAGATTTCTGATGTGCTTTGATGAGATTCAATTGACTGGAAAATAAAGTAATTGGTACGGTTAATGCAGATGTGCAGTGACAGAAATCATTCCGATTTCTGTGTTCTCTTTTTGGGCAGTCTTTGCGAACAAGACTGTAACATTTTTAAATAAGCACATTATATTACATAACAGCACAGAAATAACATGGTGATAATAATAATAAGTAATAACCAGGTAACAGCTAGGTATTATTTGGTATATAATATTGGCTAGAAATGTATGTAACAGATTAATTACTGGAACAATTAGACACATTCAAATATAGCAACAAGGCAAAATTGTTTAGTAATAGTTTGAGGTGGCTGTGGCTCAGAGGAAGAGCAGGTGGTCCTTCCATTAGAGGATTGTCTGGTCCATCCCCTCGAGCTCCCGTAGGCTATGCCTGCACTATGAATGGGTGTCCATTCATAGCCGAATAGTAAAGTAATATGGCTAACTTAATAACCTAATACTAATTAAGTAATTTAGGTTCAAATTTTCACAATATTTTCACAATATTGGCAACAATAATAAATACAAAATGGACATTTTCTAAAGTCAAACTTGGTAATTGTCGTATTGTAATGCTGAAACTCATCCTCTTGAATGAAGGTTTCTGTGAAATAACCATGTAATGCTATGTTAGGTTAACAATGGTGAATATCTCAATATAAACACATGTTCATAGAAGGCATTCCTTTAAAGTGTGATATGTAAAATATGTACAAGGCATTAACAGCATTAAATATGTGTAGTTGACAGTAATGAGAAAATAATAGAAACAGGTAGCACAGCTAAGCATTATGCAGCCCTGATCCAAGTATTGCACTGATACAGCCGTTTTGTTGTTATCAGATTACCTTTACTTTACTATTGCCTCAATGATATATTTAAATGTTCGTGTTAGCCTTTATATTTTTGCCCCTTTTTACCCAGTAACATAATATCATGCATATACCCATATATACATGATATTACTCAATTATTACCTTTTATTATAAAACTTTTACCTCACTATTACCATGTTATTAACAAGCTGTAATGTGCAACCTAAAGTTGAAAAAATCTATCTGGCTAAAACATGTTGTTTAGACTGAATTGTTTTTAAATGTTTATTGTTTTATGTTCCTTAGTAGACATATTTTAAAGCAGGTGGTATATGTATCAAATAAAAACCTAAAATCAAGCTTTGGTGTAACAAACTGAATGTTTATTGTGAAAATCCTTCTTTCTGCCAATGAAAACAGAGAGGAGAGAGATAAACTGTGTTGCCAGTACTGATATTTAGAAGGTCTAGGACGGGGAGCGCTGCACTTTGAGCACAGTAGGGGTCAAGCAAACACACATTGCTATTTTTACTCACCAAGCCGCTTACAAGTATTTCATAACAGCAGTTCATATTTTTTAACTCTAGCAAACATCTGTTTTATTCAGTCATTTTCCTTTCAATTCAATTGGTTCTAAGGATGAACTTCAATTTTTGTTCCTCTTTGCCGGTTATTAATTTGACCAGATTACCAAAAAAAATTACAAAATTACCAAACAAAATTACAAAATACCCTGAATAAAATATAAAGATGGAATACAGCCATTATGTAATTGGTTACAAAAACATATTGATGTATCGAGACCACATACTAATGCTGCATTCACACCAAATGCGTCTGAAAGGGGGCGTGGCTTATCTCCGTAAAAACAGTAACCGTTTCCGCCATCCACCATGGAAATAACCACTAGTTCTGCTTTATACTTGTTGTGTAAATTACACATACGTCGGAACATCAAACTCCATCGTGTCTGGGTTCATCAATGTCGGCCGCTACCAGCGCTACTTCAGGCGGACCAGAAGCAGTTTGAATTATTCGCGTCGCGCCATTCGCACCATTCGCGCCGCCCAGCGGAAATTTGCGTCTGTGCATTGACTTTGCATGTAATCTACTATTAACACCTCTATTACTGGATGTACACATATTGTTACGTGGTGGTTGCAGTTAGGACCCAAACGCTGACGAAGAGGTAAAGTAAATTTATTTCCAAAAACAGACTTCCAAAAACAAAGGATTGAGCATCAAAAACAGGGATCCATTAAGGGCACAGGAACAAACAGGTAACACACCGACTAACACACAGTGCTTAAGTACAAGGGCAAGGTGTGGGTGATTAGACACAGGAGGAAACCATGAGGGCAGGTGAAGGGAATGAGCAATCAGGAGACAGGGCAGACAGACAATCACAGGGGAGGAAGTGCAGAAACACAGACGACACACAAGACAAGGACTTCACAATAAAACAGGAAACCCCAAAAACCCAAACCGTGACACATATAATGCATACATTATTTTTAATTTCTTATTTAATTTATTTTAGTGGATGCACTGGAGTGTATGTTTTGCCATTCTCGTGGATGTGTTAACGGGCTGAACTTCCTTGAGATTTCTCTTATCACCCTTAAAGACTCCTTTTCAGACAATAGACAGAGACAGATGTGAGGACTTGTTGGATAATTCTGATTTAGACTCAAGTCTGTGCAGATTGACTGGAATCATCATCAAACAGGATAAACATGTTTTCATCACCACCTGCATATGTTCTCTCGTGATTGCAATCACAGAGCTGTCTGGTGTGAAATTTCAAAAGAGAGAATTTTCTTTTGTGCATACCCACACCAGAAGAGCGCTGATAAGGTTGTTCTCTATGGCCCAGGTGTTAATATTTTACACATTGCCATCCTCTCTGTTTAAAAAACTGTAGAACTTGTCATTATCATTTTGTTTCCAGGGAAACCGCTTTGATCCAAGCTTACTTCCTGTCTGTGGATTAACAAACATTGCAACAGGAAGCACAAAGGTGGCCATTTGAAATGTATATGTTGTCAAGTTTGAAAAGGTCTGTTTTAAAAACAGATATAGATATATTGTATACAATACTTGCTTTTTCTTTTCTCTCATGTTTATTTTGGTAATTATGCAAAAATATATGGGTTTTTTTTGGTATTGTTTAACCCTGTGTGTGTATGATGGATACATGGGCACATACAGGCACTTTCATGTCTGTTGGAAGTTCTCTGCAGCACTGAAAGGTAATGTAGTATATGCTCACAGAGTGCATTAGCTTTTAGTGGTGTGATTTGAACTATATTTCATGAATGCTACTTTCCATTGTATGGATTCTTACCTCGTTGAATTTGTTGGGGGGTGCTGATGTACAGCAGCATTTTTTACAGCACCTGTGTGCAGAGCTAGTTTCGTGTAAGATAACATAATGTACTGCATGTAAACGATAGGAAATCTTGTCTTGTTTGCCAGAGCTATACATTGACAATATGAAGCAACTGATTAAAAAATGTAATTTTGCCAGTATTATGACAATAGAAGGGGGAAAGACACCGACCAATGCTGCCTGCCAAGGTGATGTATGGGAATACAAAAAAAATAAAAAATTAAGCTGATGGAACCAAATGTGAGGCCTGAATTCAGGACAAACTTTGCTTTCTCTGTATTAGATTTTCTTTGAATTGAGAAAACACTAATGCTTCACTACCATTCCACTTGACGTTAAGTAAACAAGTGAAGCCGAATAACTAGGTTTACGGATCTCTCTGTTTAATTACATTTTGTTTTTATGTATTTTTTCTGCCAGCTGCAGTTACTTTCGGTTAAACATTCTGCTACTGTGTATTAGAAGTGGATGGTCGTCATTGTGACGTCACCAATTGTGGACTTCCGTTTTGTAGCCTTGAGTTTGACGATTTTGCTGTTGCCATCTTGAATTACAACCGTCACCATGTTTATTTTTTCGCAACCAATAAACTGATGTTACCATATTTGGAATGCAGAGGAGTGACGTAAAGTTATGTTTACAATATGTACTTATTTTCTCAAAGATTTCCATACAATCTGACTTATTTTTGCAACCCGAGGAGTCGCCTGCTCTTCAGTACATTTAATGCAAGTTTTAAGACACTTCCGCATTGGCTTTACTCTTCAGAACCGGAGATTGCCGCCTGTTTGGAACCAGCAACCTGTGGCATGACTGTTTCCAAAGCAGTTTAAAAGACATTGCTACATCCTCCATCTGTTCATATCTGTGACCATGCAAGCAGATATTGACAATAATAATATTATCTTTTATCCAACCTCTAAAAAACAGAGTTGTGCTTGCTGCATAGCTGTGTGACTATACAGTGAGGGGAAGGATGCATGACGAAAAATAAGAAAAGTAACAACGCTTTAATCAAATTTTAAAAATGGAAATATATATTTTTAAATATATAATTGGTTGGCATGCGTCACACCAGCAATTCCTCATTCTCCTTGTTAACTGTATTGGCATGCAGGAAAAATAAACGTGACGCATCACAAATTATGCTTCCTAATGTCCATTGAGGCCATGTCCTAATGATTGACTGAGCAGCAGTTGGTAAATGGAAAAACAAATGGGTTTTTTATTAAATGTCCAAATAATCCTTCACTTAGCTCATCAAGTTTAGTTGTTGTTCACTCATTAAAAATAAAGTTAACAAAAGTGAAAACTCCAAGTTGGACACACTTAAAGATAAACCTAAGAAATTAAGAAATTAACCAGGTTATTGTATTTCTTAGTTTAATCTGTTTTGAAGATATGGTCAATAATATTGGCTGTGATATTGCTTTAGCATCAACAGCATGTCAAAACTGGAAAACATGGATATTATTTTCCTGGCACAGATAAACATAAGTAACCTTTAGCTTGGTTATGAGCTAAAACACCAAGATGTTGACAAAAGCAAAACATGTCTATCCTCTTATGAACAGTGCTCATGCAATACTATTCAAGCTCCATTATCATGTGGAATATTTATGGATGACACCCTACCAGAGGATACATCATGAATGAATGAATGAATAATGAATGAATGAATGAATGAATAATGAATGAATGAATATATACTTTATTAATCCCCAAGGGGAAATTTGGTGTCGGGGTAGCAGCAAGTTACAACAAAATAAACAAAAACAGCAGGACGAAAGATAAAAGATATATACAATAATAATAAAAATAATAATAATAATAATAATAATAATAAAATAAAATAGAATAAAATAGAAATAGCTTCGATTGTGCAAAAATATATATATACATGTTGTTAGTCAGAGGATCTGGCAAGCGGTGATTTATTATAAAGCCGTAATGCCGTTGGCAGGAATGTTCTCCTGTATCTGTCCTTGTTGCAGCGGAGCGTGAGGAATCTCCTCGAGAAAGTGCTCCGCTGACCCTGCAGTAGGTGGTGGAGAGGGTGGTCCGGGTGAGTAGGTACATGAAAATATCCAGAACTTTAGATGTACAAAAGAGAATTTCTCGGTTTGCATAATGTTTCTATTATTCTAAGTCACGCTCCCAATTTCCTCCAAACCTTTCATGACTCAAGTTTAGGGGAAGGTTCAACCTTTGCTAATGAGCTAATCAGGATCAGACATGTCACCTCATATGATTAGGTTAATATCCTGTAATTAATGAGTGAAGTCTAAGAAAGTGGTTATGTTTGCTGTATGTGTGAAGGTTTTTGGGGTGGATGGTTATAGACAAATGAAAGATAAACGTTATCATTCTAAACGTTCATTAATGAGCAGCCAATACTGTCAGGACCATTGTTTCATTTGATGGATACTAACAATCATGGTGTGTTATTTACAGCATGTGATTCATTGTTTGAACCATTTCCCCTGAAGCCACAGTAGCTGATTACTTCTGAGCCAGCCGTCCTTAGGTGTGTCGCAGACACATTGTATAGCCTGCACAGCACGCCATAATGAACACCAGCATATAGTCAAGCTCTCGACTATTCAGAATCATATCTGCTGCGTATGTTTTAAATTATTGAGAAACTACTATGACCATATCAATGTTGTTCCAACTAGCCCAGTGATGGAGTCAGATGAGGACGTGATTACGGCCTCTTTTAGGCCTTAAATCACACTAAGACACCCAAAGGAGTCCCTTGGTGTAAGTGTGCAAGCTTGTTGTGTACAAAAAAACACTGCACAGTGGTTTATTATATATGATTTACCACTCTGGAGCCTTATAAACAGCAACAATCATCCTTTTTTTCTCCATTTCAACAACTGAAATGGCTGACACATAATGCTCTTAACATCAAGGTTTTTATCAAGGACATATTTCAGCTAAAGATAGAGACAGTTTAACTTTAAAGCCAGGCTACACATGTTAATTATTAAAGTATTTACCAGAGCCTCAGAATAATTTTGCATTGGGACTTTTGTCAGGGCTCTGACTTGATCGCTAGCTGCGAATAGCTAATCATATGACCCTGTTTTCAAAATCATTTTTCAATTAAACTGAAACATTAATGGAATTTAGCCATCATTCATTTTATAATTAACAGCTGTACGTTTCCTGCAGACATGTCAAACATTTTCCAAAGATAATGGCGCTTGGAAATCCATCCATATTTTGGTGTTGGGCCTTTAGGAAGCAGCTTACAAGTTGTCAAGATCACAACCTTTAGCAGTTTTGTATCTTGATTCAAACAAAAAACGTAACCAATGTGCATTCATATTATTCTGCACTGCGGAGACAACATTATGCAAGTCTCACCGTAAAAGCTTCTAGCCTATTTATTGTAGACACAGTCAGCCCATCATCAGACAGCCGGTTGATGTCTGCTGCAGATGGCATTAGAAACAGATGCTATCAGTCAGGGTTCAGCTCCATTTGGGTCTAATAACTGATGCTCTATGTGACCTGTGTGTGCGTGTGCATGCGGTAATGTGCGCATACATGTGTGCATGTAGGAGAGATGGAGACAGTTGAGTATTTGTGTCAGTGAATTTAATCCTTCGACTCCAATTAAGACAACTAAAAAACCCCAAAAATATATTTGGCATGGTGATGTGTGTCTGTTTGTCTGCTCATATACCTGTGTGTGTGTGTGTGTGTGTGTGTGTGTGTGTGTGTGTGTGTGTGTGTGTGTGTGTGTGTGTGTGTGTGTGTGTGTGTGTGTGTGTCTGGGGATTATAAAACTAGCCGTCCAGCATGCTTTACCCTATTACCACTAACTTTTAAATCTTTTGTCCATCCCATCTGTGTGGCCTGTGACCTCATCAGTGGCTGTGATACAGCTTAGCTGTAACAATAATCACAAAATGAACTGCAGCTGGACGTCAATGTTAAAACATCTTGTTCATTGACGAGTACTGTAGCAAGGAAAAGTAAAGAGACAATTCAAACAACACCGCAGAATTTGATTCAGTGGTCTTGCTCTGTGAATTTTCATATGTTGATGCATTTGTGACATTTAAGAGAGATTTAAAAAAGTGGATCTGTAACATCTGTAATTGGAGAGAGCTTTGAAGATCTCAAACAGGGGGAGATAAACATATTATCTGGAATCTGTGCTCAGTTACTTGTGTACACAATAAGTACGATTTCAAATGCCCACAAAATTAATATGTGCTTGTATATCAATGGTGCTGGAGACGTATGTGTCTCTCCACGTTTTGTCTGTGTATGAGAAAGTACATGAGCTCAATTTTGATGGAATTTGCACGTTTTTTCGTAAATATGTGGGTTATAGGGAGACATTTTCTTTGTGCAAATTGATGCACAATCCTCATTTTGATATTTACAGGAAAATATGTGTTGAGAATGGACACCTCCCATAGAAAGTATGTAGATACTGCATCCTTACCCCAGAGTTCCTTACAATAGACCCATGTATGATGATAGCTATTCATCAGTAGATTCCTTAAATGACATTATACAATATTAATAATGTCACTGAATACCGTTGGCTCTATGCTATCCTTTGATAATCCCATTATATCAACTGAACTAGCTAGTTATGAAACAGATTTCCATCCCTTAGACCAATTGTTGCATGAGGATAAATAGGACAGAACTGTAAGCTCTTTATGATGGGGTTTCCTGCCGTGTTTCCAGTTGTGGCAGATGTGAAGAAGGAGAATTTGCACATTTGCACAAATACAGAAGATGCAATGCAAGTTACAGAATTTTTCACCAAGCTTTGTTTGCAAATCCTCGATCTCTGTAATGCATGGACATTGAATTGATTAGTAAAATGAGTAAGACCGTAAATTTACAAGTATGATGTAATCGAATTGCCTGAAAATATCAGGATCTTGCCTACACATCTTATTTGACCAAATGTGCCATTTACTGTATCCCCTGAGAGACAGCAAATCTCTTATTTTCTCTTTGAAGGCCCACCAGTTTGATAACGTCTGGTTGGATTTATCCTCTGGACTATATTATAGATGTTTCACTATTAATTCACGAGGCTTCATTATTTCTGGCTGTTGAGGAGTCCCAGGCATCTGAAGAGTGTTACTTATATCATGAGGTCACATGAGTTTGGTTGAGCTCACACACTCTGACATGAGTGTAAAGTGACTGAAAACAGCACTGCATTAAAAAAAAAAACTCAAGGAGCTGTGTCGGTTGCTTCAGACACTGGTGAGGCAAAGAATACGATCCAGGAAGTGAAGATGGAGTACAACATCCACACATGTGTTGGCCTGCCAGAAGACTAAACATTGCACATCTGTTTATAATAATATGAGACAGGATTTCACATACACATACTCATCAGAGCAACATTTTTCACCTGAGCCCTGTTTTCAACGCTGTCAAAGTCTGATGTGAACAACTGTACTGAAGAAGCCTGAAAGGTTTTCCCCAGTCCAATCTAATCTTAATAATGGCAGGAGCAGAGGCTTAAAAGGCATCAGGCTGGTCCTCTGGTGGTTACGTTCTCTGTCTCAGCTCAGTCCTGCCATCAATCCATTGAGTAGAGGCCACAACTCACACACACAGATATGAAAAAACACATCAGCACCATCCATGTAAGCATCCTCTTTGATGTCTAAAGCTTGTGACAAATGCAGTTCTGTTGAAAAGTGCATTATATGGTAAATAGGTGGATTGCTATGCAGGATGACTCCATCCAGGTAGATGGTATATTAGTGTAGTGTATATTAATGAAGCCGGTGTTGTTCACTTGAATAACATCCACATTTGGGTACTATCTGTTCTTCCCAACCGAGCAGTTACCATTATGTAATTCAGACACAGATACACTCACAAAACGTCATTGGTCTCTGCTTTTTTCTTTGCCACTGGTATTCCCCTTTTTGTACCATGAATTTGAAGGCACCGTAAATGGCCAATGCTGGAGAGTGGATTTCTGCCTTGCAAACATAAACAATTCACATAAACACTCTGGATTTGAAGGCTGTAGACCAGGGGTGTCCAAACTACGGCCCATTTTTTAATGGCCCGCACCAAGTTCTAGAAATATAATGGAGAGAAAATCAGGCAAATGGCAGATAGCCTGCGAGCTCAACAATTGTATTTTTGCCATCCGAACAAAACACAAGAAAATGCCTCACGAGCAGCTACGAGGTCGCTCAGCTCACAGCGCGACACGGAAACCTTCTCAGACGAGACTTCATAACACAGAGCCTCACTAAAGTCAGGAATAATGTGCCCGGAAAAGATGCCGGAATTCAACAACGTGAGCATGTCCAGAAACACGAAGACTTGTCAGCTAACTTAAAGCATCAGATGTCAGATAAAGCTTGTGCTCATGCTTTTGCGTATGATGAGAGCACAGACGCCACAGACGGCGCTCAGCTGTTAATTATTTTGCGGGGAGTTGACGATAACTCTGAGGTCGCTGCTCAGTCGCGGCTCCGTGCTGCAGCGGATTTATTCCCTGAGGTCAGAAATTGACCCGTTTTTGAAAGAGAAGGACCGACCTCGTCATGAACTGAGTGACCCTCTATGGTTGGCAGACCTGGCCTCTAGTTGATCTTACTCATCATCTCAAAACACTGAACAAGAGCCTGCAAGGTAAAGAGCAGGTACCACAACTTCACGCACACATGAAAGCATGCTGTGTGAAGCTCCGTCTCTTTGAGACACAACTACACAACTTCAATGTTGCGCACTTCACCACGCTGTCTGAACTCAGAGCAGCTTTTCCAGAGGTCTACCGTTCTGCTAAAATGGGGAAATATGTGTCTGTCATCACGTCTCATGACAGAATTGTCAGCGCTTCCAAGATTTTTCTGCCATTGAGAAAGAAATCAAGCTGTGGGAGAAGTGGAAGAGAGTCTGCAATTAGAACTGATGGAGATGCAGAGTGATGATTCTCTGAAGAACCAGCATCAGCTTCTCTCCCTACCTGACTTCTACCGGAGCTTGGAAAAGGCCAAGTTTCCTCTGATGCGATTTTTTAATATATATATATATATATATAATATATTTTAAAAGTATAGTATATATATATATATATATACATATATATATATATATATATATATATATATATTATATTGTGCTCGGGCTAGGGTTTTATATATATATATATAATTGACCTCATTTGATAAATTTTGCGATATACCTCACCTCTAGTGAGAGGCCCAGACTTTCGTATATTTTTCTGTTTGTGGCCCTCAGTGAAAAAGGTTTGAACACCCCTGCTGTAGACTGTTTGTTTGCAGTGTTTTCCTCCCAACTGCATTACGCTTTCTCTCATTCTTTGTCCAAGACCCCCTGAGGATCAAAGGTGTCACGGTTGCATTGCATAACAGTGAGTTATGTTGTTGTTGAGAGAAGACCCATAGAAAACTGTAGGGTTGTCCTTGACCAAATAAATTCTTAGGTGACTAACACTTATACAACTTTGCCGACTAATATATTAGGTGATTTGATCTAGAGAGCTGTAAACTCAATTTCTCCACATAGAATTACTGAAAAGCCCCAGAGATTTCTTTATAAGTTTATTGGAAATAAGTCATTCCGTATGAAGAAAGCATAAAACCCGACTATTGAGGCCAAAAACATCAATTAGAAGAGGCAGTCGTACTAAACTTTATACTGCATTTCCTAGTGTCTAAATACATATCTGTCATTTCACTTTAATATGTAATACATATCATAGAAACAATAGACTGCAGAATGTAATGGCAATGATTCTCACCATAGCTTCTGAGACTAACCCGTTTATCGAGGTCCCTGCCAGTGATGGTGTCCCTCTCCTGCTTTAGTAAAATCCAGGGAGACCTTCAGACGATGCACCTCATCAATAACCCAGGGACAATAAGAAACAATCAGTGTGAAATTGGGCTTGTCTGGCTGTGACTGACACTTACCACAATGCCACTCATGCGGTCTTAAGCAACGTTTACAACCCAGTGTGCAACTCTGCTCATCTAATCAACTAAACATCTGTTTAATTACGCATCATCCATTAAGCTCCTAACAGTGACTAACACTGATGGTGGTCAGTCAGAAACAGTGGAGCACAATCAATAGCCTGATCCCCCCCATGTCAGCAATGATGTGAGTGACATTGCTGCATCAGATGTGCTTGAATTTCCCGTGAGGCAGATCATCTCCTTAAATCCCTGCAGTCCTAATGTTGCTCTCCTCCCCTCCCTCTTGTTATAAAATCTGAACACACACATTATACACACTCTGACTCTGCTGCAAAAACAAGTGAAAAAAAAAAACAGGAGGATGCGCCAGAGACTTAGCTTAAAAACTATTACGCGGGACGGTTACATAAGGACTTCCGAGGCGTTAACTTTGTGTATTATTAACAGGCTCTTCTCAACTCTCCTCTCAAGCCTACTCAACAAACATATAAGCAACACCTCCATGAGAGACAAAGCTAAACAAGTGGTAGTGAAAGAGGGATTTGAAGCTCGTCTAAAATGTATTTTTCCTCACGTTTGCGAAGCGTCCAGCAGAACTGACAAATAGCTGTTCTGGAGGATTAGCTGACAACCAATCAGCAGCACGAAGGCTGCTGGAAAGAAAGGGAGGGAGGCACTGAACCAGCCAAGCTCAGCTCAGCTGGTTCAGTGCTTCAGCACCACCAGCCAGCCCAGTATCTGCCTTTTGATTTAAGGATTGTTTGGGATTCAAGCCCTAAAACACACATATATATATATAAATATATATATACTTTCTATTAGTTATCCTGTTGGCAATTCTGCATAACTTTTCTTTTGTTTCAAAGGGCCATGCTGACAGTAAAAGACATTTTCCACTTTAATAACTGAGACCAATCTAAATCTCTATGGGCCGTTACATATCCTTTAATGCTTGCATGCTGACCTCTGTTGGTGGGTGTATGCCAGCCAGTTGACCAACTGCATTCAGGATTGTCTGACATGTAATACTGGTTAACACATTTTTTAACTAAAAATATCTAATAAGAGACCTATTACTCTTTATTCTACTGTTACTGGTCTATCAGTACTGCCTCCCAATATCCTTGTAAAAATACACAGCTTTTCATTAGCACACAGTGACCAACACTGTGGTCTGAAAGACAGGCGGAATATTGGATGCTGACTATTGGCGGGCTAGTTGAGGATTAGTCAAATGAGCTCATCCCCCAAAACAAGCTGAAATAGAAATGAGGGCTTTAATCCGAAGTGGAAGGGCTACAGAGTGGAATATATGCGATTTGGTATTGTCCCCTTGTTTTATAATCCATCATTACAATAGCTCTGAGTTTCTGTCCATATTCAAAATGGCATATAGTGAGGAATAAAGCTCAGGCAGCATCTCACTGACCCACAATAATGTAATCCTTGCAGTGTGACACAGTTAATGAGCCACAAAAAAAGTATGGCATCAAACATTAGCATGCAAACTCAATGACTCAGTGACTCACTCCATCATATAAGTGATGCTCGATAAACAGCTGACATTACATTTCAAAACGTGAGTTTGTATGCAATTGACCCGACTGGCCTTAGCAGGTCTTTGTCAACATTTTCACAATGTGTGATTGGAAGATACATCAATACAAACCTTCTGGGCCCCAAGTCGCCCCCTAGGGGGGAGAAACCCTTCTAGAGGCTTTTCAAGTAGTCATATGAACCCCAAATGAGTTCTAATACTTGTGTTATTTTATATCATTTTTTTCTGAATTTATTTGTGAAATAAATATATATATTCAAAGAAATCACTTTTTATAACATATTTTGATCATAAGTATGAACATCCAGCATGATATGAGCAAGATTTCCCAAAAATGCCTCCTCGAGCGGTCAAACTGTATGGTTCAGGGCCTTAACAACACCCCACACACTAATAAGAGACCTTTTTTAAAAGATTAGGACCTAAATAATTGGAATTACAATAAAACAAAGCATTGGGGTGTTACGAAGGAGTTTCAGTCAAAAAACTGTGTCGTTCGCTTAAAAAATGGAAATGTTATAACCTTTATGCCAAAACATGGTCGGATTGGGGCATGCTGGGTATCTAACTGTGAATCATTTCCCGCTTAAGACGTTTGACGCGTAATTACATAAACTTAACGGTAAGTTAATTTTTTTCTGAGCCGATAGAACTCTTCCCACAAGGCTTTACTGTATTTCAGCAATTTAAATGAAGTTAATCAACGTTGTGGTTCCGTAGATCCTTTAGGTAACGTTACTTGACTTATTCTTCTCTTTTCTTGTCCGATAATGTGAAGGGGCTTGGGGGCTAAAAAGGTTAAGAGTATGGTATAAGAGTATGGTATATATTCATGAGTAGAGGCCCAGTGGATATCGTATAAGCGAATCCCTCTGCTGATGTGAAGATGCAATGTGTTCAGCACAGGATTGAGTGTATAAATGCCCTTATAGCATTCATTCATGATCCCTGTGATTACGCTGTCTACAATTTTTCCATTGTTTATTTTTGTACTCGAATTTATGTCAGCACACATACCTTATAATATGATGATACTGCCATGTCATGGTTTCAATTGGAACTGCAAGCTGCGTATGTGCTACAGCCTTTCTTTTATGGATACAATAAATATAGAATGTGGAGAATTTGTGAAGGAACTTATGGAATATCATAATTATAATTATATAATTACATTATAATAATATCATAAGTTTAAAAGATGATTACTATCATTGAGTGATTGGAAGTTTTGTTTGCCTTCTAAATTGGATTTCATTCGATGTCTTCTGCGGAGTCTGTGAAGATCCCCCCAGTTATGTCACCACTGTTGCCGCAGGAGACAGAAAGCCTGCATTAGAAACAGAGTTCATGGAGTCTGGCCGGCGTAGACATGCACTTACCAGACATTGCGCGTCCAAAGAGGAAATGTGCAGAGGTGCATTACATAGGCTCCAGTGAGGGTGTTTGAAGCTTGAAAAACACTAGGGACTAGCGTTTTTTTCTTTATTTAATTTTAATATTTACAATTTAGTTTTACAATTGACTCACTGTGTTATGTGAACCACTTTGTAACTTTAGTTAGTGTAAGTATTTTAACTATTATTAACACAGCCTCTTAAATCCCAATTTTGCCACTAAGATTAAAAGCAAATAGTGATGTCAAAAATGTAATGAAATGTTATTCATATCATAACTTTAATTTGACTTGAATATCAATGGTTTATTTATTCAACAGTGAAACATAATTGATTTCCCTCATGTCAGATTAAAATACTGTGGCTGTTTTTTTATAAAAGATCTTTTGTAATTGTTGTATTATCTTTGTGTGCTCGGGCAGCGAGGGGAGAGGGAAAAGAACCAAGATCCTTCAGGCAGAAAAAACAAAGGAACCATGTAGACATTATTTTTGACTGGATACCTTTAGCATCTAAAATAACAAAAGCTTTTTCACCTGGGAAAAAAATAACATATATTGATCCAGTGCAATAATTCTGATGTCAGTTAATTATTAACTAGGACAAATAGACGGTCTCACACGCCCATACACAGATCTTTCCACTGGCTCCCTATATAGGATACACTTTAAAATCCTCACTCTCACTTGCAGAGCATCACACGGTCAGACTCCTACATATGTGGCGGAACTACTTTGCCCTTATTTACCAGCCCTCAGGTCCGTCCACCGCCCTCGCATGAAGATCTGTGGTGACCGAGCTTTTGAGGCAGTAGCACTACAGGTATGGATGCTCTGCCTGCACCCCTACGGTTTATGATTCTGTCAATTTGTTTAAAAATCCTGTAGACAGACGTTTGGGTCAAATTCATGCTTCAGATCTGCATTTTATCTATTTTATTGTATATTTTAAACATGTTTTCTTCCTTGTCTGAAATAATGCTCCTGTTAAGCACTTTGTAACTAATGTCTGTTAAAAAGCGCTATATAAATATATTTTACTTACTTACTTAGCTGCATTATTGCTAAAAATGTGACCACAATCTGAATAGGGTAAAATGCCTGAAATATCATCTTTGGTTAAGACAAGCTTAACACAGTTTCAAGTTTGGTTCTATGAGCTAAAATTATCTTATATCTGTTTTTTGTTTTTTTACTTTTTCTTTTAACTTCCTGTGCAGTGATTAACAAATATGCTAATTTGTGGCTAACTCTTTAAGAACTGAGCAACATAACATCTGTTGCAAAATGTTCATGTTACTGCCTGGCCTTTTACAGCTGACAGCTATTCCAGGTATAATATTTTAGTATTATTAAAAGGCAATATGAAATTACAATATAAAATTACCACCAACAAAGATTTCCTGACCCTCCTAATTGCTTTAACAAAAAGCTTTCTACAGGTTTTTTGGCCTTGTCTTTAGTTCATCTTCAGTAAAACACAGCATAATGCAACCTGAGGAGAGCAACTCCTAATGCTTTAGTTCAGCATCTAAACCATGACTGCCTTGTCTGTAAATCCAGATGGCAGGTCAAATTATTTGTATTTCAAACCTTTAAACATTTACTCAACAAAGTAATTGCCGAGATCAGGCAACACATCGACATCTCTACAATGAAATCCAATGGCAAAAAGATCAAACGGTCAGAAAATACATATTAAATATATAATAAACAAGCTATAATTTTTAGCCATCGAGCTCATCTAAATCTTTGTGTGTGCACCCAAAATGTTTATAATAGTCCTGCATTGCACAGAAAAACTGTATTTATTGTATCTGCTATATAAATACCATGACAACATCATTGCTGCACCTGCCAGCTAGGTGTCAGCAACAGACACTCATCCGCTCATACACACACATACACATGTGTGAAGACACACATAAGCACGCGCACACGCATGCTTGCACACACAGTACATCTAGAACACACACACACACACACAAACTTCTTCAAGGTATAAACGTCCACCCTTCCATTTTTAGTTTATAAAAGCCTATGACATAAAAATACAAAAACATGTCACAAAATACAAAAACACAACAGAGGAACAGATTATATGTCTGTATTTATTTTCATCAGAACACAATTTTAATCATTGTAGCATTAGTTTTCATACTTTTCGAAAAGATCATGACTTGTGAGACTGTTTTATAAATCATTTCATCAAAGTTGTTTGTAAAAAAATTAAAGAAGTTACTTGAACTAAAGCATCTATAATATTACAATATACTGGTAGTATAATAGTAATCATAATAATCATAATCGCAATGATACTTCTATATGACTTTGAACCTTTTTCATTTCTATAATCATAAATCTTTCGCTTTCACACACATGGAACCTCAACCTTTCACAATAAGGTCGCGAAGCTGAGGACGAGTCTATTGGTTAAACCTCACCACATTCTCTTTTAACATCAATGATTTCAGACGCTCGAAATAAAGGAAAAATAATTAGAAGAAGAAGAAAGTAACAGCATGACATCAACTTAAAATACACAAGGAAACCTGGACGCAAAGACATACATTGTTCAGCATACTAGGGAACGTATTTACAACCAAAAAAAGGAATGGGCTTCTGCATAGATCCACAGGATAGAAAACGGGACTATTTGGGACAAGAGAGAGAGGCTGAGGGCAGTGAAAGAGGGCAATATCTGTGTACATACCATTTGGTGGTGGGTGCACTGGGGGTGAGGGGCAAGAGGCATACATAGTCTATACGTGCAGGGGGAAAAAAATTTAAATAAGTTTTCGCAGGTTGGTGTGTTATTTAATGTGACAGACCACTGTAGGGGATCTGAATCTATAGGACCCTACACAACTTATTCTCAATATGTTGCAGTAAAAAGTGACAAACCAAAACACTTAAAAACTAGAATTATCACCGCAGAGTAACCTGTTGTGTGCATGCCTGCATTACCAAACAAAAGTCAAATCAGAGATTAACATCGGTCAAATCTAATTATATTATATTCTGGAAGAAACCTTGCACACAAGGTGCATCCTTGGTGTTAACATGTCTGCAGTGGCGTGAAGGACAACACACATGCACAGCATTCGCACCCACGGTGAGGATGCATGTCTGCATGTGGAGCAGACATGGTTTATTGTGCATGTCGAACAGTTGGTTTGCAATGGTTTCTTACATCACAGCGTGAACTGCTGACATGGTAGGCAAAATGAAATCACATGTATGTCTTGAAGAGATCCCCGAGGCCAACATGTGTTCATGGGGAGGGCTGTTTGTGGCGTATGAGATGGAATCTGTTTGTTGCTGACGTTGCACATTTCTCCGACACTGACAGACCCTGTTTTCCTCAAGTTGCCCATCATGTCTGATCATTAAAAGCAGCGTGTCGTATCAGATTTGAATTGGGTTTATTTGACTCAATTTTCAGGTCGTTGTCCACTTCTTTCTTCCTGACCTTCTGTGCACCATCTCCTTTTAGACAAGAGTTGAGGGAATATTCAATCAGGCAAGTGTAGGGAAAAAAATAGGTTTACCCCTACCCTAGTCTGTTTGGGGTCTTGGGGCAATGACACAGTTATTACACATTGCACAGTGCAATGCTTCCATACTACAGTCCATGCAGCTTTAGGGCTGCAGTGAATAATGAGACAACGAAGGTAGCAGGTCCCTGTGGGTCTAAAAACAGTGGTTTTCCACACCTGTCCTGCAGGCCCCAAGGTCGTAGCATCACTAATGAGCTCCACGGAGAACACAGCAATTAGCAACAGACACAAACACACACACACACACACACACACACACACACACACACACACACACACACACACACACTTTTACTCACAGGCCCATCATTGTTCTCCTCCAACGCTCAGCCTTCCTGCCTCATCTGTATATGACAGTCCTTGTGTGATAGATCTTCAGCAGCAGTCGCAATATAAAAGAATATAAATATCTCCATCTACTGGTGGTCAATAGAATAGCAGCATTTTTCTATCACTGACTGCGGTCATCCTAGATGGGCATGAGTGTACTGTGCTGAATGACAATGAGTAGTTATGTGTTTCATGCAAGCAGGAATGGTCATATCTAGAGTGGGGAAGGTACCAAACAGAATATGTGTCAAAATAAGCCAATATATTGGTTATATAGACATGGTGTGAATAATGATGAATTTTAAATCCTCATATAAGCTGTATAATAAAATTCTTGACATCAGATATCTTATTGGACATCTCATTTAAGTAATCAACATACTTGAGAGTGGGAAAACAATGCATTCAACAACATCTATTCATCTTCGAATACCTGATCTCACAGCCTCGTTCATCGAATAGACAAAAGACAATGTAGAAACCAAAGAAGAAGTCAGCCCTTAATAAGGTCACACCATTCCTTTCTGTTCACACACTGGTCAACATATATAGAATAAACATGAGTGTCTGCTGACTTGGACGATTATCAGGTTATGCCATTAGAGCTTACACAAACAGTGACATGCTCCTCTCTCTGGATTTGTTTCTGTTACTGCTCTCCAGCGACCCCCAGTGGAATGCATCAGTACTGCAGGTATGTGAGTTTAGAAAGAAACAGGAAATGAGCCATGTGTTTACCCTTAATTGTCGGCTAACAATTTGGATGTGCATGTTGTTAAGTGTGTCTGACTGTGTTGATGATCATGTTTGTACTGTTTATCTTAATAAGCCCTTTACTTAATGAGACATTAGTTTGATGTTTTGAGGAGAAAGGTACAAGACAGGGGGGCATGCTACAGGAGCTGATTTGGGATCGGAAGTGGAGTGCGGAGTGGTGCTGAGGACAATTAACAAAAGAGGCGGTCATAACCTTGCAGAGAGCCTCCACATGCAGTTCATGAAAATTGATTACACATTTTGATTCAATAGAAACAAACATTTGGCCAGGGAGCGGGGTAGTTGTGTAATACACCTATTGGTGGACAGGGGATTTTCCTTCACGCTGCTGCAAGTGGCACGCTGACTTTCCGAGTGATATGTAAGTCCTTAAAAGTCCTTAAAGGTAACATCCAGTCATCATGTTTCCTGTGAATAAAAAGGCCTGAGGTTTCAATGACTCTACTGATGAAGACGTCAGTATTGATTCAAGGGCAAGCTGGAAATTGATTTTATTGTTTTCAAGAAGTGATGATGGAATAAAATTATTTATACTTGAACAGCAGGGAGAGGGAACATAACCAAGGTCCTTGAGGCGGATGAGACAAAGGAACCTTGCGGACATTATTTTGACTGGATAATACCTTTAAAATCTAAAACGACAAAAGCGTATTCATCTGGAACAAAAATAACATATCATGATCCAGTGCAATATTCCTGATGTCAGTTTACTTTGCTGAGCATTGTTGCTGAAATGTGACCACAATCTGAATAGGGTTTCGGTAAAACGCCTGAAATGTCATCTTTGGTTAAGACAAGCTTAACACAGTTTCATGTTTTGTTCTATGAGATAAAATGATCCTGTCTGTGCTTTCTTTACCGTCCTGTGCAGTGATTAACAAAGTTGCTAATATGTGGCTAACTCTGAGAGAACTGAGCAGAAGATCTGTTGCAACATGTTCATGCTTCCTGGCCTTTTACAGCTGGCAGCTATAAACAAGTGCTTGTTATGACAGGTATTAAAATGTATAACCTTCCTAATTTATTTCAGTGTTAACGGAAAGCGTTCTACAGGTTTTTTGGCCTTGTCTTTAGTTCATCTT
Source organism: Myoxocephalus aenaeus (assembly GCA_038501785.1). NCBI lineage: Eukaryota > Metazoa > Chordata > Actinopteri > Perciformes > Cottidae > Myoxocephalus > Myoxocephalus aenaeus. Next base: position 2,878,869 of record JBAMJR010000154.1, read on the forward strand.
CAGTAAAACACAGCAGAATGCAACCTGAGGAGAGCAACTCCTAATGTTTAGTTCAGCATCTAAACCACGACAGTTCAACACATGATATCAAGCCATGTCTGTAAATCCAGATGGCAGGTACAATTATTTGTATTTTAAACCTTTAAAATTGTAATTAATGTTATTATAATATGATATTATGTATAATTACGTTTGATAATATTGTGTTCATTTGGCTCAGGGTAGGGTTTGTCTTCATTGCACAGGAAACCTGTTATTTATTTAATCTGCTATATAAGTTTATAAGTTTTAAACTGACTGCTCATCCCATCTCTGTCTCCCATGTTGGTGATATTGGAGAAATGCTTCCTGTTTGTTCCTGTTGTGTTTCACAGTTCAGCCAGGTGTAAGCTTTTGACTGATACTAATTACAGAAAGGTTTTGATCCTTTTAAAACAGTGTTAATAGATTATCTCACAAAACAAAGTGTTGGGAAAACCATAAACCTGTGTTAAACAGAGTGCTTGTTATGGAAATCAGAACCACATTCAAAACCCAGTGAAGTTTGGACAAGAGTGTGGCCAACATGGCAGAGCAAAGTGACATCTGGGGGGTGGGGGCGCTCCATAAAAACATAATTGCTGCACCTGCCGGTGAGCTAGACTTTTAGGGTATGTGTCAACAACACTCATCCTCTCACACACACATACACACACATGTGTAAAGACATACAAGCACACGCCCACGCAAGCTCCCACACATACAGTAAATCTAGGAACGCAAACCATTGCGCACGCACATGTACGCACACCCACACGCACACACACACACACATACAAACTTGCAGCTCATTTTTTTACACATTATCCGTCTTATTTAGAGAACACATTTTCTTCCTGTATGAGAGAACCAGAAACAAACACAAAGGATGAACATTAGAAAGAGAATATGATTGTGTTATTCCATAGTCAGCCAGTGCAACAGAAACCATTAATTGGAACACAGTGTAAAAAAGCGTAGTGAGAGAAAATCAGCCACGGGGAAGCCGACCTTCCCACTCAACAAAGGCTGTGGCATTGTCCCCTTTCTATTTAAGGGACTGGATGAGTCCCTTAGGATGTCTGTTTGTTTACTTATTTATTTGTTTTGATTGATTTGTGTGTCTTTCGTCTCAAAGCGTCCCACATTTATGCTATGCAGAATGTCCACAGGCACACAGCTCCCGCCGTTCGCAAAAACCGTGGCTGTATTATTCCACACCGGTTGCCATGGTGAGGGAATCCCCCACCCCAACAACCTCACCTCCTCCTGGCAGCTCGATCACTCCTCGCTGGCAGGGCTCTCCTCCAGAGGCGTGATGGCGGGGAGGCCCAGTCCTGTTGCATTGTGGGATGCAGTGAGGCTGGCAACAGTGTGTAGGAGGACGAGGACCAGCAGGCAGAGTTTGAGCCGGCTGTTACACAGTCTGCAGGCTGCCGAGGAGCTGAGGGAGGTACGGTGCTGGCACGGCGGGTGAGTTCTTTTCAGGGTCCCCCGGGAACGGTTGTCCACTTTCGAGTCCCACCACACATCACAGCACTCTGCTGCTGGGTCAACACCTGATGGATAGTCCTCCAGCAGCCCTGGGGGTTGTTTTGGGGAAGGGTGGTGGTGGAGATATAAACAGTAAGCTGACACATTCTCTCAAAGATGTTGCATGTAGCATGTTTTATAAATCCTGTACTTGCTTTCTGTCACAAAAAGAGCATTGTTGCTTGTCCAGCGTTCCCCGCAAGCAGTGCTTTGAGAACCAAAAGACATAAAAGACAATAACAACAACGGACCTCAGTCAGAATACATTTTTATGAACTTGATGTTTCTTGAGATTAATTAAGATCTGAAAGCACCGTGGCCAAGACACTGCACTGCAATTAAGGAAAGACAAGCAGATACAAATATTTCAGTATAGTGTCTCTTAAAAACATATTTAGTTTTAACTAAGGTTTTGTTTGATTTCAGTGTTTTTTTATTTGCTTGTGTTTTATTTATTTACAGTTGCGAGCTGAAACAATTATTTGAGTAATTAACTGACTGAAGATTAAAAGAATAAAATAGTTTTGTTAATCAAAAATCACTTTTCAAACACAAATGCAACAAATCCAATAGTTACAGCTTCTCAAATATACATATTTGAAGTATTGTATAATTGTAAAATTAATGTTTTTGGTTTTTGATCTGCTGTTCGGTCAAAACAAGCTATGTGCTTAGGAAAAATATTGAAATATTCTGACATTTTATAGATAAAATTATTATATGATTAGTCGGTATTGACAATAATGTTAGATAATGCCCTTTTACAATATTCTAAAGTTTTAAAATGTGTGTCTTAAGCTGCAGTGCTGTGAGCCACCTCACAACCAGGTTGCATTGAATGTGTGATTTCTTTATTCTACATGCTGCTGCAACCCTAAAGTCTCTTTTATATTCTGCACAGCAACATTATCGCCATAACTGTAGACTTACTTTGGCAACTAGGCCTCCAGATACACTATAGAAGTACTTTTGATGTTTGAATTTCGTATACAAATTGTCCAAAAATATACTGTATTTTGTACATTTTTAAAGAAAAAAACAAACATATTAAAGATGAATTCAGTATAGCACAACACATTATGTGTCTAAATATATTGCACTGACATGAGGACTGAAATCCCAAAAAGCTAACTGACATTATAAGCAAAGGGGTTTGTCACAGCCTGTGTGCATGCTAATGTGAAGAGTGAACTTAGAATAAGTGCGTGCCCACTCAGCACCGTTTGACTGTCAACAGCTTAACTGTGACAAGAGGAACCATGTAATTACAGCAAGATTGTGACAATCATCTGTGACCGTGTTTGCAGGGTTTTCGACAAAATACACACATGCACGTAGATGCAGAGGTGAAAGACGCAAAGGGCTGCAATCACTCTTTTCATCTCACTCATTTACTTTATACACAAATACATATATATATTTAATACAGTACATCGGCTTGTGTTCACAGAGCAGAATGTACATGTAGATGTCACATGGCAAAGCCCATGGAAAGGCCAAAACCAATACATTGATCCAACTAACTAAATATTATCTGTGTAGTCAGTCAACGTTTCTTCAGTTCCGATGAACTGTAGTTTATTTTTGACTCAGTCACCTTGTTGCCATACATTTCATTACGACAGCTGAAAATAGTCCCTGACAAATGTGCTCATCACTCCAGTTTGAGTAACATTAGCCTTTTCTTCTTTTTCTCTCCAATGTAAGTGTGTACAGTATGAATGGGCTTGGAGCTGAGAGTCACAGACAGGCTGGGTAAATCAGAAACTATTTAGAAAGGGAACAACACAATGTTGGTTCTTGTAGTAATAATAACAAAAATATAGCATTCTGCCAGCAGTATCCTTACATTTCAAAGAGCCACAAAAACAGCCATGGTTAGTATTCTTCATAAACAAATTAATCAGTTCAAATGATTCACAAATAAGAAACACATAAAATACTATTCATTTCTTCCTCCGTTAATGTACAGTATGTACATTAACGTAACCTGATGCTCAACATGAACACCAGAGGGCAGCATCAACATGTGATGTAAGTGTGTGCCTTTCATGTTGAGGGGACAACAATCTGCTCACACTGTATTAGTGCGCCCACTCACTCATCTTCCATGTATGTGGAGACAAAAACCTGGTCCTGACAAGGTTAAGCATTTATTAGCATTCAGATGTATGTGCTGTGTGTGTGCTGTGTGTGTGTGTGTGTGTGTGTGTGTGTGTGTGTGTGTGTGTGTGTGTGTGTGTGTGTGTGTGTGTGTGTGTGTGTGTGTGTGTGTGTGTGTGCGTGCGTGTGTGTGTGTGTTTATGGCTGGAGATAAGCACATTCAGTAACACAAACACTGACCCACTGAGTGCTATTAGCTGTTCAGTACAGACTGAACCTGCAGACTTATTGTCACAGTCCACCATTGTACTGTGAGTAATTGGCCAAATGTGTTGTTATGGTGTATCACCCTGTTAGTCTGGTGATTAAAAAGAACATCCTGTAACTGTAAAGTCAAGTGTTTCCTGTGTGACCATCAGAGGTGCGTGTCCTATTGAAGTATCGTTGATCAGGACGCTACGCTCACTATGTCCTCACTATTCACACAATATTGTACAATAGGCCACTCAGGTCAAGAGTATGATCTACTGTGCACCAGGTAAAAGAAACCTGTTACCCAGCTGCCAATCCCAGGATTTGGGGAAGCAATGCTCTTTCATCCCTCAAACAGTCAACACAGTACTTTTGTGTCAGCTACTCAGTGGAGCTGTGTAGTACACTGGGCAGCTGTATGTACTGATGCCAATCTTTAAAATAAGGTTACAAGAGAACAAGCACAGGGGCTAAAAACAAACAGAAGAAAGCACAAACTGTAGGATTTTTTGTTTGTACCTGTACATATAAAACTGGGGCTGCCTCCATGAATGAGATCCTCATTGTCGGGCAGGATGAAGGGGCACCGCTTCTGCACCTCCAGGCAGTACTGACCACAGGGGATTCGCTTACTGCAGTGCAATTGGGTGGTCTGGAAGTACTGAGAACACAGCCAGGGCTTATAAACCATCTAGGACAGAGAGACAGAGAGGTGAGGGCAGGGGAGGGGAGGGGAGAAAGACAGGTGGAGGGGTGCAGAGAGAGGAAATCAATGAGTCAGGGAGGGTTGCATTGGATGAAACGCGTACACACATGCAGACCCGAGCGTGAACGTGCATCATCGATGACCTCTACAGCTATCGATTCACACTGAGCAGATACCCTGCTGATCCTGATATCCACTGTTTAATGAATGTGGCTGTTGCTGGGCAGTCATCACTTTGTTAGTCAACATACAGTATTACCCAACATCCTCTCAAGAACAACGCAGCGTCAATGTGTAGCCGACTGCGAATGCAGAAGGATGACTGGTTCAGTGATCCTCAAATACACAGATGTTTCATGAAATAATTCCTGATTAAAATGTAATGCACCAGAGGGTTCAAGTCACAATGTATACTGTAATTCTAAAGAAAATATATTAGTACCCTCACTACTGTTATCACTGATAATATTTAGATCATTGTTGCAAAACTGTTCTGAAACTATTTTGAATTTGGTTATTTAAAATGAGAATGAAACAAAGTTGTCTCTATAAAAACTGAGCAAACTCCATCCAGTGAAAGAGACCATGAGATTGGTTGTGGTTGAAAGGTTTGGAAGAAGCTACTAAGTGGGCATCCAAGTATCAAAACACGGAATTGGAAGACCTATCACTTCCAAATAGACAGCTCTTTTAATACAATATCAAAAGTAGACAACGATCTAAGTTATTAACAGTATCTGATGCAAACACAACAGGACAAATAGCTTTTATTTTGAATTATCATCAGTTCACTAACATTTAATAACACAAACAATGGTGTGTTTAAAAAAAAAAGTTTACTATACTGTATGTGAGATGAGCTCAAATACACAGTGCATGGTTAAAACAGGGCCTCTGTCATGTAATGTTGGAGTTTGTTTGTGGTAATTTATACAAATGCTCTCACCCATTTTCTCAACTCTACAAGTGCACAAGTGGGGACAAATCATTTACTTAGCACTTAATTTGTCTCCTCTCCTTTGATAAGCTAGTCATGCGGTCTAATCACCTGCAGTAATTTGCTGGTATTTCCTGTGAAATACTGTGGGGACTGTGGGGCAAGCTAGCACCTGCTATGAGCTAATCATTGTGCCTCAAAGATATAGATCATATTAGTATTCTCCAATAGATACTGACTGTGCATGTTGCTATTGTGGTTGTGAGTCAGAAAGAAGAGAAGAGCGCAAGATCGAATGTGTATGTTGATATTTGTATAATAGTAATGTAGGGCTAGAGGAAATATAGACATGGGCACAAAATGTAATTATTTTGGCAAAAACATACGAATCAAACATACAAGTAGACAAGTGATGAACTTAATGGGTTTGTATAAGTATAAGATGTAGATGTTTTTCAGTCCAGGCAAGATGTAAGTATAATGTAAAAGAGAGAAGAGTTTGAGAAAAGGTATTGATGGTACAAAATGAATAAATTATATCCTAAAGGTTGAATAACAGACATGGCAGGCTGTGCTTTGGGATAGCAGAACTGATGTTGATAATGCTATGTGGACTTATTATTAAAACAGGGGCTATCATTTCCTTTTGCACTACTATATGTGGCAGAGTCAAAGCCCTCTCACACATTCAGTCGCAAAAATGTTTTTGGACTGCTCTGTATATGGCATTAGTAATCTAATTGTGTCATTTTACAAATATTTCTGCATATCAATAGGGAAAATTAACAAGAAAAAATGAATGGAATACATTTGGAAACTATTTTTAGAAACCGTAAAATTGAGTCGGGGCATATTACTGTAAGTTAAAATGAGAAAAGTTTAACAATTTGCAATACTGTGACCATCATTGACCAAAATAGATAGATAGATAGATAGATAGATAGATAGATAGATAGATAGATAGATAGATAGATAGATAGATAGATAGATAGATAGATAGATAGATAGATAGATAGATAGATAGATAGATAGATAGATAGATAGATAGATAGATAGATAGATAGATAGATAGATAGATAGACAGACAGACACTATATTCATTCCCAGGGGGACATTTGTTAAATATGCTTAGTGCTACTAATGGACACGCTCAGATGTCACTTTGTAGCATCAGAAATGGACCACACAATTATATCATAATGTAAGTATTGCTTCAACATAGTAACTGCTCATCTGTCATGCTCATTGTAGACTGAGAGGCACATCCTATGTGCATTACTAAACACGTGCACAGACTGACATTCTGCACACATGCAGAGATACTGTACAGTAAATTGCTGTGTTAATAATTGGATTTCCAGTTGAAGATAAGGTTGGTTCCCGTGAACACCACACACACACACACACACACACACACACACACACACACACTGCCCTTCTCTCTAATCTAACGCTGCATGAATGTCACAAATGAATATGTTTCCATATTACCTAATGTCACATCTTGTGCATACAGCATTATATAAAAATGTCTAAATTACTTGTGAGTCGATGTATGTGTGTATATAAGTGTCCATGAATATAAGTGTCCATGTAAAGTATATGTGTGAGAGTAACCGGTTGTCTTTTGCATTTAGCTTGTGCAACACATTTTCCACCTCATGTCCTCCTTTACCGGGTGTTTGGACAACCCCTCAGCAGGTGCTTGTCAACAAAGGGGACATGAAGACAAACTAGGGGAAACGCAGCAGCGTATCACATTGCACCAACAATGTCACTGGCAATGAGTGTCAAGTAGTGTCTGTTTTGGGGTTTATCAGGCCATTCTGCTAAGCAGAATCTCAGAAAACAATGTTAAAGTCAAGGTCTGACTGATTATTTGCACTGAGGCTCAGACAAAAATAATGAATAATGTAAAGCTGAATAATAAACAACATCACAACTGAAGATTATCTTTAAACAGCACCTAAAGCAGCCCCCTAGAGACATAACCGATAAGGTCTCATACATGTGGCAACCGTTCTCCCATCCGTTTCACATTTCTTAATGGTAAAGCTTATTTACAAGGACAAAGAACTAGAGTAGGTTAAATCAAGGTGACACCGAGACCATGTGACAAGAACAAGAAGGGGCGGGCGTGTCCTGTGAGCCTGCCAGTCAGCACAACGTCTGTGTGAAGTGAACAGATGTGGTGTGGAAACCACGTTTCTTTTTGGCCCTTTGCCACACAGTCGTGTCCTTTTGCACTCCGTCCCAGTTAGTGACGCCCACTGATGATGCTGCATACGAGATCTCACAACCATCAGTCTACTGTGGACCCATGACTAGTAATTTGTCATTGTGCTGCCAAATTTCTGGGAGAAAGACAGCAAGTGAGAGAGATAGGGAGGAGTGTCATGATAGAGATAGTCGTAGGATGGACTTTCTCTCAATTATATAATGAAAGTAAAATACAGCTTTCTCCTTAATCACCGACTCAGTGAGTTAGAGGTCAGCCAGCTGGCTCTCGAATTTGTATTCTCTTTTTTCTGTCAACTTTCACCTCCTTTTACACCTCCCATTAACTTTTCCTGCCTGAACTCCTGTCATTGTGTCCTCTTTACCATTAAGGGTGTGAAGTTGACACAGTCTCACAATACAGGCCTCATGGATTGATTAGCTGTGATGATTTTATACATGAAAAACCTATAAAATGTATTTTCAAACAACGGCAGCAAACTGCAATCTATGGATCGCAACACTAACTGATTACTTCAATATGTATTCATCACGGGTAGCCCACAATTATTTACATCAGTACAATGTAAATATGTAATATACATGGCAAATGATCACAGAATTAGTAATATGTTAAAATGATGTGCCGACTCGGCGGAAATATCTCGTCATCTCTAGGCAGGCTGACTCCATCATCCCAACAACAGTCATGCTCACCATTCTTTAAATTTAGGAAAATGACACAGCACATCAATACATCAACATAGTCGTGTTATACACTCTGTTTCTTAAAGTTTCTACTGTTGTCAATCACTCGTTATTTACATCTCTCCTACTTTGCTGTTTTTCCATCATTTCCATGCATTTATGTGTGCTGAAAAATGTATATTGCTTTGTTTAAAAGCATATGTCAAATGAAGGTATAAAAAACATAATGCTTGTAAATTAGTAGATATAATGTCAAATAATATCTTCATGGAGAGGAAGAACAAACATATGAACTTGCTAAGGCTGTAGGTTGAACATTCTTAGGACTATGCTTGTTCAGAAACCCCAATTTCCACACAAATGCTTGAGTTCAGTTGCAATCTCTTTGTACAATGCAGAGATATCTAGATGGAGCATGAATGCAAGCAAAGTCAATGGAAAGAAGACAGTGGAGATGAACAGATGCAGATACTCAGAACAGATGCTGGAGGCACTTTAGGTGAAAACACATCTGCTAAAGTTGAAAATGACAACAACAACTTCAGTGAATATTTAAAGGTGGTCTGAGTTGTTTAAAGAGAGATATCGGCAGATAAGAGACATAATGTCTGCTCAGCACAATCCCACACAAAAAAAGACAATTGAAAAGATTTAGGTTTTACTACAAACCAATCTGCAAACTGTTCAATGGATATTATTTTTCTATCACAAAAAATAATAACTCAATATTGTTGTCACATCCCACCCCCCTCCCTGCTCTCCACTGGTTTGCTTGCCTGTTGTTGCCTTGAGTTGAGTCTCATCTGTCCTCTTGATTGGATTATTTCATAACAATTAGGCTAATAAGGTTGTAATTGATGGAAGGCCCTATCCTGCCCTGTGGTATTGGTTATAAGTGGCCTCGGATGGCCCTGCCTTGTCAGAGCCTCATCTGTAATGTTGTGGTTGTGGCGAAACTGCTGACAGAAGCTGAGGGAGCTGGTAGCAACACACCAGATTACTGCAACTGTTTCCTCTTCAACATGCAGTACAGTACAGGAGCGCTACAGAGACAGACACACAAACACATGCAGAGTCTCATGAGCCGCCGTGTCAATTACAACGAACACAGCCATTCACTGCTTCACTGCGTTGAGGGTATCGGCTATTTTATCCTCTTTTCTGTTCTTCTTATTTAAATGATCCTCGGCTTAAATAATGGACCAGGACAAATGTACAGTACAATAGCCTGGTATTAGCATACTTTTAAATGTAAGTGTCAGACTGGAACATAGGTAAAACAGAGGGAAATTATTTAAAAAATTTAATTGTCTTTGCTGTTTACCTATTTTCACAGGAATATAAACCTACATTTAGTCTCAGAGCACTTAATGATGTTAGATGTCCTGCTGCAAAAAAGTACTTTACAGTCAACAAGCACAGCTAAGAACATCTTTAGAGACAGAAAATGCAAATGTATCCTATTCACTCTGACTATGTTAAAGAACTACAAATGGTGACACTAGAGCATCCTTTGGGATCTGTGATTTTAGCAAATGTTTAAATATTCTAAAAAGATTATTGAAATGAATAATGGACCCTATGCACGGTATACTGTCTACTGAAGAAAATGTAATTTCCCCAGAAGCACAGATTATCATTCTGCAAGCTCTCCACAGTGTTGGATGAAATGAGCAGTCCATTCAAGCAGTGACAGAACGGCAGTCCAAGATGTAAGGGGTCAAATAGAGGTCCTGCTTTAGTAGGAGCCAGCATGTAAACTATCACTTTAATTCCTACAGCAGCACTAGCTGCAATACCCCATGGGATTTCCACTACAAGATGGGGGCTGCAGGGTCAAATTGCAAAGGTTACACCAAATATAATCGAAAAAACAGCATCCACATTCACATATGTAAACAAACGAGTGTGCATGACCAAACGCGCCGGTAAGTCAATGAATGTAACCAAGCGTGAACTCAAACAGAAAGAAAAAACAAACCATGGGTCGCTGCAAGGAAAGCGCATGTATAATAAATGTAATATCATTGCAGAACTACCTTGCTGACTTAGGACATAACGTTTCATTGGCTGTAATCTTCTTATGTGCAATTCCTTTTATGTACAGCTATAACAGGCATGTGTGTATGTTGATTAGCTCGGGGCGCCAGCACCTGGCGAGCATAAAAACAGTGTCAAGTGCAGATTTAAAGAGAAAATGTAACGTAGCTAATGATCTAAGCAACAACCGGCAAACAAACAGGCAGGTTTAGCCCAGGTGGAGAAAACAAAAAGGCCTTGCCGGCAGACTGAAGCCGCAACACAATACATTGATTGGGAGAGAAGTGGTGCAGAAAGCACTCATGCAACTCCCTGAGAGGCACCTATTCAATTACATTCAGGTTATATTTGAATGACTATGTGCACACATGAGATCAAATTATGACCCACCTGCTGTTTGTGGCAGACGCACAACAAAAACATTTACACATACAGCAAACACACACACACACACACACACACACAGACACACACACACACACATGAGACCACGAACGGCTAAACACCACCTCTTATCTTTTAATATGGGCTGCTCATTTGGCAAATAAAAGTCATGCTAATATAATAACCAAACACCAAGGGCGCACATTCTTATATTGAGTGAGGTTATTAAAAGGAGAATAGCGCTAAACAAATAGAGTGACAGGAGGGACGTGTGTAAAAATAGAATAACCTCCGACTTCAGACAGCACCATGTTCACCAGACTGTTATGCTGAGACATCTGACAGGCCATGTTTCAATGTAGTGAGATTCTCAGTAAAAAGGTAAAAATACCACAAGCTTTATGAGTGTTGAATTGCAAAATAGCAGCAGGACAGGGACACATGGAAAAGGAATGAACGAAAGATACGGTCATGGCAGTATGTGAATTAATAATGAAAGAGCTGTTCACTGCCTACAAGTGAGTGTCAGGTGGTGCAGCCTTTGAGACGATCCGTTTCAGGTCCTACTGTCAGGATGTCATTCCCTCTGGACCAGTTGATAAAGTTATCACCTAGCTCCCATTGCACACAAATTTATATTTATGAACTGTGTGAGGAAAAAATGTGCTGTGTTTGAACAGTGAAGTGCCTGGCATTGTTACTTTATGAAGTAGATGATTGTACAGTATGAAAGACAACAAGTCTCAGTGGTCCCTCCCTCTCTGTCTGCTCCATGTGAGCTCAAGTGGAATTCCCATTCAGGAGCCAAACAAGCACAGTGCTGAAGGACATACACAAATGGTTTACATCTGAGTTATTTGGGCCTTATTCACAATGCACCCCCAAATACTCTTCCTGCCCCACCAACATCTAGTATCTCCCCTTCACCCCAAATTAAACACGGTTTACTAATATCTGATTGGTTAATTCGGCCCTACAAAACACGAAGACGCAGCGAGAGATAAGTGTTATTCTTTTGATTGGCTTTGCATAAGCACTGGCTACCAGTCAAACAGCTGACTACTAGGGGTGGAGTGTTATTTGTTTAAGTAGCAGAGCAATCGTATGACGCATACACATGGTCAAGTTATGTAACCACAGTACGGTAGTTTACATACATTAGTCAACTATAACTGACCACACGATCATATGTGACATGGACTTTATGGAGGAATGGTGTGTTCATAAATCTGCAGCCTCTGAGAAGAGATATATGAGAATTATTGCTAAAATCGGAAGTCCGAATCATCCAATATAAACATATTAATGATTTCACCAAATCAATGTATTTACTTTTCTCTCTGTAATGTAAAAAAGAAAAACACATCCCATGAAATGTTCTGTTCGGAGAATGACGTTCTGAAAGAACACTTTGTGAACATTAAAAAAGAAATGCTCCGCAAAGGTTCTGAAAACAACGACCTGTGTGTGAAAGTGAGGGAAACCATAGATGTGAAAAAGTCGATGCCTCCTCATACCTCATATTTCATGGAATACCTGGGTATTATTTACAATCATCAGCTGCAACTGGTTGAAATCTTTCAATTTCTGTAGCAAAAGGACCAAAGAGATCTGGCTGGCATCACTTTTCACAAGTCAGTAAAGAGTAGATGAAAGCTATTTTAAATCAACTAAACGTCAACTAAAACTGCAAAAGGTTTGTACATTTTGTAACTTTACAATCATACTTATTGCTGATCGCTAGCTCCCATCAAGTAACACGTTGTTTAATGTTATTAATATAACCCTAACATTGTTAGGCAGCTGATTCCATGCCAATCAAGAGTTAAATAAATATACAACGTGTTTACGAAGAGGAGAAGTGCTCGTCTTCACTCCCAAATCTGCTGTCATAATATCTCAAGACACATCCAGAAAGCCAGCATTACAGTACACAACAAACGAAACCCAGACAAAACATGGCGTTATTAACCGCATCCTTGACAGCTACATGGAACACTAACTAACCACTCAGACTTTCACACGTTGTAGTCTTGGTATTCTAAACCCTAAAACCTCTCTGTAAAAAGAGAATGTCGGAGAAAGGTACAACAATGAGAAATGATGGATGTGAGGATGGTGATGGATGAAGAAGAAAGAAGACATTTTCTCCAGGGAGCACATCCATATGAACAAAACATTTGCCCTTAAACTCATTTTGTTGATTAATCGAGGTTATCTGGATGTAATTCATCGGCTCTGTCGCACTGATAATTCATTTGACAAAGATAATTATCAGCAAGATGGAGCTACTCTGAGTGAGAGTGATGAATCAACACCCACTGCAGTCATCCGCCTGCTGTGAGCTGCACTGGGCCATGCTTGTATGCATGTGCATGTACCTGCACCCCAGTTATCAACTCTTTCTGCCTCCGTGGGGTCCCATTCCTGCATCACAGCCATGTAAACCTGTTTAATACTGCAAGTTATCAAAGCAACAGACAACGGTTCACCATAACCGCACAATTTCAAAGGGAAATCCCTTTCTCTCCGTGGAACTAATATCTCTCCTGCTGCTGTACACGACTCCCACCACCCCACCCCATCCCACTCCCCTTGTCTCCCTCTGCAGTGTGTACTGCAGCAGTTGGATGAAAAATGGCCCGGAAGGTTGCCAGCAGAAACACAACAGATATGCACACTCAAAGAAACACACGGTGCTATGTGCTCTCCTTCTGCTTGCTATGTTTCTATCTTTTTTTACGGGTAAAGCAAGCACACGCAGGCATGTAGAAAAGAGTTAGAGAGAGATGACGGTGGTGTCTTTATAGGTCTTTACAGTGTTGGTATCCTACAGTTGTTAGTAGCTTGTTATCAGAGGGCTTTCCTCCCACAGGGGCCACTGACAGCCATGTCAGGATCGGATCACTCACAATTTAGCGCATGTCCTAATTTGGTCAGTTTAATACCTTTTTTGGATAAAAAGAGACCAAAATCAAAGCCCCACCATTTGTATTTGTATCCATCTACAATGATGTATTTCAGTGTCTCCCCTCAAACGTTTGGCTCATCATTTCTTCATGAAAAGAAAATGATTCCACCCATGTGTTTATCTGGAATTAAAGATAAAGTCAGAATGAAAGAAGGGAGGCATCTTCAAAGTGTGTCGATAGAGTTTATCTCTGCTTCAGTAATTAATACTTTGATTTTGTGAACAGTTTAAGACTTAACTGTCAACTCGTTGCTTTCTGTAAAGAAGCTAATGATTCCAAGGTCACACAGAAACTGCATGTCGGTGTCCTATTTGTGTTCCAGTCAGCAGATCCTCCACACTGCTGCCACTGTGCTCAAGCTCTACATTTATGCATACATCAGTATTCAGTATAATTTATTTAAAAAAATGTAAAAACAATTCTGAAAACATTTAGCTATTTAAAGATAGCGTCATAACTACATTCAGTGAGGCTAACAAAGTTCAAACATGATTTTCTTTCATGCAGGAAACTGTGTTTTTTATTTTTATTCACACCATTTAAAAGTCCCTCACTGTCACCCTCTCACCTAGTGTCCTACATCACTTTTAGGCTGAAAAAGAGCAGACGTTTTATAATGATATGCTAGCTGGATTAAATTCAGTTTGATATCAATTAATACTGTATAAAGCGCTCTCAACGTGAGGCCTGGATGATGTGAGATACAAAAACAAATACTGTATTCTATGAACGTCCTATTGCTGGACATAGAATCACACACACACACACACACACACACACACACACACACACACACACACACACACAACACAAATACACACACATGCACACGCACAATCTCTTGGAACACAGCAGAACATCATAACTAACTGTTTAATTATCAGAGCTGCAGGAGGTATTGATAATGGAGGTCTTGTCTGGGCAGGTCCAGCAACAAGCTAGCTGTGAACCCAAGAGCTGCTAGAGTACATCACACACACACACACACACACACACACACACACACACACACGCACACACACACACGCACACACACCACATAGATAGATAGATAGATAATTACTTTATTGATCCCCGAAGGGAAATTCAGGGTCCAAATAGCTCAAGCTAAAGACAAAAACATAACACAAAACACAACACAACAACATAGTATATGTATACACACACTATTAAATAAAAAGATAAAAAGGTTTGTCCATTAACAAAAATACACATTTAAATCCAGGCATGCTGGCTAACATAGCCAGTAGCCAGTGGGGGCGTTGTGCAGGGGGTTAAGTAGATAGTGACAGATTGTGCAGTTGTATGGCTCTAGGGATGAATGATCTACCCAGCCTATCAGTTCTACATGGCAGCGCACGCAGTCTGCGGCTGATCAGACTCTTCTGTTGTATGATGGTATTGTGTAGTGGATGGTTTTTATTGTCCATGATGGTGAGCAGTTTAGTGAGGGTCCTTTTGTTGGCGACTGACATGATACACTCCAGCTTAGCACCAACCACAGAGCCAGCTTTCTTCACCAGCCTATCCAGTCGCCCTGCATCCTTCTTCTTTGTGCTTCCTCGCCAGCACACCACCGCATAGAAGAGGACGCTGGCGACAACAGACTGGTAAAACATCTCGAGGAGTTTGCTGCAAACATTGAATGACCGCAGCCTCCTCAGAAAGTACAGCCGGCTCTGCCCTTTCTTGTAGATTGCGTCCGAGTTGGCAGACCAGTCCAGTTTACTGTCCAGAATTACCCCGAGGTACTTGTATGTGCCAACCACCTCCACATTGACCCCCTCAATGGAGACTGGTACCATAGTGGGTTTAGACCTACGGAAATCCACCACCATATACCACATACCCTGTGTAGAGGCCGCTCTACTGACAATAGATTTGATTTTTAACTTTAATAACGCCAAACCTCTCAGAGAATTGAACATCATTTTATCATATTCCATGTTGAGGGCAATTAAATTAAATACTCAAGTGTTAGAACCAATTACCAAAATTGCATGATTTCACAGTGATCAAATGAAATTGTCAACAAATCATTTCATGATTATATTTGATCAGCCTGACATGTATTTATCAACAAGACTTTTAAACAAGTTGATTTTAGCATCACCTCATTTTATTTAGTATGAGATCATTGTATTTCATTCAAACCGACATCTTACCATCCATCAATGTGATGAATCCATGCGCTTGATAATGAATGTATCATTGAAAATGTCATCCCAGTGGGATTACATGTGCAATTTTGCATGCATACTTGCAATGGGGCACAACATATTATGATGATCTCAAACCAAAACTATGGATTTAATTAAAACGTCTCTTGAAATCTTTAGCATCTTTGTTGCTATTTACATACCATGTGGACAAAACCCACACAATGCATTTGAGATGGCAGGACCGAAATCTGAGGTAGTAAAGAGTTGGGTTAAATAATGTGACCCTAAAAACAGCCTCAAATTAAAGGTGTTAGTCATAGTAAACATCTAATTAACCACAACTACACAATAGCACTAGCTTTCAATTCTACCCCTTATATCAGATCAGGCCCCCATGGTGCACAGCGTACACAGTGGTTATGCATAGTGGATGTGTATAAAAATATAGAGCCTTTTTTGTCTACGAATTAAAAAAGTAAGAAGCTGCCACCTCATGACTGGGAAGCTGCTCCTCTAACCAATATTTCACAAAATTCTGATGTTCTAGAATGCCCAACAGGACCAGGAATGACAGTCCTTAAACACATCATACCTGACAGGAAACTGATGTGTTTATTTGGGGTATTTTTGGAACAGCTCAGGTCAAACTAAAAGTGCTTTGTCAGCAATGCTTCTGAGGAGATCAATTTGGAATAGCATTATCCCACAAAGGAAACTCAAGGACAGTGCTCCATGTTATGTTTATGTGTATGTGTTTATGCATGCACACGCTCACACAGATATACAGTAGGGACACACACAGGCATGCACAAACATGGAACTCAAGCTCTCTCTACTGCAGCTGTTGCAGTTTGAATCATCTTATAACTTGAAGCTTACAAAGCAGTGCACTGATCAAAATAAGCGTTCCATTGCCACAGAGGAAGATGTAATGGTGCTATGGGAATCATTCCCAATGGTTCAGGGTCTCAATAGAGGCAGAGAGGTCAGTAGTGTCTGTTTTGACCTCAAGGAATTAATAACCCCCCAAATCCCTCGGTATGCCTTCTCTTGTCACTCTGCCTACCTCCCCTCTCGTTCCCATCTTCACTGGTTTCTCTGGCTAAAGCGTGGCATCTTTTTCACCCATTCCTCCTCATCCGAAGCACATTTGTACACTGAGACTACCTTTTTGACTCTTTCTAGCAACCACACTACAGCACACAGGTAGTTTCTCTTCTCTGCCATTGGTACCTCATTGTTTACTCTCTGTCAAAGCTTTCCATCTTTTCATGTTCTCTCTGATGTTTTCTTTTTATCGCACATGCGGACGGGAAAGTGGGACAGGATTGGCCAATGTTTGAAATGCAGGACAAAATTAGAAAGGAATGGTAGAATCCGATGGGGTCACATCGTCTGGGCCAAGCCTGAGACTTAGCTGTTTGCTGCCCCCAATTAGACTAAAAACTACAGGCAAGAAGTCTGAGTCTGATTTATTCAACCAGGCCACATTCCGCCCCTGTGCTTCTATCTGTCAGAGAAAGAAAGGAAGTGGGAGAGCAAGAGAGAAATTGGGAGATGCAAACATTAGAAGAGGAGGACGGAGAGACTGAAGATAAATTGGTCAGCCCTCCCCTCCCCCCACCCCTCTCCCTCCCTCTGCCTCTCTATCTCGGGACTGCTGTGTGCGAGACTGCAGATAGATTCTGATGTTCTCATTTATGTCTTAATGATTGGGTTAGTATGCAGCTTGTGCTCTGCAATGCTGCGCTTAGACAGAAAGCAAGATCACAGAGGCATACAAGTATACATGGGCACGCATACACACATACACTGCAAGATGAGAGGATTATAACAGAGATCTAATGCATGCAGTGGCACATATGTAAACGTATGTTTCAGTGGAACCAGAGATTACACTATATTTTGCAAAGCACACTTGGTATTTCAGCATTAAGTCATATATCAGTGGGAATTCTGCAGTACATTTTTGACTGAAAGGAAAGCACAATATATAATGGCCTTAGAGTGCAATCAAAGGGTGGGTTGCGGTTAGAGAGAAGGCGGAAGACAGAGAGAGGTTGTTCTTGTCATGACACGTCATCATGGGGGGTTAATGCTTGAAATTCCAGGATGAGTGTCCTTTTAGTAAACAGTCGTATCATTTGAATATTTCATTGAGGACAATTACTAGCTTGTTTATTTATTAATCTGATCGCTGCTGCCAGAATAAGCTGCAGCTCTGTATCATGGGGAGAATGAGTGTTTTTGCGAGCACAGGAGAGCAGAACAGAGCAGAACAGAGCAACCCCCACACTGCTGGAAGGCCTACTGCAGGGAAAAGCATCACATTTACAATGAATTATAATGATGGCTTGGAGAATATTATCATTATCGAGTTCAGCATGGCCTTATGCAGACGCAGTGTGTATCCATGACCACCATACACTAGGTAGAGAGCTGCACTGCTCTAACAAGAAAACACTGAAAGCACAATCAAGCTATGAATGAAAAGCTAACATTTTACAATCGCACAAAGTAACAGACCGTTTGCTAAAGCCCTCCCACCAAACAACCCTTGTCCAATTATAGCTGAGCAACTGTAACTAGGCACAGTAGGCCTGCCAAGCTTTTGGTTTCTAAAGACTGAAGGATGAAGTTATCAGCTATGTCCTTACAAATGTAAACATGATTACAAAGAATCATAAACATACAGGTACATACATGAGATATGACCTTTGCATTTAACCCCTAAGCGTTTTAGGAGCAGTGGGCTGCTGTTAAACGGCTGGGGAGCAACTGTGTTCAGTGTCTCACTCAAGGACGCATTGACATGCAGTCAGCAGGAGCCGGGGATCGATCCGCGAACCTTCTGGTTAAATCCACTGACCCACAGCTGCCGTCCTGGTATTAGATTCGAGGGGGGTGTCACCAAAATTACAGATTTAAGTAGTTGGTCCTAAAAGCCTTTTCTCATACAAATTCAAGATATAGTTTCAAACCTAAATCTAATATTTGTGTTGCTTGAATAAGTCATCAGGTATTTCTATATCTGAACAACATATTAATCATACTTAATTGTGCAGATAGCTAACAAGCTGCTCCTTTATCTCTGTGTTTTACACATGATTTCCCCTGAACATACTTTTGACATGGGACTGTTAAGCTTTGGTCTTTTGTCTTTTTGCATCATACATACACAACACTGAGTTAACATAGGGTGACCAGACGTCCTCTTTTTCCCGGACATGTCCTCTTTTTGAGACCTAAAAAAAGCGTCCGGCAGGGATTCCAAAAACGTCCGGGATTTTGCTACGTTTTCGGGAAAATAGTTATTACCCCCTTACAAGTTTTGGAAATGGTATCTCCCTCACGTTCCACCTTCTTGCGCAAGCTCTGACTGTAGAGAGAACTGTCATTGGTCGACCGATCTCAACGTAAATGTAAGTTCACGGCATGCTACACACTACTGTATATGCACAGAAATTCAATATGTCTCAGGTGAATGTGGACCATATGTTCAGACCAAACAATGACAGGTCCATTAATCTAAGTTATATATCCCATTACAAGAGGCTGTGTAGCAACCATGCTGCGTCCCAATACCTGCTGGCTTATTACAACTCAAGGGCCCACTCAAAGCACCTGTCATGTCATCTCCTATCACCTACACCATGGTATGTAACAGAATACATATTTTACACCCAGATAATGGGCGAGGGTGGAAGAGAAAGGTGCACTGTGGTGTTTCAAGGCTTCTTTCGTCACATCCAATATTTATCTGAGACAAGAGCATGGCTGTAATTCCATTGGGCTGTGATAACAAAATGGACTATCTAATAGCGTCATTGGCTGGGAGAACGCGAGCCTGGGGGCCCAGCTCACCGCTGCTTAGGGGAGTTGATGTATGAGAGGATGAGAGGAGAGCAGACGGGAGGAGAGGAGCTTAGGGGCAGCGGCAGTTTCCCATAATAGCAACACTGCAATACCTGCAATACCCATGATCCCTATGTTGTGTGTACAGTGCAGGTTCTACATAAATGGGGGTGAGTGGAGCATGTGTGTAGCGGTGTGTGTGTGTGTGTGTGTGTGTGTGTGTGTGTGTGTGTGTGTGTGTGTGTGTGTGTGTGTGTGTGTGTGTGTGTGTGTGTGTGCGCATTTGCCTCAGTGAGGCTCTTCATAATCCAGAGATTTTCCACTCTGCTGCCTCTATTGTGAGGAGAAGAGAACACAGGAACTCTTGGTGCACTCTGCTCCACTTCCAAACACCAGCTCCATGTAACAAAGGCTAATACTGCACTTCAGCCTCATCAAGTATATGTGTCCTCTTCAGCACTAATCATTGTCACCCACTCACAGAGGGCTTGCTTAATGAGGAATGTTCTCACCAATTTTCTGCAGTGATAAAAGTGCAACACTCCTTTCTGTGCACAGCAATAATAGATAACCCATATCTCGCTTCAATAATTGATATCGCCCCCCCCCCCCCCCCCCCCCCCCCCGGTTCAAGGTCTGCTCAGCTGGACATTAGAGCTCAGGGCCCTCTCACATAAATCTTCCAAGAATAGGGGTTTATGCCACGCTGAAGTAGGATAGCAAGTCAGCTTCTGTGACTGTATTCATTTCCAAATTAGCTGCGATATTCTGCATTTCAATTATTATTGCGAATCCCATTTGAGACCAAAACCATAAATGCCCTCGTCCGTCTCTCAATGCTTTCTGACTCACTGTGTCTGTGGCTCTAAGCCCCAAGCCCATTCATCTCTATCGTGTGTTAAACATGTCTGAATACGGTATACACTTTCATTAAACTTTTTTTTTTTAAACTGCAGCAGAAGGATGCTGATCGGTCAATCACAGCACGCATTTGTTTGGACAAGATTTGTATTTTGTATCACAAATTGTGTTTGTATATGTGTCCCTTTGATCTAGTTTAGTTAATATGTTTCCAATGAATGACTGTAGCCTTTAAGAAATGACTGAGATTTGATAAATTATTCATGTGAAGGCTCTTTACTGTATAAACTAATTATTAAGACCGTTAATGTTCTTTGTAGACATTTGCTACAAAGTTTAGACACAATCATGTGCTATAAGGCTATGATAATTCACTGCACTGTTCCAAATAATCTCAGTGAGATCTGTTGGTAATGGACTGTACATTTGGCACCAATTATAACTCTCTCTTATTCCAGTAATCTCCCAGTGTTACACTCACCCATTGCTTTTCCTTTTCTTTCTGACCTTTTCTGACCTTTTTTTCACAATATCAGTCACATTTTTCTTCACCATTTGCCATCTCTTTCATGTGGTTTTACTCATTCGCTCCCTCTAATTTAGTACAATCTTGCAAATAACAGGGCACATAAGAATGATAGATTATGTGCTACAGAATCTGAGCATGGAGACAGTTTGCTGAGTCATGACAATGTGTTTTATGAAATTGAAAATTTGGAGCATGTTTGTGAAGCGTCACAACCTCCAATGAGTCTGTTCTATTTGATTATGTAGATGAGTCTGTAAGAGCGTACACAAGCTGTGTCCTCCACCAAACTGGCTGCAAAGGCCAGACTTATAGCAAACACAGTTATTGTAAGATTATGAATGGACAGTAATCAACAGCTTTTGAAAATGTAACACAGCTGCACTTGCTGTTGTTGGCACAAAGTGTGTGCTGACCTTCTCCAGGTCATTCTCTGGCAGCTGCAGATCTTGCCCTTCGAGATCCTTACCGACAACAACCAATCATGGGTAATATACTCAGTCCTACACATCCCTCTACAAACATATAAAGCCCACTTTCCTCTCCACTCCTGGTGTCTTTGGACTATTCGAGGAGCTCATATTCCCAACATTTGCATTTAAATTGAAAACATGGCAAGTAATTCCTTAATTCCCTGAGAATCCAAGGTCCCTGATGACCCCACTCCACAGTGTCCTCCCACACATATCTACAAGAACAGAACAATATTTTCCTGGATACCACTGTGTGCTTGACACCTCCTCTTCCTCCCCCACATACTATGCAGAAAAGGGTGTACATGCAAGTGCACTCATGTACATACATGAATAAAAAGACTGAACACGCTCATACACACACCAAGCCATGTTAGCGTCAGAGCAGGATGTGAGAGGATTTGTGTGTCGATGACTCCTGCACTGCTGTGAGCTCTTTGCTTTCTTAGTGAGGAGTCTGTTATGTGGGCATTGGCTGTGCTCTGAGGACACACTTTGTCTGCTGCGTTCCATCTACCAGAGAAATTATGCTTAGGAAGACACAATTAACAAAATGTAGGGAGTCCCTTTCTTCCACACTGAGATGCTTTTGAATGGATTGAATCGCGGAGCTTACATTGCCAAGATACTACTTTTAAAAATGTGCTGTATCCTCATTTAAACTGTCTTATAAGCAGTTTGCATCTCCTTTATGCCCGACACCTGTTTACTGATTGTAAAGCCCTCTAAGGGTTACATAAAAAAATGGATCCAAAGGAAGACTGGAAGAAACACTTTTTTGAATGTGTCATTTTGAATATGGTGCACTGCAGACAGGAGATTTGAAGTGTCAGCAGTGCTGTCACCTGTGTTTCAACCCTGTGGTAAGCAGAAATGAAACGCTCAACGGTCTGTTCTGTAACCTTTTTCTCATATCTGGTGACTAGTTTGACGGGCAGATTTTTTTTTTTGTCGGACAACTGACATGGAATAGATTATATGTGAGTGTAGAATATGTACAGCATCAGTGTGTGGTGTATAAGCTCTGATCTTGGCACTCCTCACAAGGAAACATCCAACCCTTTCCAACTGGTCACATCCGGACGTGTCAGGACCCGTTGGTGTCCCTTGAGTTTAGGGCAAAAAAAACTACGTGGTTTGGTTGGGTATAAGATTGTGGTTTGGGTTCAAATGAGTACATTTGGTATGTCATTTTTGACACCCTGGGAATGAAACATCAAACTCAGCACGGCAGGAAATGTAGAGCAAAATAGCTAACCTACCCTTCCAGGGCAAAGGTAGACCCAGAGCCTTCAGGTGGATGCTGGGTTGGTGATGTTTTTTTTTTACAAATGCTGTATGAACAGTAGCAGTGGCTGTATGGCAGCAGTCTTGCAGCTTAAGACCAACATATGTGTAACTTAAAAACTGAGCACATTATTAAAAGTATCTGAAAATTCTCTCAATATATGTTCAGATATACCTTTGTGACAGAACAAACACAGAGAAGTACATTTCTCAAAAACTTTAAAAAAAATAATACACAGCAGGTTCAGGACAGTTATTTTCCTCTTCACTGGAGCCTTTTCCTAAGTACTGTAAAAGATGCAGCGATGACAAATATGTATGATAATAGAGCAAAGAAGCATGTCTCTTGTGCATTCACTCTAATCCACATTATTGGGTTTGATGTTATGACTTTGGTCTGCCAGTTTACAGCCATGTCTTAATGTCTCCATCATCTAAATAAGGTCCCCTGAGTCCCCGCTCAGCTAAATGTCATCAGCATGCGAATGTGGTAGCCACAAACCTCCAGTAAGTGGCTTCTGCCTCTAAGCCTTGAAGGAAAAGGGTCCTGCCTTAATATGCTAAGTAAAGATGAGCACCCCAGTGCTCTTGTGGCCTGTATCAATTATTGATAAAAGAGCTAAGAGGTCCACACTCTGGAGTACTGATCAATGCTGAATCGCTTAATGTAGTTTAGTGTGTGTGTGTGTGTGTGTGTGTGTGTGTGTGTGTGTGTGTGTGTGTGTGTGTGTGTGTGTGTGTGTGTGTGTGTGTGTGTGTGTGTGTGTGTGTGTGTGTGTGCGCATGCACATGTGTAAACAAGAAAAGGCTTTTTCAGATATGTTTACTTGACAGATGAGTGCTTGACCAATGATGGTGATGAAAATGATGAAGATGAAGATACAAATGATGATAATGAAGATAAAGTTGGCATGCCGAAAGAGATGGTGCATAAACATTTAACAGATGTAGATTAGCGTTACTCTTCATACAATGCTTCATATTAGACGTGTCGGACTATGACTCTTGTAACCTGAGGTAATGTTTTGAGTGGGTTATTGCGGGTTGTAGCAGTCTGGGATTACTAATATTGTTCTTAATTTTTTTTTTTTTAAACTGATTCTACTATTGCAGACTATATTTAATTTGAACTACTTTTGGAATGTAGTCAGAAGTGAAGTGAAATGTACTCAGCAGCTATCTTGTGTCTTCCCGTCCAAAGGTCTTGATGGCTTTGATCAAGAACTCCACATAAATCATAATTTAATTTTCTTTTTTCTTTTTTAACTCCACTTTCCTTTGGCTTTCTTTGGATGGACGCACAAAGTAAACGTAAAACACCTGGGGACAGTAAGTAGCAATTATTCAGTTTGGAATTTTTACAAAATGTGATAGTTGCCTTGATTGAGGCTGTTTTGGTATCAGGATCACACTTTAAATAGTAACTGGAGCTGCTCAATTGCCACTTTGGTTCTCACAGTATCATTTATACAAGTATAGTAAGTAAGTAGCAAAGAGGAGTTTCCTGAGGTAACTCAAATGAAATACATATCTCCTCAACAATAGCTGAGATTCAAACTTTGTACTGTTGAGAGGTGTGATGTGAATGAGAAGAGGATAAGAATGCAGCATGGTCAAAATCAATAAACCCATGGGTGTTTTTTGCTGACAAAGAGACCAGCTGCCTTTAGGACATGTCTTGGCCAAACATCCTAACACAGCTGCAATCTACCCATTCATTTTCTAAATGTGATCTACTGCTGGAGCTGTTTGGAAATGTTAGCTCCAGCAGCAGGTTATCACTCTCATGGCACACATAAACAAACCAACATCACAGGCCAGCGTAAGCTGCATTGCTCCCAGCTCCTGAAGTTTATGTGAGCAAACTAGGTCTGTTTATATGATATTGTGTGTGTAATGCTTATGAGTCCTACTTTCTTTTCCAATTCATCTTTTTAATTAATTTATATATTTCTATTTTTTAGTTTTGTTTCATTATTTCACATTTTATTTCCTGGGCGCAAAATACACAAAAATAGAAATGTTTAAATTATTATCCCCTGTGTTGTAAGAATAACTAATGTACATGTTTACCTGCGTGTCTTCTCGACACTGAGATAAACAAGCAGCAGCTGAGCCACAACCGTTTGTCTGAGGTGAAGACAACACATAGATCCTGGGCCATTATGTAATCAAATGTGTTTTTCTGTTGTTGTGTACCTTGGCCTGTCCCACTGCCCTTGTTCCATTGTAGAGCACAGCTACAAAATGACGACGAGTGTGTCAGTATCACTGGGAATTTGCCTTGGTTGGTAAAGTATTTGTTTACTACATCAGATCCTAAGGTCTGAGATCCCAAGATCTAAATGATATCCTTATGTTTCTGGATTATGGCAACAATCTTCCAAAACAAATACCAGTTGCCTCTTAAAAATGTATTTCAATCCATTTCAATAAAGCTAGAAAATATAGTGTTTGACGTTAGAGGGTACGAAGCAACTATACTACTTTCAAGCCCTCTAAATCAGGGCCAAAAAAATTATATAAATATATGCAATTTAAGACATTCTCCGTGACAAAATACATGAACAAAATCGGTTGAAACAACAACATGGTACCCAGCATACACAGGGCTGACTATCAAGTGTAATAAAAAATCACAACCAGCAACTTTTTCCAGTATTTCAATGTGTGTTCCAAATGTAAGGAGAGTGAAAGCCAAACCTCTTGAGTGGTTTAATGAAACTCATACAAGAACTTGGCCTACACAAAACTATTAAGAGAACATGTCCAGTACTGACATTTTTTAGATAAACCAGCAACATTCTACAAGTCATTTTCAACAGAAGCCAATGACTTGAAGTCACAAACTGTGGCCCCACACAAAACATTTAGCCGCTCTCTCGAATAGGTCGAAGAGTAGACCAATTATGTTTTAGTTTCATCCTGTTGCGTTCCTCCGAAACAAATTGGTCAGATCCCAGTGCGACTAAAACGGCAAAACTATGTAAACGAACGCTTGAGCAACATCTCAATGGCAACT
Organism: Myoxocephalus aenaeus; assembly: GCA_038501785.1. Classification (NCBI taxonomy): domain Eukaryota; kingdom Metazoa; phylum Chordata; class Actinopteri; order Perciformes; family Cottidae; genus Myoxocephalus; species Myoxocephalus aenaeus. Next base: position 2,904,925 of record JBAMJR010000154.1, read on the forward strand.
TGCCGACAAAGTCGCTGGTATCGGCCCTTTTGTTACTTTTGTTGCTTGTGGTGTGAACACAGCATCAGGATCACATGTCATCACACCACCACCAGGTGAAAACGTCTCAAACTTTGCTTTACCGCCAAAATACCATACCTGCAAAATGAATGCCATTTTCATCGGCCTCAGCTGTGCTTTGATTGTAGTGCCAATTATCAAATATTAGCATGCTTATGTGCTAAACTAAGAAAGGGAGCAGACCCTCAAAGTGCTGCTAGCATGACTGTAGACTCTTACTCTAGTATAGTGACACCAAGCCCTGCCTTCAGCTTTGTTGAAGGAGAGACTGACATTGTGAATAACTCACGTATTAAGAAATCAGTAAACTGGTCACATAAATAGGGTCAGTACAGCACATCAATGCATCTTTCAAATATTGTCTGCATACAATAATTGTTTGTGCCCGTGCCCGTTTTGATGTGTGCGTTTACTTGCTGTGTTCTCCAAAGCTGAGTATGAGTGAGGGTAATACGTCTGATGCTAGAGAGAGAAAGAGAGAGAGAGAGAGAGAGAGAGAGAGAGAGAGAGAGAGAGAACAAGCCAGCTATGAGACAAGAATGTCAATATACCCTAAGAGCGTTGCCTGGAATACCTAAACGTGGTGGCAAGTAGAGACACAGTAGGACAGTCTCAGCCTTGAGGTATGTGTGTGTGGCAGCAGCAGCATATTGGCTCTGTGTGTGTGTCAACAGCTACCAGCACTGACGACACTTTCCAGACACACAAGACGACGGAGTGACATCCAACACTCTCCCAGTACCTGGCAAGGTCAACTCACAATTTCCTTGTCATCAAAAAGGTAATAGATGCAAACTGCAAGACAGCAGTAGGACAAATAACCAGTAAATACAATCAATACACTGACACACACACACACACACACACACACACACACCAAAACACACATGTGCAGCACTTGCGCAATGACTGAGTGAGGGTGACAGATGGTGACTCATACCCCACATTAGATTGCCAGCACTACATTTCCCATGAGGCCACTCGTAACGCCTGCTGTCAGAGGCAATGTTCTTCCTGTTTTTCTGTGATTGGAGTGCAGCCTCATGGGAAAAGGTCAGATGTCAGAGCAAGAGAGGGTGACCACAAGCGACACGTCACAGAGGACGATTACAAATAGCATCAATTAGTTATGTTCATGTTCAGGCCAGAAGTTTTTCAAATTAAGTGGTCTAATTTATTTATTTTGCCTGCCTCAAGTAGTTCCCATGCTGTACCTTAATGCCTTACATTTCCCTCAATGACTTTCAGTGACCTCTAAAGTGAATGGGCCAACATGTCCCCGTTTGCTGACTCTGTGACTCTGTGCCATTAGCTTGATGTCACACACTTGCAACTGTCTTCTGTACAGTAAACATGGTTTTCTATGTTTATGAGGTATTCATTATTTAGATTCACCTCATACAGGAGTGTAGGGCTGCAACTAACGATTATTTTAATAATCGATTAATCGGTTGATTATTTTTTCGATTAATCGATGAATCGGATAAAAAAACAAAAAGGCATTAATTTCCAACCTTTTATTCAGAAACAGAAGTGACAGTGCAAAACCTCTTCAGAAAGCACAAACAGGTTGCTCCTTTAAAATCCCTGAGCTGTTAATTAAAAAAGATTAATAAAAATGGACTAACACTAAAAACATACACATGTATGCTTTACATCTGCCAAATGTGAGCCCGTTTTACTGTAATTAATCTCCTTGGAGCAGAGGCTGCATTTAGCTTACCCTGCTTTATCAATATGTACGAAACACTGGGACAGAGGGAAGCTGTGCTGCTCCTCTCACGTTTGTTTTCACCTGTACCTGCCTTAAACTCTTTCATTCACATCATCTGATCAATATCTGGGCCTCTTATGACCACGACGTGACGTTGTTGGCTAAACCCAACTACGTGATTTTATTAATTCTACTTTGAGTAAAAAAATAAAAAAATAAAAACCTGCAGCCAGATCCGCCGGTGTTTCGGTTTAACGTTAACGAGTGACTGGTGAACTGAACCAGACCGGGGGGTTACGGCATGTTTCATCACGTTACGTTTTTTCCAAGCAAGACTGAACTGTAACGGAACATAAAGTAACTTTAACGACAACACACAACCCAAACACGCTAGCTAACGTGATAGCAAGCCGACTAGCTTCCATTAAAAACAAGTTTGAGGGAAATGAGACGATGGAGACATTTTAACGCTGATTGGCCAAGACTCGAGACGTCAAAGATCTTCTATTTCTAAGCGTTTCTCAGCGTCTCACTCCAATCTCAGAAACGCTGGCCGGCCAGTTGCTCTGCTCCGCTCTTTTTTTTCTTTCTCCGCGACTTATTGCCCGGCGTAATAATCGCGCGACACAACGAATCGATGATGAAATTCGTTGCCAACACTTTTGATAATCGATTTTTATCGATTTTATCGATTCGTTGTTGCAGCCCTACAGGAGTGTATTGGTTTGTGAGTGAGCGAGTCCAGACCATGTGAAGGTCAAGGCCCGTGTTCAAAGCACAGTATGTCTTGCTGATGTGTTCTCTGAGGCAGCTGCCAGCAGAGAGATTAGTATGACTTCCTCTTTTATGATGGCTTTGTTCCTCTGGGACCTTGATGCAGATATACAGATATCCTACGAGCAGAACCAACCCAGTTAAACTGTAATTTATTCCAATAGCAAGAACCCAATTTAACACGCTGTGGTGACGTGGGACAACACACAGGGTCAGGAGAATGTTATGTTAACCCATAGACCGGTTTTTTTTATACATAGGAAGTGCAAAATACGTCTAATTTGTTAATGGATCATGATGACGACTTTTGTTGTTGTCTCTGTTGTTCTGTGTTTTTATTGTCTCTACATTTTTACTGTGCTGTACCACAAATCAAATTATTAAAGTTTGAGATTAACTGAATAACTGATGAATTGTTGCTCGCTTGACAGCTGTGAGTTCTAACAGGATTATGTTCGTAGTTTCGTTCGTTATGATTGTTTTGGGGGAGTGGTTTAAGAAGGAGGCCTGAAGGGATTGGCTGTCAGAAACTACCTTCATTGGAAAAGACTTGCCAAAACTAGCATCCATCATAAGTCCCTTTGACACTTTCATAAGTAATGGTTTGGCATGTGTAGCTACAGTATTTTCCTGTCCCAAAAACAGCTAGTGAAGTTTCAGTTTTGTCTGTCCCCTATTTGGTCCAGTCCTACAGTTTTCCAATTGTTTGGAACGTATCTTTTCACCTGACTATCCTACTTTGTTTTGTCACTACACAGTTTTTTGCTGTTGCGTTACCAGTTGAAAATCAAGTCCAAAAACGGTTATGTCATCTACAATTTGCCCATTATGAGTGAGAGTCCAGTAAACAGAGCAGAAGGTATGCATTTGACCATTGGCTGTTTCTTAAACAGTTTTACAACGTTGAGGCTGAATTCTTCTTTGAGCGTCTTATTCTTTGTATGTTCGCTGATGGAGACATACTGGCATGTTGGTTATGGAGGAGCTTAAGGCAGGCTGAAAGGTCTTTCTAGCCACCTTGTAATGCCCTGAGGCTGTTGCTTAGAGCTGTCGTACACATCCCTTGAAGGAGTGATGCACCAGAAGCACGAAGAAGGTGTGTGTGCTTGTGAATGTGTGTGTATATGTGTCAAATACGTCCAGAGGGACAGACATATCCTCAACCTAAGAGCTGCCAGCTGCTGGTCAGATGCTGACCAGCGACGACATCCTTGTTATTTGTAGCTGTTTTAAACTTAGTGCATGCTGCCGAACTTCCTTCATGTTAAACAGGAAGCAGTTGTACATCACCCGGCATGAATAGAGCGGTTTCCATGACAACCAGTAGACCTAGTTCCACCAACAGCACTTGAAGAGCGGTGAAAAGTGTGACTGTGTTTTCCGCACTTTTCTGTAAAAGGCTGAATTTAAAATCTATCAGAGTGTATGCAGACTAAATATACACATTAATATAGCACACAGGTATTTTTAGTTCCAGTGTAGTGGTCTTTGATACATAATCCACTGTACTAAATGCAATGAGCCAAAGCTTTAGGCTATGATTCTCATGTACAGTATGCTGTGTTGTTTCAAAACTAAATTGTAAGAGCATGAAGGTCTTGATGGTAATATGTCAAGATTACACAGCTTTGATAGGGTGAGTTTGCACTATTAATATGTGTGTTGTAAATTGACTTGTAAAGCATGGATTAGAGAAAAAAACTGTTTTCATATTATCTATCAAACAACAATGTCAAAATAATATGCAACAATGTGAAGTAGTCTCTCATTCATCACCAGATGAATGAGAGACTGTTGAAACTGAACTACGGGCTATCCTACATATTGTAAGCACAATAGGGTGTAGGTGCAAATTTAAACACAGAACATGTGATTATCCAGAAAGTAAGTGTGTACAAACACTCAGTGGCAGTCACACAACTGGATCTTCCTACAATCTGAGTGAAGTTTGAAGAGGATTAGGAAAAGCCGGGTTTAACTTTGCCCAATCCTAAAATCAAACAATTACATTACAACGGAAGATTTTCGAACAGGTTCGCAGAATACAGAACTGATTTCAACGTGTGCTGTTGAGACATGAGTCATGTGCCATGTCTACAGTTTTCTGTTCCACCTCAGCAGGTGATTTCACCAATAATGTGCACACCCTATTTCACTGATCAAGTGACAGTGGCAGTAAAGCTAAACAATGCAGGTTTGAAAATAGTGAAATAATTGGAAATGCTTTATGAAGAATGAAAAGCCTCCAATGCAGTTGTTAGGCCGATACGATACACACAATCTCTGCAGAAAACTCCACAGTGTACCTTTAATGGAACAACTCTTAAAATCCCCAAAAACAACACAAATAGAAAACCATGCAAGTCAAGACCTACATGTTTGACTTTCAAAGAGGATTTTAAAGAGGATTAGCAATAAAACACAGACTCTGCATCCAGGAAGAACAGACCATGCACTGGTAATAATGTTAAATAGCAATAAAGGAAAAGTAAATGAGGCACATTTGCAATTAAATATAAAAAAAATGAAAAAGCCATTAAAGCACAAGTGGTTTGTCCGCATTTAAACTGTTTTATTGTTGTGTTGTTTTTTTCATGGTCAAGTCATGCTATAACTGCAGCTCATACAGGATGTGACAAACGTACAAGTGCTTCTTCAATGGTATTATGATAAGATTCCTAAGAAAATATATTAGTTTTATTCAATGTTAGGATCTTATACTGACAATAAACGCTGTACAAATACATATCTTTAAAGCTACTGCAATCTGATTTCAGGATGAGCAGTAGAGTGCAGTGCACAGGTTAAAATAAATTGAATTACATCACATCAAATGATTTAACACACGCAGGCTCACATGTGGCAGTACAGTAGCTCTCACTGACAAATGAACAGAGGGCTATTTATGAACATGTGATCAATCAGCTTATTAGGCTTATCTGATAACATGGTTCCTCTGAAACACAAGTACACACAGACACAGATACACAATGATGGTCATGCCCTTTCCAGCAATCTCCTCTTTGATCAGTCTTGATTCTTCTACTGCAGTCTCGTTTAATACCAGTTAACAAACTGAGCCCAAACAAATGCACCATAGCATTATCTCATTCCCCATCGCTAGTGTGTGTGTGTGTGTGTGTGTGTGTGTGTGTGTGTGTGTGTGTGTGTGTGTGTGTGTGTGTGTGTGTGTGTGTGTGTGTCTTCAGTGGGGAGAAAGAGTAGAGACTGAGAGAGAGATAGTGAGAGCGAAAAGGAGAACAAGGCTTGTGTGCCGACATAAAAAATGTATATTCACATCATTTTTCTATTGCTGCAGATATGGAGAGTATTGTGGATTTATCTCTTTTTTTGGGCCAGGGTTTGGGCCCCTATGTTAAGTCCCATATTTTACCTTTTTCAGTATGCATGCCTTCATTCAAAATGTATGCAGCGACCATGTTGGAAAATGCATGTCGTAGTTTATTACGTAAATAGGTTTGACGTCAGTGTCGACGTCATCACATATTGCTCACGTAAACTATAGGCCAACGCCACATGAAGACTATAAGATAGTGTTTTTCTAACTGGCAGAGTTTCATCAGTATGGTTGAATTGTGCGTATTCTTGCGCTGTTGTTAGTTAATAGTTGGCTTTGTTTTATTAACTGAAGACTGTAAATTTAGATTAAAGGAGTAGAGGTGAAATACTTCCCCTTATTGCTTTGGAACATGTGGATTGGCATTTACACATTGCACCTTTTAAGCAATAAGAGCATTTTTACTGTCTTTGACCATAGACCATATATAGAGAGACAAAACAAGAACAGAAAGAGAGAGAGAAAGAAAGAGAGAAAGAGAGCACTAGACGGGTGTACGTCAAGGTTCCTGGCCTTAGATCATGTAGAGAAGGACTTTTTTCTGCACTAATATCCGCAATTCATTGTCCATTGTCAATGTTCTTATGTTCATATATATTATTCAATATATATTTATTGTACATACTAGTTAAATGTTAATGTTGATGCTTAGTTTCTGTGTTCTACTCTGTTGTCTTTAATGTCTTTTTTATATTTATCTTGTTTATTGTAGTACATATGTACGACGAGAGCAACATGTAACCGGACTCAAATTCCATGTATGTGTACGCACACATGGCCAATAAAGCTGATTCTGATTCTGAATGTGATAAGCAACCACCCATCCACCAGGTTGCTGTATATTAATACTTAAGGCACACAGGTACAGTCTTTAGCAGTATATGTGTCTTTGTCACATAAACCTAGAAAGGTACTGATTAGACCAACGTGATTTCAATGGTTTTCTAAAAGTCTGTACAAACAACTTATACCTAAACCTATAGTTATGATAGTCATTGATTTGATGCTAGCTTCGTTTTTGGCCACAACAAGGCAGCTGTTTTCAGTTTAAAAGCTCTAAAAACCTGCTGTGCACAACACCAAACAACAGACGGACACCGTTCTGGAGAATATAGTGGAGTATTCAACTGCTAAAGAGCCAGGGGAGAGAATATTGGACATTCATTCACCAAGTGTCCAGAAACTTCTGGCCAATATTCTCGCAAACATGTGCCCAAAGTCCAAACTATCACAACAGTAGTGAAGTGCTGGTCAGCCGTTTTATTACCCGCACCCATTCGACCTGTTAAAGAGCCAATCCGATCCGCCGACCCGCAAAAAATCGTAAGCAAATCATGAACGGGATGAAATTGTTCTGCTAGTGTCTGTGTAAAGTCAGCAACTGACAGCAAGGCTCATCATAATGGCACTTGAATTGAAAACTCATCATCTCACACCACAAGCACAACATTTTTTGAACACTTCAAAACTTGATTGAATTACCTCTAAAAATGATTAGTTTGTTTGGAGCAAAAACACACAAACTCAGATAAGCTGCACAGACAAACACACACTCATCCAAGTGCACACAGGTGCTCCAGCCGGTAACTGATTGAATTTGCAGCAGCCTAAGCCTGGTGAGTGGAGCCCAGAGAGCATCCATGGCTTGGTTTAGAGGTCCCACAGGACTATTAAATCAGCCCAGAGTAGATCAGGAAGTCATCGCCATAGCGACGGGGAAGAGACGGAGCCTTATTTACAGTGGCCCCACCAAATGCTCTCAACACATCCTACTATCATGACCAGTCACACACACTATGTCACACACATGCACAAAGACACAAATGCTGGTCTTTCTGCTTTCCCTCCCTTCAGCCATGTAATGTTGTGGATGCTGTAAAGCAGGGTCCTGTTCCCCGGCAGAGCTCCGTGGTCAGCAGTCAGGAGAGCACACCCAGCCTGACCCGCCTCCAAAAGAAGGCCAAGACCTTGTTTTAGTTAGGAGGCCAAGCTAAATTGTATATTCCATGGCCTCAGTCGTGCTACAAGGGTCGAGGCCATGTTGGCAATTTGTCCTGTTTAACAAAAGATGGGGTGCACCTACTTTATTTTATGGGTCTTTTACTCTACAGCAATGTATTGCCCTGTCATTTGACGTGCAGCCATTTTCATAGTTCTTTTCAGAATAATATAACGTGTCGTATCCGGAGGTGAGCTATTAATTTTCATGTAGTGAGGCCTTGTGACAAAACATGCTGCATCTGTTCTCGACCAGATTCAGGAGAGAATAAAGCAGCGGGGTGGTTTAAAAGCACTGAGCAGACAACCTGCTCCAACGCACTAACTTTTATAGCCTCTCCAAAGAGCTGTCACCCTTTCAATGTCGTTTATCTCAATAAGTTTCCTTTGAAAAGCACATGGAAACACAAGGCAGAGCCAAGAGCAACAATCTTACAGGTTCATAAACGTTTTTGGGAAGCTCCATGTTGCGGGTGGTTAAGTTCCTGCAGTGGAAAAATGGCATTATTTCCCTCCTGATAGATGTCTGTATAGAATCGTTGCTAACAGGAGAAATATCAGCCTTCATTTGCCCTGCACCTGAGCACACGTGAATGAAGCCCTGCAGTGTTTACGAGAGAGAGAGAGAGAGAGAGAGAGAGAGAGAGAGAGAGAGAGAGAGAGAGAGAGGGGGGACAGAGGGAGGGAGGTGGGAGGACTCTAGAGCACTGAATCTGTAGGACAGGAGATGTTAAGTTGGAGGTGAGAAATAACTGGTGCAATGCAGGTGAGTGAAGAAGAGGTTTCGCGGGGGGTAGAGGGGAGTGAGCGTAAGGCCTCTGCAGTGCTTTGCTTTGGAGAACATCAATCCAGAGCCCACTTAGTTACCATCCCTGCCTTCAGATTCCAATGGGACCCCGTATTCAGAGATTATAAGGACATGAGCATGCCCTGCAGCTCTGTACTCCGCTAACTGCAAGATGCAACATTATTCACTCTTATTATTGACCCCATGTGTATGTTGCAGTAAATACAATTACCTTGTATTCTGTCCCTTAATCACCCCTCAGTTGCATGCAAGCACTGTTAAATCTACTGGACTGTGACAAGGGTAGGAAAACAGGTGATGAAGCTCCATTTTCATCAATATGTCACCATGCAGTTTGCAAATCATCATGCTATTCGGTTTTGTTCATGAGGTTTATTCACTGTTTTCAACGGTTTCTGCTGTAATGACCCTCTAAATCCTGCCCTCCTCCTGTGACCAAGCTGCAGCATTTATAATCACATTACGATTGATACAGTTCAGCCTCTTTACACTGAAGCAATAAAGCTGAAATGTGACACAAGGAAAAGGCCACTCCAGCCGTCCAACGCAGATCATCTGAAATGGGATCCATTATCAGCATAACTCACAATTCTCCAATCTGTAAAACATTGGTCTAATATCTATTTATCTCTATATTTATCTGTTTGTGTATATTCTTGTTCCCTTCCCTCTGTGCTGTTTGGTTTGCCTCCCATTAAAGTGTTGACAGACATGCTGTGGAGATGCAGAAAGCGTGGGAGTACATGCCTGCATCCTCACATGTAATCATTATGGAGAATGCATCTCAAATAATCTATACAGTATCAAGCACTATGTACATTGAATAATGTTTCTTTTTTATTTTATTGTTGAAAGGCATTTATTTATCCTTTGTGTATACAGTGATGTTATTTGCATTTCCCGTAAGCTGAATTCTAAAACACAATATAGTATGAAAGATTCCTTTTAACCTAAGTTTTTTTTCTGATGATGATTTCTTTTGAATTTTTTTATACACATATTATATGCATATAAATGTATATATGTGTATACATATTAATATACATATTAATACATACTAAATATATATATGTATGTATATATATATATATATGAATGTTTAATATATATATATATTATAATTATATATAATACATTCATTTTCACACTAACCTGCAGTATATAATGCTTAAATACTCCCAAAAACATATGTCTGCTAATGTCTGACTCACACCTACAGTGCATGTCCACGTTTCTCTTCATCTCCCACTCTGCAGATTAATTGAGGCGTTTTTCCTTAACCTGTGCATCCTCTGTCCTTTGCCTCCTTTCTGTTTCTGTTCTCCTTCTCTCCTCTCTCAAAAATCTAATTTCTGCTTTGTATCTGATTCTCTTAAACAGCACTCAGATAGAAATAAACAATAAAAATGTACTTCCCAAGAAAAAAGTCTAAATTCTATAAAGCATTATTATTTCTAGCCAGCTTGTCAGGTTAAAATTAACTGTGGCTATATTAAGCCCTAGCCCTTGGAAAGAAAAAAGCTCCTCAACCATGAGGATTATATTCATGTACCGGGTCTCCTTTAAAAGATAAGAAGCTAAGGAATATTAATCCATTGTAGGTAAAGCCATTTGTTTTAATATTTTAGAGTAAATAAAGATGTAATGAAGAAAAAATAAGATTTGTATCCTCGCCTTGTATATAACCAAGAACATGATGCAACTGAATGTCCTGATTTACTACAACTGTGACTGTAAATTGGAAGAAAATACACTAAACTTCACCATTTATGATACAATTTAAAAAGAGCCAATCTCAAGCGGTTTTCAAATTTTGGCCATGTTGACTGTTTACTGGGAGTTTTACTTACACACACTATTAATATCCATATAGACATGTTATAAATTATATAAATCTAGTAAACATTGAAAGAGTAAACAGTTTTCCCATCTGACTGAAGAGCTCCATGCTATACAAGTAGATGAATGCAATATACAAGGGGCTTTATGAGGTATCCACACGTTTCTGTAAGGTACCTGAAGAGAATAATATGACGCATGTTGGTGTCAGTGCCTCAATACAGCGACCAGGTGTCCACAAACAGCCAGAGCTCCCACCAGTAAAAGTCTGTCCAACTTGACTACGGTGTCTGCTGTCTCCTACTAAGACAATGTATGTTTCGAATTAAGAAAATTACTTGTGATCTTTTGAACACAACACGAAAATGATACACTAATTGTGTTGCCTGCCGTAGTATTGTTGCCAACAACTGCATAGAGGGTTTTAGTCAGCAACTATCCCTGACGTACACAAGGACACAAAGGCAATAGCTTGAACATGTTAATTTGGGATTTCAAATTCTGACTTTGGTTCCACGCTATTCCACTGATCGACAGTTAGTGGCAGTGATGCACCAAGAAACTTTTAATCCTCCATCAAAAGCAGTGAAGAAGAAGACTGCAAGCTGGCAAACATGTGTAAACAGTTAAGGATTCAAAACGTTTTTAGAAATGGCTTTGCAAATGTTTTATGAGGAAGGAAATGCATTCAACGCATTAGTTAAGCCTCAAGGATACACATAATGCATGTTGGTGAGTAACACTGAAAGTACACATTTGGGGGTTTTCATGAACTCCACAGGGCCCCTTTATTGACAACTGAGACAATAATCATCTCTGCTCACTTTAGTCTAACTTTACTTTTGATCAAAGATAAAAGTTGGACTGATTATCTGATAATTATTGTTGTTTTCTGAAGGTTTGGTTTCTCTTTTGAACCGCACCACAAAGAGGACAATTCATAAAAACCCAATTATATGGACTGATTTGACAAAAGAAGAATCCCCTCTACAAAAGCTTGACTCATTCACACTATTGTGTGGTGTATTCAACCAATATTATTTGTAATGGTAATTCAATGACAAAATGACTACATTTATCTTGGAAGGAAGAAAGAGTTTACAATCAATCTCCCTGCCTGTTTATTTAACCTTGAGAGTAGCAGACTTGAAAAATTGTGTTACGGAGATGTTACCCGGTCTGATCCAGAAAGGCTGCCATCACAATTTATATGGGAAGAAACTCACGCTTATTTAAACATGAGACTAACATAAACAAGGTGCATATCTGAAAGGGGTTTGAGAATACAGTGCGCTTTCTCTCCTTCCTGCCTCTGCAGCGCTGTAACGAGATAGCTCATCTAACTCATGCCATCTTCTCCCCATTGCCAAAACATAGGCAGTTTTCCTTCTCCTAACTTGATTATCAGTAATCAATAGTGATTATGGGGTGGAGCTGCCCTGGCCCATAGCTGGGTTGTGTGTGCCAGGAGTCAGGAGTCAGTAATCAGTACAACAGAGGCCTGGAGAGAGCCAGAATCTTTTCTAGGCCAAATAACACTACATTATCTTCTGCGACAGCAGAAATAATCCCAGTTACTGTACCAACTGATCCACATACACACACACACACACACACACACACACACACACACACACACACTATATGCACAGTCCTTTAAGGAAATAGGCATTTGATCAGTAGACATACTGTATGTATTGTAAAGAAACATGTATGCAAGAATATTTGCACACATGCACACACACACCTACAGTAGATCACATGTAGTACCTGGAAGCAACGGACTGATCTAAAAAAAAAAGAAGAAAAAAAAAGGATCAACGTGAGTTATCACTCAGGGTTATTTTCTGATACCCCTGAGGCTTCCTTCATGACATAAAGACAATTAGTAGTCCTGAGTCATAACTGGCTAACCAGCAGAGTAGGAGTGAAAGCTGCTAAAAACAGCAGCAACAACACCCTGATCTGAGGGTGAAAGCTACTGAATGCTAATGTCCCAATGTGAAACTGTTTCTGCTCAGTGAAATATTGCAGGTAGAGACTGCAAACTTGCAAGATCTGACTGGAAATGCATTTGAAGTGCATAAGGGGGCTCAAGCTCATGCTGTTGCAGCCTTTTAAAAGGTTGAAGGTGTGATGCATATGAAAGTGTTGCCTCGGATACTGTAACAGTACGGTGGCCTGGTTGTATAATGCCCTCAAACTTCTCACAGGAACCATGCCATGCACTTTCTTTGACATGTAGCTACGCTTCAGGCTCACAACCAATGCATGGAAATTCACAAAATGAGAAAATGCTTGCAGGCCAGTCATATGCTTCCTAATACACATAAGCCATGTAAGGTTACAGGAAGTCATTCAGCCAATCAAACCATGTACACTGTTGGATTCTGTTGGATGCACTTTCAGATACCGGCATGCAAAATGCTCCTATTTTAGAGCATGATCGCAATAGAAACTATTGACCCACAATGCAATGCGTTGCAGTGCGAAGAAATGAGCAGCAGTGGCGACAGTCACAGCTCGGACAACAAATAAACTAAGAAGTTTGTCAAAATGTATTTTATGAACCATCCATGGTGTTTTTAAATTCAAACTATTCTGAAGTTGAATATTCAATTTCTTCTAGTATGAACATTTTTACTGGCACATTTAAAGTATTTTTGATTCTCCAAGTCTGTAAAATACCTAAACTTATCAGAATCAGAATCAGCTTTAATGGCCATGTACGTTTGCACATACATGGAATTTCACTTTGCTCTTCGTACTTATACACACACAATATACAGTAAACAAGCTAAATATTAAAAAAAGATTAAAAAAAGACATTAAAGACAGTAGTCAAAAAAAGTGCAGATAGTGCAGATGGAAGAGTCTGATTAACTGTTCATCAGAGTGACGGCCAGTGGGAAGAAGCTGTTTCTGTGTCTGATGGTTTTGGCGTACAGTGCTCTGTAGCGCCTTCCAGAGGGGAGGAGTTGGAACAGCTTGTGTCCAGGGTGTGAGGGGTCTGTGGTGATCTTTACAGCCCGCTTCCTGACTCTGGCGGTGTGCAAGTCCAGGATGGAGGGCAGGCTGGAACCAATGGTTCTCTCTGCAGACCTGACGATCCGTTGGGGTCTGACTCTGTCCTGTTTGGTGGCCGATCCAAACCACACAGTGATGGAAGAGCAGAGGACAGACTGGATGATGGCGGAGTAAAACAGGATCAGCAGCTCCTGAGGCAGGTTGAACTTTCTGAGCTGGCGCAGGAAGTACAGCCTCTGCTGGGCCTTTTTCCGGATGGTGTTGATGTTGGCAGTCCACTTCAGGTCCCGGGAGATTGTGGATCCCAGAAACTTGAAGGTCTCCACCGCAGAAACAGTGCTGTTGTGAATGGTGAGGGGGGGTAGTGTTGGGGTCCACTGTCATCTCTACAGTTTTGGCCTTGTTCAGCTCCAGGTGGTTCTGACCACACCAGAGGACCAGCCGTTCAACCTCCCGTCTTTACGCAGACTCGTCACCGTTCCTGATGAGGCCGATGACCGTTGTGTCGTCTGCGAACTTCAGCAGTTTAACAGATGGGTCCCCTGAGGTGCAGTCGTTGGTGTAGAGGGAGAAGAGCAGTGGAGAGAGCACACATCCCTGGGGGGCGCCAGTGCTTATAGTCCGGGTGCTGGATGTGATTTATTTTTCACATTTAAGATGAGATATATGAGATATATGATTATAATTCTATCTTATAAGCATCCCAAAATGTGCTTTCTTTATTATGACACTGTTCGCATCAAACAAGCAAACTACTTTCAAAAATGTTGTAACCAGTGTATGATTTTTGAAAAATAAATCAGAAGGTGGTGTTTCTGAAACTTTTTTATTCATGAAAAATAAATCACAAACCACAGTGAGCTTATAGAGACAGAAAACCCCCCTGGTTGTAAACATAAAATCCATTATGATGCGTAACCTGTCATTCTTTTAAAGCTGCAACATGTGAGTCCTTGTGAGAAATACTGTATTGTTCTTCAAACCTCTAATACTACTAGTTTGTGTGGTAATTATTGAGTACACACACACACACACACACACACACGTTACCCTTAGGCTTATCTTATATGTCTTGTAATTAACATGAAGACCTTGGTCCCTGCTTTCTATGTTTGTTTTTTCTTCTGGTCTTGCAATAAAAAAGAGAAGAGTTGGAGAATTAGGTTTTCTGTTGCCCTCTGGGTTGATAAGCTCATTAAACCATCAATCACAGCTCATGAGTATCAGTCTCTCTGCTCTGCTCTCTGTGGAAAACTTTTTTCATGGACCGGCAAGACGCCATAGCACAGGGGACTCGCAAGACAAACCTTTTCATCTGTGTTACTGTATGTGTGTGTGTGTGTGTGTGTGTGTGTGTGTGTGTGTGTGTGTGATTATTAGTTTCCAGAATGTTTTGCAGCCAAATATGCCAATAAAAACAATTATCACCTGGAGGGAGACCTGGTCAGGATTTCCTTTCTCTGTCTACCTGCTCACACACACCAATATCTCCTTATTCCAACAACAACAACAACACACACACACACACACACACACACACACACACACACACACACACTCCATTGTGATAACTATGACTCATCAATGAGACATTCGTATCTTTTTTGGACCCACAGTGACATCACAACATGCTTGTTAAAAAGAGAAGACATCTCATATTCTCACCTCTGTTTTAACAAAAATCCTGAAATAGCAACAAAACTTAATTAAGAATTGGCAATTGTATCAACAGCAAAGTATTTTCTAGCAACCATGCATCAAAAGCTAAATCTCTCTCCCCAAATGTTCCTCTCTGTCTGTCTCTCTCACACACACTTTAATTCTCTTCTCTCGCTCAGTGCTACTCTCTGAAGCCTGAGGTACCTCGTGGCATTTCTATGGTTTCTCTCTGAGGAAATCAGAGTATTTCCCTAAATGCTGCCCTTGTGTTCTTGATTGTTCTTATCTCATGTTATTTTCGTCTTAGGTCTCCAGACAACGTTGGATATGTCTTAACTTTTTCTTTATCATGCATTACTGGTTTAAGCTATGACTGCGTTTTGAATTGTGCACCAGCTAAATGCTATAGGAGACTGCACGACCACAAAAGTGTTTTGTGCTAATTATTAAGGTGGAGGAACACCTATATGTATGTATATTATGCATTTTTTTTTCACTCTGACTATAATTCAGTAAACACATTCAGATGTAAAGTGGAAATGAAAAGTAAATCCAATTACTGTATGGTAATAATGCCCGCGGTGTACGGTAGAGTTAATGTAAATGGAAGATGCTGATTACATCTTCTGTTTACCACACCAGATTGCCGCAAAGTAACTGCGCACACGTGTATACTCTTGTGCACATCAAATCATTTGGATATAGTTTAATAGCCTTCCAGTTTACTCAGAGTTACTTATCAGACATGTACTGTGGGAGACATCCTCAGAACTCATTGAATACACAACACACCATCATGGTGGGGCACTGCTTTTAAGGAGATGGTGTGACTGATACCAGACTGTATCCACCCTCATGCACTTCTTCTGACAATGTTTTCATAAGGGATTGCATCATATTCCCGATCGGTCCATGTTTACCTGGATGCCCGCCCGGGACACCACAAAGATACCAAAGCCCCACTCTTACACCCTCGCGCCACGTTTGCCTGATTGAATGTTGCATTTTAAACTGCACCTTGAGTGTAAATACCTTTAACTTTACCTTTTTGAATCTTCATCCCCTCGGTGATGACAAAATAACTACTCTACTCACGCTACTGTATTTGTGTTGAAGTGGAGGCCATCGGAAATAGGCTGGTACAGTAAGTGATGACTGTGCCGGCCACAATGACACCCAGGAGCCTAGAGCTACAGCACACTCCCTCACAATGTAGCACGGGCTCTAATTAACTAATGAAATATTAAGCACCTCTTCATTCCCCTTCTATTCTGTCTGCTCCCTTCTACACTTTTCTTTCCATGCTTCTCATTACCCATCCTCCTTCCCCCATTTTTCATAGATGTTTCATGTTCTTATATTCTGATTAGATGAGGTCAAACCTCTGTAAAATGGAGCAGAGTTAGAAGTTGTTCATGTGTATGCCGGGTTCCCATTTTCCACGATATTGATTTAACATCAAAATTAAATTATTTAGATGGAATAAATCATGACATTTAATAATGAAAGGCAGCCGTATGAAGAAAAAACGAATGTCGTACACTCTCTTTCTATAACATACTTAGTGTGTGTGTGTGTGTGTGTGTGTGTGTGTGTGTGTGTGTGTGTGTGTAGGAAAGTATGTGAATGCTGCATGGCTGTCTGGTTCAAAAGCATTTGTTCTTCTGTGCCATGAAAGGACTTTCCAACGAAGATGAAATAAGAAGAAAGTAAAAGGGACACAATATAGAGACACATAAAGTACACACACACACACACACACACACACACACACACACACGCACACACTAAACAACAGCCACTAGGTCCATATGCTGCTGTGATATTGGCAGCTCGGCTCGGTGCCTATCAATAAATCTCTGGAACAGGCCAGAGGGCCAGGACCCCACACTGTTCTCCCAGGTGCCTGATCTATATTAAGGTGGGTTTCCAGACCAGCTGAGCTGGCAGGGGGTGCACTGCGAGGGGGGGTGAGGCGGCCTGAACAGTAGTTGGCTACCTCCTGCCTCAACTCTCTCTTCAAGAAAAGCACTTATTAGCCTCACAGATACAAAAGAGCAAGCAGTTTAACACAAACAGTCCAGAAATGTTACTCCTTGTGACAGTGCTTTGGCAGAGGGAGGTGGTAGCAGTACACACAAAAGCCTTACTTCTTGCATGCCCTTGCATGTACTGATGTTTATTAGCGAAAAAAGACTTTTTTTTATTTTTTATTATTATATCAAAATTATTTTTCTTGCATGTATATTTTGGTTATTTAACTATTTCAATTCATCTTTCTGCTCTTTCATCCTGAAACAACCTACATAGTTGTGTGTTCCTTCCACATTGTGCTGCATCCACAGGGAACAACACAGTACACCGGCTCTGTGCTACCTCTCTCTCTCTCTCTCGTATAAACTTTATACAGTTTATACTAGGTGACGAAACTTCGGGTTCTCTCTCCTAAAATGAGAGAACAAGTTATTTATTTGTAAGAGAAGGGTCTCCATTTTCTCTGTTTGTTCAGTTTTGATTTTTTAGAATTTTTTTTAAAGTTGGCTCTTCTTTTCATTTGTTGTTGCGGATGTTTCATTGAATGGCTTCAAGTTGCTCCATAGTGGGCAAACACGCTCTTTCCTAGAAGGTTTTTCATGTGAAGCATCTGCAGAAAGTGTTGGATTTCATTGACTGATTGTTAAACAGAAGAACCCCAGACCAGCAGAATGGTGAGTATGTTATGACTCTGTTGTTCTACTGATATAATTAATGTTATATACAGTACATGTATAAAGAAAAAAACTTTAAAACACAAAAAATCAGCTTTGTTAGCTCAGCTAGCTTGCATGGCAATAGCAGCCTAAAGATATAACTGGCTACCTGCACCTTGAGTCCCATCATGGACCAGTTTGGACTGGGACATAAAAGAAAAACAGTTAGAATCATATTTCACCTAATTCATTATCTTTACTATCAGGCTCAAACTAGCTGTACTGTCTTTATTTTTGGTTGGTGTTTTTTAAGACCTATCAAGTGATTTTTAATGAATCTCAACAGAGTATCCCTGAACCAACATTTAGACCAAGCTTCAGATGGCTTCATATAGTTGCAAAGTGCAAAAACATCCTTCAACCCACTAGCTTACTAAATAAAAATGGAAAGGAGAAGGGAAACAGTGATGTACACATCTTTTTACCTGAAAAAAGAAACAATGTTTATTGACAAACAGCATGTTTCCAGTACTACAGAGTGACATATGGTCCTTTTCTGCCTTACAGCTTACTCAGTATATCCTCCCCAGTAACAAGGCAGTATCACTGAAATATTCAGCAGAGGCTTCGTCACCTAATATACTCAGTGTCCTGCGCGGTAGCAGAGTGCCTGTGTATTGTGTTGTTCCCACCCGGGGCCTCATACGTCACGCTTACTCAACGTAGACGCAGCAAGATGTGGAAGAAACACAAAAACATGCAGGTCTTCTCAGGATAAAAAGGGAAAAGAAGGTGTTAAAGAGGATGAATCATTTGAGGATAAGGAGAGTGTGTTTGGTACCGCCCTGTTTGAACTCACTGATTCTGCCATCGCTCATCAAAAGTTTGTTTACGAAACAAGATGATTTTTTTTGGTCAGCGGGGGAGTTTTTAAGCCGTGAGATGAAGAGTAGCAGGCGACAGGCTGCACAGCTCCAACTGCTCAGCAAGGTCACCAACTTTACTGTGTCATGCTGTTGTGTGGAAAACTATTTGTGCTGAGCGCACCAGGAAGTCAGAGCATGGTTGCAACTGTTATTGACCAAGTTCTTTAATAGAAAACTCAAGTTTGTTTGGCTGCACTTTGAACAGATACACCTATTGTATTTCTGGCGGTTTAGCTGCTCAGGGAGTGATTGCTGTAGTTAAACCGCACTTCAGCGACCACGAGTGTCGACAAATCAACCAGGAATATTGATACGGTTTTCGCCTCGTAACCCTAGAACACTAACGTCGGTTGATTTTCACCCGAGCGATTGTGGTTACGTTATTTTCATTATGTTGCTTTTGTCTGAGTTGCGTGGGTCTTTGTGTAGCTTCATGCTGCTCACAGACGTTATTGAAGGTGGGCGTGTCTCTCTGCTCCAATCCCTGGTATTTTCAACAGGCACGTGTTCAGGTGATTTTCACCTGACGTTAGTGAAAGAGGGTGAAAAAATTCCGGATGGGTTTTAACATTGAAGGGAGACTTTTCCTTCACAGAACAAGGCTCACATGTCCCAGGAACGATCTGACTAAAGAACAAGTTTATCGCTCTATTATTTATATTTGTAATCATATTTTATTGACGATTCCCTAATTCTTCACCTGATTTTGAGCCTTTTTTCAGGGTCCCCCATGATACCTGTTTTTGGTTTTATGAGAAGTTCTCTAGTGTATATAGTAACATAAAGGAAGAGTACTTCAATTTGCCTTTTATTGTTGTATTTTAATATATTTTGATGAGAAGTATATTTTATCAGGTACATTATATCGGGTGAAATATACCCGATGTTAGTGATAGTGTGAATATTTTTACCGTTACTGTTCTAGGGTTAATGGCCATGCGGACTGATGTCGTTAACTTGAGCCCACAGTTTGAAAAGGTGACCTGTTGTTTTAACTCACGCAGGGTTAAACGCGGGTTTAAGTTACAGAGTAAACAGGACATACAGAACACACGTCGGGTGTCGTTAGCAGAGATACAAGCTCAGTGCTCCCACTAATTCGGCGTAATGGTGAGTTGTATTTGTATGCACTTTATAATAGTCTTTATGCCGGTCGTATCACTTTATTACGTCATATTTATCGCCCACAGACGAAACCGGTCCGAGGCGCCAAAAAGGTTGGGGACCGCTCCTCTACTGGACTCTATGGGTAATACTTTCCTCCAATAACAAGCATAAAAAAATGCTTCAGCCTAAAAATTGCTTCAGCCTAACCGGCCAATCAGGACACACCGACCTGAATAGGTATGGACCCACAGTATATAAGACAGCACAGGCCGCTATCCGCTGTCCATTTTCTCTTACTGAACGTTTTGCCCACTGCCTGCTCCTCTCCACGGATGGAGACCCTGCTTCAAGAACTTTGTATTTTCTTACATTTTTACCCTGACATTTATCTTAAGAGGGAAAATTGTATTTTTTCACAGCAGTGATAAAATATATGTTAGCACTGCATGAGTATAATTGTGTTTATTGTTATATGTGTATCATTGGTCTTATGGAGAGCCATGGGGGTGTAAATGGCCTGCATTTATGAAGTGCTTCTCGTCTTAACAACCACTCAAAGAGCTTTACAACACATAGCAGCATTCACCCGTTCACATACACATTCATAGACTGGAAGGCAGAGGTTACCGTAAAAGGTGACAACTGCTCATCAGGAGCAATAAACATTCACACGCATTCTCATAGGATACTCTTTAGTATCTTGCCCAAGGACTCTTTGACATGCATGGTAGGGATCGAACCTTTGAGCCTCCGATTAGTGGACGACCACTTTACCCTCCTGAGGAATGTAATGGTTTTGCTTATTATTTTTGCTGTACATACAATCATGCATGGCCTCAACATGGCCACCTGGGCTAAATATGAAATCACCTTTAATCCACCAAAAACTACAGCAAAAAATTAACGAAAGGACTATTATTTGAAAACCCGAAAAACCTTGGTGTACCTAATAAATTGGCAACTAAGTGTATATTCCACACCATAACATATCTAATAAGCATTCATTGTACAATTTCAAAAGACTGAAAGAAATGCAATTCAGCCAGTTAAGACGACATTACTCAGTCTTCAGCCACTAGGTGCTTCTTTATGACTGTTCAAGGCACTTGGTCCTGTGAGAGATTAAAAGGATGATAATAAATCCAAAGGGATTTAAGATTTGATTCAGGCCCATGCCTAGACTTGAAACATCAGGTGAGATTAGCATGAAATAGCTTAATACCAAGCCAATCGTGAATGTTCAGCAAGGCCCATGGAGGACTCTCTCTACTCTCTTCCTCTACCAGAAACACCTGGGAAGGGGAAAAACATATACCTTTCATCACCAGAGGTTTAACATCAGGCCACGCTGACCCAGGACTAATCATACACAGGTGCACAGCTGATGTTGACTCTCTCTCTCTCTCTCTCTCTCTCTGTCTGTGAGTGTGCAAGGCAACAAACAAAAGAGCACACACACACACACACACACACACACACACACACACACACACACACACACACACACACACAACCTCTGACAGCTAAAGGGGAAAGCTTACAGCAGCTGCAGGTGTGATTTGTAACCATATACCTGCTCTCATATCATCTTTCACAGACTTCTCGGCATACACTGTATAACAGCATAACCTTTAATCTACAGTAATATTACTGTCGCAGTATTTGTAATTGCTCTGAAATCTGTAACATTAATCCTGTATCTCGCATATATACGCCATGTAAAAAATAACTTAAATATGTTCTCCTTCCCTCTTCACTTCAAAGCACCCAATGAGTAGACTTAGATTTGAATGAATACATTTAGTTATGTAAAATATTAACATTATCAACCAAATTAAACGCAACAATGGTAAAAAGACATGACTTCTGTACTGCAGTTTGAATACCCTTCATCATGGATGGTCATTGGTTAATATAGGAAAGCCCGTGAACATATGCTCGGTGAGTTTTTTAATTAATGAGAAGTTGATACCCGGTGCGATGAGGAAATTAGAATGATAATTATCTTCCTTCCTGAACTTACACTGAAAGCTACATTCAGTGAGTGTGTTAATTAGGTGCATAGCTACGCTGCATAAGGGAGTCATGGAAGCAGTGACAATCACTCAAAAAAATATCAACCGGAAGTTGTTAAACACAATGAATTATTTTGCACACAAAAGGTCGTTGGGGTGAATGGATGATTGCTTCAAGCATTTGCCGGTCATGGTTGTCTAGTCTCGTGATTCTCAACCTTTTTTCAGTGATGTACCCCTTGTGAAATATGTTTTCAGCCGAGTACCCCCTGACCAGTGCAAAGCATTTTTGGTTGGAAAAAACAATGTAATAAACAGCGCTGTGCCATCAGTGTCTGATTTAATATAGAATATATACAATTCAGTTTGTGAACTTACACTTATATTGTATTGAATTTTTATTAAATAGCTATTTTTAAAGGATTTTTTTAATGGATGCTCATTTTGAGTATATATTTTTTTAATATCACGTACCACCATTTGAGAACAGGTCTAGTCATATGAATTCCTAATACACTCATTGAAACATGTTTTCCAAAACTATTGTGAAGACGTACTCATATTAACCTCACAGTCAAATAATGTTACCGTTACAAAACTATGTTTTCTGCCTGCTGCTCCAGAGCTTTGTTTTCAACTATATTATTAGAGAAATGTGTATTACTACTGAACCAGAACGTCACCTGCGTTCATACTATTGAAAAAAAAATCAGAATTTACAGAGCAAACATTGTTCACATGCTCTCCATGTGTATGCTTGAATTATTAAAGTACTGGAGGAAGACGTACAAAATGTGTTATCCCCTTGAAGAATATGTTTGGTAATGGCCTGGAAAGACCATTAAGAATCTTTCCTCATTTTCTACATTAAATATTGACAAAACTGATATTAAACATACTGAAAGCGAATGTTCAACCAAATGCCCTTGTATTGCAGGATTAAGTGTTCCATCTTGAATGCATTAACCTTTATTAATTAAGCAAAAGTTTGCAGTGGTCCATTTATAGAACCACTCTGAATGGATTAGCTTAAAGATGGCTGGTTAAAATGTTAAACAGGCATTGATAAAGCATGTTTAATGAACTCGGTCCAACATCTTACTTTGTATGGTAATAACACATCTTGCTTCATACTTATACTTACGCTTGGAGTACTATAACTTCAGAAACAAAGATCTTGCCTTACTATAGTTAAATCTTTCATGTTTATTGATGCGTCAAACTGCTTTCTCTCCCATTTGTCTTAAGTCTCACGACTCCAAACCCTGATTCTACTTGCTGTCCTCGTGATGTTTTCTGTCTTTGTTCTTAGAAGCACCTCATTCAGCTGTCAAAGATGTCATGTAGAACGTAAAATATTTGAAGGGTGGCAGAATGTACACACATATATATATATATATATATATATATATATATATATATATATATATATATATATATATAAGATGCCTAACATTTCAAAATCACCAAGAAAACATTCGCTAGAAGAATACATGAGTTGCATACAATTACAATTTTACTAAACTATAGCAATAAGTGATACAATTCAGTTCGATACAATGTTTGGGGGCTGCACGGTGGTGTAGTGGCTAACACTGACACCTCACAGCAAGAGGGGCCCGGCCGGTCCTTCTGTGTGGAGTTTGCACGTTCTCCCCGCGCCAGCGTGGGTTCCCTCCGGGCTCTAAATTTCCCGTAGGTGTGAATGTGAGCGTGAATGGTTGTCTGTTTATATATGTGCTCTGCTCCAGCGCCCCTATATAGGAAATGCGGTTTGGATAATGGAAGGAAAAAAAAACATGTTTGGATTATCTATCCTAGCGCCATTAGGATCAATAAAAAAGAAATGGATACACCACCGGTGGGTGAGATCACATTGTGTGTGTGTGCATGAGCAGTGATCACCGCTTTCACATACCACACGTGTGGTATTTTCCAATACGTCTTGTGTTTAAATGTGCATGTGACGAATTAATAAGAATAATAGTATAATAATAGTCATAAGACAACTCATGTTATTCGGTGGTAATTAAAGTATATTAAGAAGGAGCCTATCAATAATGCATTAACCTATTAAATTATGACATATTTCTCTCTCTCTTACATGATAGTACATTAGCAACTTTTTAGGAAGAAAGTATCATTATTGGTGATCATGGCCCTGGTATTGGATCAAAATCTATTTGTGTTGTATCGTCCACCTCTAATTCTCCTGAACACATAATATAGAGATCCTGTTTATTTTAGCTACTGTATTCCTTTGTGTTATAAAAGTTGTAAATGAAATGAAATGGGAAGTATGGGAACAAACAGTGTTGGCAGTACAAGTGAGCTTCTGCATGCTGAAGTAAAACTGTATGTAGCTGAAGTAGCAATCTGCTGCTGCAACAAGAGCACCACTCAGCAGGTGAGCATAGTAAAAAAAACACTTTGGCTGTCATCAAGCTAACTCTGCATGACTAAGTGAACCTGCTAGTTACCTCTAAAGCAGGAGAATACAATCATTTCATATCATTATTAAGCGGGCTGTAAATAAGAACTCCTTCCATTAGATGACTGGATAAGGCTGTTTTTGTTTCATAGAGGTTGCAGTTGAGTCTGCAGCCCAACATATTAGAAGACATCTTTATCTGCTAGTGAAGTTGAAGTGTAGCTCAGCACTTTACCTCACATTTCTGACATTATCAACTCACTTCAACTTTCTGCACCCCTTCTTTAATCTCTGCCAAAACTCTCAAACTCAACTCCAAAACTGCAGCCCCAGGTTTTTATCCACCCTCCCTCCTCACACACATAGCCTACTGTAGACACACACATTATCAACAGCAAATACGATATGGCTTCAGCCCAGAGGCCAAATAAGAAATCTATTCATTTCAACACCAAGTCAAGGCCAGCTACTGACAATAAAGCTGATATTTGTCAACTTTGTATTTTGCAGCAGAGTTTCCATTGCAGCTAGGATGCTGCATAATGCAAATCAGAGACCCCATTTCCTCCACAAAAAAAAGAACTGCTGTAGCAGCCAAGTCCCACTGCAGGTGCCGAATGTTCACTCCCTGAGCTTCAGTGTTTGTCTCAGCCCCTGACCCTCGAAATATACTCTCTTTCTCTCTCTCTCTCTCTCTCTCTCTCTCTCTCTCTCTCTCTCTCTCTCTCTCTCTGTTGTTCCTACTGCAGAAAAACTGCAGATCTGCGTCACCAAGGACACCAGAGACAAGTCTGATGGATCTGCTATCACTCTCTCCACTCCTTTTTGCTTTCACTTTTTGCAGCCTTATTTACTATATTTGCCTTTTGCATGAAAAAAAAAGAAGAATTCAGAGAAGAATATCCTAAACCAAGATCTGTTTCAAAGCTGAGGCTATCAATAGAGAAACCTGGCTGCACGCTGAAATGCTAACACTACATCCAAACACAGACCAGCTGTGAATCAGTTCCCCAGTGCAACACTCGTACACAGAGACCATGCTAGACGGCCCAAAAATCGGTAAAACATCTGTGCATAGCAAAGATGATTAGCTCTGTGTTAGCAAGCTAGCATTAGCCACTTCCCAATGAAAAATGACAAGCAGCTTGCTTCTGCGTTAGCATTCTAGAAAAAGCAAGAACGCTTAGTGTTAGAGGCTGATTAGCTGGCATGCGTGAAATCGGACAGAACCGGCCTGAGTGCAGACGCCCATATCCTCCCCTGACCCACTTCTCTCTCTCGCTCTGGTTCTTTTACTTAATATGCTTGCTGCAAACATCTCAGACTAACTTGGTGCAGAGCGCTCACAGCCATGCTTACTCAAACAGCATTCAGAGTCGGGTCAAGGAATGAGTATAGAAACAGATATCTGGGTGACGAGAGAAACAATTTTTATAAAGCTGCACAGCCAGCATCTGAGGTTACGATAGCAGTGGGAGACCTTGTATTGTTGTGGTATCCACTCAGTAAACCGGTCTACACCACATCTTTCACTCAAATCCAGCCCGTTTCCTGTTACCATGGCAACATATCTCTTCCTTCTTCCCAAATATTCCTTCTTTCCACCTCTTCTTTCTCATTCATCGTGTCTTACTTCAGCATAAGCTACATCAAATTGTGTCAATTAAGAGAACTATTAAGTTATTTTTTTTTTAAAGGTGGTGCAGCAAGAAATGATTCATCTCCTCCACTCAATCACATGACATTACTTACAGTTTATTTATTCTACAACTTTGTAATAGTGCATGCTAATAAGCAAAGCACTGTGTACTGTTGTCATCATATTTCATGAAATCAGCAGCACATTGACAGCAACTAAGAAAAGAGAATGAGGAGAGTGGGTGCAAGAAATCATACGATATGTTAACTTAAAAAGTTGTTACTTTCTATTTCACATGCACACACACACATATATATATATATATATATATATATAGATGTACACACACACACACACACACACACACACACATATATAGATGTACACACAGACGTGGTGGGTAGATTTTGCTGCAGTGGATGTGTCGTTGGTGTCTTCACAGTGACATTGGTGCTGAGCTACAGTGCTAATGAGAACTTTAATGTCACCCACACACAGACTCCTGGCAGACAGATTAGAGCTGTGATTACACTGAGCCCAAAGAACACACACACACACACATATACACAGAGAGAGACACATATTACACACCAGGCAATGCCCAGATTACACTCACACATGTCGACAAACTAACATAAATAGGGTTGAAGTTTCACAAGCAAAGACTTTTAAAGGCATCCTGTGCTCCACCTGCGGTTTCCTCCTGCATATTGTTGCACTGTGCAGTTAGTGCATCTTCAGAGTGAGAGACACCTCCAAAGAAAGAGGGAGACAGATAAACCCAGGCAGGCAGTGGGAAAGAGTTGGCAGACAACAATGTGAAGGTTTTGACGGTTTTCAGCAGTGGTATATAAAGTACCCAAAAGCCGTACTTGAGTAAAAGTAAAGATACCTTACTGGAAAATTACTCCAGTAAAAGTAAAAGTCACCTATTAAAATACTACTTGAGTAAAAGTCTTAAAGTATCTGATATTTTCTGTACTTAAGTATCAAAAGTATTTTTCTGATATAAAATGTACTTAAGTATTGAAAGTAAAAGTACAAGTACATGCTTTTAATAAAAAAGCAAAGGGTCAGAATTTTGAGAATTATGAAGTTTATTCTTTTAAGTGCTGTGGCCACCATGACCAAGGACTAGGAGTTGTGTTGATACAATAACTGGGTTGGCTGGGATCCATCCATATATATATTATGTTCAACATAATATATTGTACCTAAGTATACTTTTGCATCTACTATGAACTTATCATCATAATTCTCCAAAAAGCAATATGACACTATGAAGGACTTGTAACAGTGTGGTTATAAGTATGCTCATTCCGCCCGCCGTGGGTCTCTTGGTACCGGTCTGTGGGTCTCTTGGTACCGGTCTGTGGGGCTCTTGGTACCGGTCTGTGGGGCTCTTGGTACCGGTCTGTGGGTCTCTTGGTACCGGTCTGTGGGTCTCTTGGTACCGGGCCACAGAAAGAATGAATGAAACATTTCAATTAAATAAAAAAAAATCAAGGCCGGAAAGATGTTTTATTGTGAAAAATGACCGCATACATCCGTCTGTGGTAACCTCAGACGGAATCTCTTGACACATGTCAAGATGTTACGTTACTCTAAAAATGAAACGTAAGTCTGTTACAACTCTGTCGGTGATCTGGAAACCAAGGCAGAGTATCCTGAGATCGCCAAAAAAGCATGAAAACCTGCTTCCATTTCAACATCCTGTCTTTGTGCAGCGGGTTATAAGTTAAGCAGTAGACTGGACTAAAGGTTTAGTTAGGAGTAGAGTCAGTAGACTGGACTAAAGGTTTAGTTAGCAGTAGACTGGACATAACGAACACACGTTGGGTGTCGTTGTCTCCCGTCTTTCCGAGGTCGGACCCGGTCTGTGAAAATATTGTCTTCACGTAACCGGTCCGTGACGCATAAAGGTTTGGGAGCGCTGGACGAGAGGATGTAGAGGGAAAATGCAAAACATTGTGATTCGCAAAACCTGCTTGGTGGAGTCTGTGTTCCACCACAGTCCCCGATGTTTTTTTTTTTTTTCTAAAGATAGATTTGATTTTGTAGCGAGTAACGAAGGTTTCAGGAGAAATGTATCGGAGTAAAAGTATCATTTTTCTTTGCAAAATGTAGTGAAGTAAAAGTAAAAGTAAACAGAAATATAAATAGTAAAGTAGAGTACAGATATCCCCAAAAACTACTTAAGTACAGTAACGAAGTATTTCTACTTCGTTACTATACACCACTGGTTTTCAGCAACGGTATTACTGATCTCATTAGGCAGATCGGGTATTGGCCAAACATCCCGATGCACATAAAGGACCGCTTTCCTCCATGTGCTTCACCAAATTCATTTTAATGTGAAGACAGTGGTAGGAATTTACTAAGAAACCAGAAGTGTTGACAGTGACTTCAGCAGTTAGCTTACATTACTGTTGAGACTTCACCATGTGGGTGGAACAAAGACAGTGGCCTACACGGAAAAATAAAACCCTAACTTGGTTTAAACGGCAACAAGCCCCATCAGACTTGAGTGTGGGATTTGGTTTGAACCACAATACTAATGCTTCATTAGACGAGCCCCACAAGAACCCTGTGGGGTCCCTGAGTCAAACCGAAACGGATAATTTGCCCAGTGCTCCCCCACTTTAACCTGCAGAAGGAAGATCACGGAAGTTCCAGTTGACATTGGCTGTTTTTTTCCGCTGCCAGTCGAGAATCAGCGCGCCGCTCAACCTGCCGACAGAGCGGGACGATTCCCGGTCCTAAGCAGGAAAAATACCGGCGAAGAAACACACCAACCACAACGAGGTGATCTAAAAGGCCTTTGTCTGGGCAGAGATAGGTCATAGTGTGTTTGTAACCTTGTTTGTTGCCACCATCTTGCTTTCTCTCTCTCTCTCTCTCTCTCTCTCTCTCTCTCTCTCTCTCTCTCTCTCTCTCTCTCTCCCATCCCCTCTTCTTCACATACACTCACACACTCTCCCCCCACCACATTGCGTGTTGCTTTTAGAGAGTATCCTTGTAATTGTATAATAGATGTTCGTTGATTTCTAATACTATCGATATTTAATCAGTATTGTTAGAGATGAATAAACTCTGTTATATTTTAAAGTGCCGTTTTCTGTGGTTATTTTGTGCATATGTGTTGTTATAGTCAGTACTCCGTTATTAATAGTAATTTATGTTAATATTCCTATTGATATTAATCATTTTACTGATTCATAATTTTTCCATTTACTCAATAATTACATGTTCATTCTTGCTAATAACCAAACCAAACCTGCCAAATCCCAACATTACCAGAATTTAGTCCATATAGTTTTTTCTAATGGTATATTTAGGTATTCATTTCGAAAATGTGCAAGATAAGATAAGATAAGATAAGATATGCTGTGCAGGGAAATTTGTCTAGGGCTCCAAGCCGCTGCATCACACATACACATGCCAGCGTCACAATCCACATGCACACATAGAACATAGATCATACATACACTCATGCAGAAACATGCTTAAATACACATGTCGATAATATTAGTCCCCAATAAAATCACATCACATAATACTACTTGTTGCTATTGGAATGGAATGGAATGGATGGAATTAATTAATTTTTGTACCAATTTAACCTTCAGATTGGTATTCTCAACCGTCTGCCTGAAGGCAACAGCTGGAATTCTGGGTTCAGAATGTGTGGACTGACAAGTTCTGATGGTACATCTCATTAAGGTGCACGATCTGAGATTTCAATTGCCTCTCAACACCTCTCAACGTGTCGATGGCGAGCCGGCAGCTTCAAGCTACAAAGCTAACAGTGCTAACATTGCAAACTACGGCGAAAGTGCTGACAGAGCTTCCAGTTTTTACCTGAAGGGGGGAACCGGTGGGTGCGTGGTACGCTTCCACAATGCAGGGCAGCGGCCACGAGCTAACCAGTGGGGCACGCTCACATGCACTAACATCCACTAAAAGCACGTCCGACTATATTGACAACGCAAGTAGAAGCTTGGCTAACACCTCACACAGAGGAAGACTTAATTCTCTGCTCAGGTAGACATTATTCCACTACATCTTTACATCTAAATAGTTGTTGGCTGCTGTATTAATGCTCTGAATGTTAGAAACAGCTCCTTTAACAAAGAACTTTGAGAATCTGCAAAGCATTACTGGAGGAGCTATATTTTTTGGTCTGGTAAAAAACAAACAAAAGCAAAGCCACACTCACCAAAGTGGTTTGGTGAAGAGATGTAGAAGCTGTAATTATGTAATTACGCTGAGGGAAGCCCTTTCTGTGTGGACACAGAATACATTGAGCGCACTGTCCACAGCAGCTCAGCGCTGACTGTCGGGCCTGTATCCGTTCACGACAGAGACTCTACAGCACAAGCTCTGGGTGTTTGGAAGTGACCTTTTCAAAACAAAAAAACACGAAAGTGTAAGGAATGGATCAAAGAGTGTGTGTTTTTATCTGTTGCTGCAAAGGAACAGTACACCCAGGTAACTGGCTCACTGGCTACAGTAGTAACCAAATGAAGCTCTAGCGCAGAGGTGGGCAAACTACGGCCCGCCGAGTATTAATATACGGCCCGCCGAGTATTATAATTATTATAACATTAAAAAAATATATAAAAAAAAAGTTATTAAAAAAATATATTAAAAAAAAGTTTTTTATTTTAAATAATTATAAGTTATAGTAAAGACCGCTGTAGCGCTTCTCCGTTCCCAAGTTCAGTTTCCCGAAGCACGATGACCACAACAGACCAGCGTTGATGTTTCTTCATGCTTATTTATTGCACAGCGCTCATTTAGGCTTTTCGTGTGTGTGCAGTGGCTGTCATTCAGACGCTGTTGTGCGACTACAGATAATATTATGAACCCAGACACCACGGAGTTTGATGTTCCGACGTATGTGGAGTTTACACAACAAGTATAAAGCAGAACTGGTGGTTATTTCCAAGGTGGATGGCAGAATCGGTATCCGTTTTACGGAGATAAGACCGGCGCAGTTCCTGGACGAGTCGGAGAAATTCACCGAGCTGTGTGCGGCTACGGATAATATTATGAACCCAAACACAAGGGCGTTTCATGTTCCGACATGTTTGGGACTTCCACAACAAGTATAAAGCAAAACTAGTGGTTATTTATTCCATAATCGATACCGGAAAAGACAGCTCTTTTTCACGGAGAGACCCGACGGGGATAAGCCACGCCCCCTTTGTCAAACACTCTCCATCCATCTGATACTGGCCCGGCCCGTCTGTCAAATTTTTTAATTCAATGTGGCCCCTGAGCCAAAAAGTTTGCCCACCCCTGCTCTAGCGTAAGTTCAGACAGGAAGACAATCCCCTCACACCAGGCGTGGCCTCTCACTCATACCGTCCCTCACCAGCAGCACGCACGTCATACCGGACGTCCCTGTCAGAAGTGTCAGAAGCGTTAGACTCTACCAGCTGCGAATGGCTGGGCGCGCACAGCCATTCGCGCAGTCACGCCCTCCTCACTATCCTATCAGCTTGCTGCCATCTCCTTTAAATGTTCTCCTTCTCCGCCTCTAGCGTCCTGCTGCGTGTCTCATGCGACCCGCCGCCTCCCCAGCACCATCCACCTTCTCAGATTCATCACCCCATCTGCATCTGCAGCAACTCCAGCAGAACCTCCAGCCACCACCACCAGTGTCTGGACTCCCCGGGGGGGATCTATAGATTGCTGCCGCTCAGGGCAAACACAGCGTGATCTCAATCTCCTCGCAGAGTTCAAGCGCCAAATAAATTCTGTGTAACCATGGACTCATCATCTTGCATAATAAACATTAACTACTAATCACTCACTGTCTCTCCTGATTGAAGTGTTATTACCAAAGCAAACAAACTATTATTATGTGTTACAGTTCTTTACATTACAGAAACACCTGTTTGGGACAGGAACATCCGCTGTGTGGGAGTCATGGTGCTAGTGTATCAGAGTTTAGAGAAGCGTGAGAAGTTCTGGCCTTGTCTGGTTTAGGGATTTTTACACACCATAAACTCACAGCCAAACGTGTGATGTTCCTCAATATGAAGTTATTTGGTGTTCTCAAATGATTTTCTCTCACAAAAGTAAAGCATACTGTTTGAACACAGGAGCACAAAAGCATACGTCGTACTGCTGTACTGTGTTGTAAGTCCACAGATGTTTTTCGATCGTGAGCAATGGAAAGTACAACATTTCATTTACAATTTTACTGATACATTAATACTGTTCTATAATATACGACCATATTTATCCACCCTGCAAAATATAAACTGCTAATGTATTTATTTGTAATGTGCCTTCTAAGAGCATCAGCTGCTGGGGATGCTGACTTTGTACCTAGGACGTGTAGCTTTAGCCTCAGTTGGGGGAGGCGAATAAAGGACTGATGGAGACTGAGGAAGAGATGAAAGAGAGAGCCCAAGTAAGTCGGTCAGTAACAGTCCTGCTGTCCTCTGTTCGGGATGTGACCCTTATCGTCCCCTATCAATCAATCACCATCATCATGTCCTATGCCAGAGTTGTGCTACCACCATCTGTGTGCATTGACTGAAAACATTAATCTTGGATGGGGGCGGTGGGTTGTGAAGGGTTTTTTAGAGCTTAGTCTGTCACATTTGGACTTTACACAGTGTAAGAAAGAATTGTTTGTGTACATTACAATGCATGGAATATGATAATTAATAAGGGATATTATTATGAAGAATGTGTAATTGTATGCATATGAAGGTCACTGTTTTATTAATGATTAATGTGTGAATGGATTTTAAAACAACGTTTGCACAGTGCATGTGGATGCCAGTGGACTGTTTTGAGACGGAAGTGTAGTTCTCTTGTTCGCCTGAGGTGGCGGAGCTGAACATTGACTTCATGAAGCAACAGACAACCCGGTCTGAAGAAGACTAGCTCCGCCCCTGAAGCTGCAGGCCAGTGAACATGGAGTTTGTTGGAAAAGGTGTGAAAGTATGACTTTTAACCAGTAGGAAGGGCTTTAAGCTCCGTGTGTGATAGTATGAACTAACCCATGCGCGGTAGAGGAGGGTCGCTCTCTCCGGTGACGCGAGCGAAGCGGACGTGCGGGTCAGTAGAGTCCGCTGAGGAAGGAGGGACCCGATCGACATGCATAAGCTGTTTTTGTGATCATTCTTTTATTAAATACTTTTTAATTATAACTCATCGAATGCTGGACCTTTACTTCTCATGACCACCCGGGATTTTTATGAATACTCTTCAGTTGTAAGATCAAGCTATATACGCCCCATCAACAGCCCTTCCCCTGTGTGTCCACTCTCCTTCTACATGTGTGCCCAGCTCACTTCCTCTCCAAGCATCATCAGTATTATTTTGTTGTCAATCTCGAGCCCACCCCCTCTCTTTTTGTCTTTTCTTTCCACCTCATGTCTTCCTTTCTCCTGACGACTCCACCTCTCAATCAATCCCATCCAAAACATCACCCCCGCTTTCAAATGGGAAATCAATAAGTCTGTTTGTGAGAGTCGCCCTTACTCTCTCTCTCACACACCCGTTTCACCTTCTCACTCACGCAGTCACACACAGACACACAAGCAAAGTCACATATATGCCTTTCCTTGTATTCCACCAACACTGCTACTGAGAAAATCTGTCTGACGAAATCACATCTCCTTTCCATCCTTTCCTTTTCAAAGACACTGTGGTGCTGGAAGACTGTAGGAACGATGGCACATTATGTTTAAGTACTGCAATGTAGACCACAACAAAGTGACACCACGGGCATGAGGACACTGAGAACAAAATATTAAGTGAGGACAATCACATTTAAAAAATGTGACCAATACAAATTAATGGGAAGCCCCTAGCCCTCGGTTCCCATGAAAAACCTCAGGGATGCTGTGCGCTTCAATTTAACAGAAGTGGGACGCTTCGCCAGATGTACAATCATCAAACAATCTACTAAGTCCTTATCCTTACAGTCCTTTTTCTCTTAAAAGTAAAATAATATTGTTTGAAAACTCTTCCAATTAGGGCTGGGCGGTATGGCCAAAAATCCATATCACGGTATTTTGTAAGATGGTATATCACCGTATTTTTTTTCTCCAATAAACACATTAATTTATTGACGCAGTACCAAATTCAGTACCAAATAGGCTCAGGGAAGCCCAAAATGTTTTACAGACCATCACAGTATGAAATAGAGAGGTCTTAACTTGACAGCTGGTTAAAACATAAACGTACAACAGTGTGTCACAAAGCCAGGTAAGGATCAATGTTGTCCTCATTTTGAAAATGACCTTCTCTTACCTTTCTATTTTTAATTTCTGTTCAACGTAAGACTTTTTTTAAGTTATGCATTCAAGTTCTACAATCTTTTCAATTGCGTTGAACCCTTTCATGTTGTGGTTAGTTGGTGTTTTTCAGACACCTTTGAGATCTCCACAGGGATTTCCTTCCCTAACCGAATCTTATGCTCTCTAAAGAGCACTGCCCTGTAACAGTGGAAGCTACCGTAAGAGTGCTAAAAGAGGGATATGAAGGGGTACTGCTGTAAATCCTGCCATAAAGAGAAAGGATGGAGACAGCTTTATCCAACTAAGAGCCTGCACAGGAGGATTAGGGGCCAAGGGAGCAAGATAGGGAGAGCAGGAGGAGGTGACGAACAGGGGCAGCGATTGTGTGACATGTAACCACCTTGATGAAAACGGAAAGAGGAATGGAACGAGGATTACAGTGGGGATATGATATCTACACCAAAACACATTCATGCCCTCCAGGTACCAGCAATGCAAACACACACATACAGTGGCAGTCTGGACACTATAAAAAGCCTAATTTTATGTAAAGCTCATCCCTTCTGTCTCAATACTCAATGGCTGCTGTCTCAGTTGTGGGAGTCTGGGCACATGGGGATGTGGTACTGCAACACTGGAGAGAATTTGTTTGTGGTGTGTCACATGAATTTTGACATATGTGTGTGATACATCAAACCCAATGACATCTGATCAAATGGTCTCTGGGTGAAAACTCAGCAACTTAAATTGTGTCGTGGCACATGTGTGCATATTTTTCCATGACATTCCAGTATCTGCAAGGATTGAGAAGAGTACAAAGCATCAACCTTGAGAAGGAATGTGTGTTTTATTTACTGTTGTGTGCATATGATATTTGTTGAAATATGCTAGAAAGAGGAAATTAAGTGGTTTACATGTGTTTCCTTACAAAAAAGTAAGGTACAGCAGTGTCACAGGGGTGTCGGAGCAAGGGATAGAAGTGTTCCAGTTCCTCCTCTGTGCTTTTGAAAAGTCAATGACAGATGAATAATTTACAGGGAATCAGTCAAGGGCTGTTGACGCCACTGTAAAGGAAATCTGCAACAAAAGAGACAAAGCAGGACACGACCAAGGCACCATGTATGTTATACCTCCATTCCTCTTCGGCCTTGCTTTGTTCCTCTACCATATTCTATCTGTTCCCATCAATAACCTCACTCTCTCTCTCTCCCTCGCTCTCTCTCCCTCTCTCTGCACCTCCGCGCTCCGTCCACAATCAAATTACTGTGTCAGACTGGAGGAGGTGTGGGGGTGAGGAGACTACTTGCCTAGCGTCAGCCCACTCACAAAACTGGACCACCATACACTGTATGTCTCACATGCTTTAAGCCTGCACCCCGCACAAGGAAAGGATCCTCAGGTGAGGTGGTTGCTAGGTGCCACTGGAATAATGATGTGAATAATAATCAGCCTCTTTGGCTTGATAATGAGGGCTGTGAGGAGGACAACACAAACTCATTTGCATTCGTTTGAATGGAGGCATTTAGTGTAATATTGCCTAAGCGCTATTTTAGCATTTTTTCCACTCCACCTGGAAAACCCTTTTTAGGAGAAACGAAGAGCAATGACTCAAAAGCAAAGATGTTAAAAAAAAAGTCTGTATCACACTGCGTTGTTACCCTGAGTGCAACCTTCCATCAAGCTGCCCTGGAAACAGCCATGAAACAATGCAATAGTGTTGTCTTGACTTCTATTATTACCAAACAGGGATAAAAATACCCATCATGACTAAAAACGTTTAGAGCATCAAAGCATAGTCTCACTGTTTTCACACTTCTTAACCCAGAAACAAGAACGACTGCATCAACAACCCCCTGTGTTTCACTTCTGATTGTCACCACTGGTCGACTGAATATCAGGATGTTGCAGCGAAAGATGAAGCAATTAATTGAATATTTGATTAGTCGATCAACAGAAAATTAATTGATATCTACTTCGATAAGATTTGTAGATTGCGTAATTTTTCATGCAAAATGTGAAACGTTCTCTATTTCCAGCGTCCCAAGTGCTGCTGTTCTTTATCATTAATGTTGGTAAATTGAATATCTTTATGCTTGAATTTATAGTTGAATAAAACAAGCAATTTGAATACGTCAGGGTAATTATAATGGACATTTTTCATTGTTCTCTGACATTTTATGGAGATAATAATGAATTGGTTAATCCAAAAATAACCAGCAGATTATTAGAATGAAAATAATTGTTAGTTGCAACCTATAAAATGAAAATATTCACAGTATAAAGTTACATAACATAAAAGGTGATAGTTCAGCATTTTGGGAAATGCCCTTATTTGCTTTTTTTGCAGAGAGTTAGAGGAGAAGATCAATAACACTGTGTATGTATACTGAATGTTAGCAGCTAGTTAGCCAAGCACAGCGGGTTAAAACAGCTAGCCTGAATCTGTCCAGAGGTACAAAATGAATCTACCAGCACGTCTAAAGATCACTTATTAACATCGTATTTCTTGCTTGTTTAACCAGGACAGAAATCTAAGCGTAAAAACAGTTTCCCTGAGCGTTCAGTCTATTTGTTAAGCTAAGCTAACCTAGCCTGTGGCTTAGTATATAACAAATACTAGTAAATACAAATAAAGTTGGGCAAACAATAAACACTACATGTTGGGTGGTAACGCATTACTTGACATAGTAAATGTAATAAGATTACCAAAATCCTAATAGGAGTGTGTTATTGTATTACTTCATCCCTGCTTCAAGTAATTCTCATCAAACTCTCTGCAAGAAAGCGAATAAGTGAATTTCCTCAAAACTATTCCTTTGAGACTACTTGCAATCTTCATACTAAATTAATGACAAAAGCTGATGGAAACAACTACAACATCCCCCTACGCCATGCACTCAAGCATGCAAACATGCGCCACCCTCACTCAACAAATTCACTCACACTCATCCATTGACAGAAACACTAGCCTGATTAAAATTGAAAGGATTAGGTAGCACCAGGTGCTCAAACGAATTGTTTGTACAACACCCAGAGAAAAATACAGTATGTCAGGGGATCTGACACGAGCCCATCATGCTGCACACATCACTGGGTATTCTCTATTTAACCATTCATCTGTCAGTCCCTCTTCTGCTTGCTTCTGTCAGCTGCCTCTCTCCCATGTGTGTGGTGTTGTTGGTTAAGCTAAAGCCTGAGTCTGCTCATGCCGTGAACTGTATGTACGTGAGTTTAGACCATAAAAACGGCATATCCGTGTGTCTCTCTTCTCTCGCTCCTCTGCTGTGCTCTCCCTGAATCTGAACATGCAGTGAGAGGCTGATGATGATGATGACTCAGTAATGTGAGAATGTTACCACCAGAGTCTGGGATCTGTGACTGGTTTCTGTCTCTCTGACAGCACACATCACTTTTTCTGCTATCAGTTTCTTTTTGATCTTGGAGGTTTTTTTCCCAATTTCATGTGTCTTTTAGGCAGGTGAAATCCAGATGGAATTTGTTGTTGACGTGTAGACATGTGTATGAGTTTCCGCCAGATTGCAATCCCAGGTTTTCCTCGGCTTTGCAAATTAGAGTCAGCACAACACTTCGCTCCACCGGGTAGTGGTAACACACCTGAAACTGTTGTGCTAAGAACACAAGAAGAATAATAACTTGTGTACGTCAGCAGTAGTGTTATCACAACATTAGCAGCTTAGCTCGTTAGCTAACAACTATTCTTAAAGAGAAATGCTTCGCTCTCGTCATTACGGGCTCTGCTCACACGTCCTCGCAGATAACAGATCAATGCTCTTTCACCATCACAGATCATTCAGTAGTTACACTGATCAGGGATCAGATCGATGCCACAACAGCACGTTATGACTTCTGCATGACTTTACGTGTTGGAAAAGCTGTCCTGCTTTCTTCCCGATGCTTTTAACTTGACAGGAACCATTGTGGCTGATTTCCATTCAATTTCAGTGTCACTTCAGCCGCCATTATCACAAGGGATAGGCCCTGTGAGGAGCTACGCTCACAGGCGGCTACTGCCGTAGTTACACTAGGGAGGACAAAATATTGTGATTATGTCTTGGAGAAATTAATGGATTAATACTTTTTCAATATCTGGTCAGAATGATGTTTTTAATGTTTTTTGTGCATTTTTATGGTATCTGATGCATCAGAGATGCATGAAGCTGTTATGTGTCAATGGGGAATGTGTTCAGTTCAGCTTTTACTATTTTACAAATTTCCTACTTACTCCCAGTCAAGCAGTTTGTTATAAACTGTGAGTATTTTCTGTAAAAATGCATAAAAAACAATGGCCCGTAACCATCTTCAACTACTTCCGTCCATCAAATGCTTACAGGTTTACCTTCAAGGTGGTTAAGGTCAGGGTTGAGATGATTTAGGGTAAATGCAGAGGATATAGGATATGTAAACAGCCTAAGAGGAAGTGCTGACCCAGATGTCAAGCCCTCAAGAACAAATTACCCTTCTAATCGTAAACAGGAAGTGGTTTGGGATTTGATAAAATAGGCATGTTTGTAAAGGTTATTCCCTTCTCGCCTGGTGGCCTCAGCCGGGGGAGGTGACGAAAAGCTACAGTCAACATGTGCAGTTTCCAGCAGCGTTAACAGTACCGGACGTCACATACACTTTTATCAGATCCTGTTTGAAAAATAAAAGAAATTTTTCAGCCTAACCTATCAAACACTCAAACACCACCAACCGAGTCTCATGGCAGTTTGTGAAATGGTCATGAAATTGAAATTGAATTATCCGTGTAAATGGACACCCTTTTGGTGTGTTTGTGAGTGTGTGTGTGTGTGTGTGTGTGTGTGTGTGTGTGTGTGTGTGTGTGTGTGTGTGTGTGTGTGTGTGTGTGTGTGTGTGTGTGTCTGTAGAAATGTATGTGAATGCTGCATTGCTGTCTGGTTCAAAAGTATTTGTTCTTCTGCGCCATGAAAGGCCTTTCCAACGAAGATGGAAAACAAAAACAAAATAAGAAGTAAAAGTGACACAATATAGAGAGACATAAAGTACACACACAACACACACACACACACTGTGCTGCTCAGAATGAAAACAGTGCCAATGGAAAGATGCTTTTTTGTGGTGGACACACAAATGAAACACATCCATGTGACTTAGCAACGGTCAGAGCTAGTGACGTATTATTAGATATTGAGAAAGACTATCTATGGTGTGTGGGTCAAACAAACAGGACTTTCAACCATGAGATTAGTGTTCGGGACTACGTGTCTCAGAGTCTAACGCGAGATAGTGAAGTGACGCATTTGTGACAGTTTTCCTAAACCTATCTGAGATTGTTGGATAGACATAAGGCTAGTTGTGCTGCACAATGTCGTGGTGAAGGGATGAAAGATACTTGCAATCGAAATACATACGTTTGAAAGTCGTGGTGAGTGACACACACAAAAATGGATGTCCACATCCAAGAATCACTAGATTAAAATGTTGTGACTATTTCACATAATGCCGTGAGACTGTGTTGATACACAAGGTACCAATTTAGCATTGCATTCCCATAATAACATTGCCGGACTCATGATGGACATTGCAGTTCCACCTGCTAACAGTTCGGTTGGAGATTTAGCTGTTATGCTAGTAGCCGCTGATGTCAAGCCACTAGCTTTGAGCAGAGGTGAGGAGTGGGACACTGAGGTCTGGTAAAGTCATTTCTTTCTAACTACACATCCCACAGATTTTTCTTTAGACCCCCAACCCATTCATCAGATTTGGCAGTTCCCTCTGGATCCACAAAAGGCGTTATACATTGTTCACATATTGCACTAGTATTTCCCAAGACCTGTAAAAACGCAACTAATCATTTACTTATTTTACAGAGAAGTTCCACGTCCAAGACCCTGTTTGCCTCAAATCTGTTCATAACTCAGATGCCTCTTGAGAGATTGTAAATGAAATGGGATGTGCTGTTTTATTCAGTTTCTCATCCAATATAAACGACACCATCAAACCGCACACTGACGTACTCTAATAATATTGTCTAAATGGCACATACTTGCACTCTCTGCTTTAAAAAGGCAATGCAATGACTAATTCCACTGAAAGGCACAATAACTGAATTAACATTTGCATCTCAACACAAAAGAGGACATGAGACCAGAAATGTGAAGGGCTGTCATGGTAGCACCAGGCTCCTCTCATTATTGTTGGATTTTGTTAATCCAATTGACATCTTCTTTTGTTCACCACCAATAACACTGGATAAAACTGAAGTGTCAGATATCAGCCTCATCCCGGGCAAAATCTGTTGCAAAGACACATATCTCCATTAGTCGTGAAGATGCTGACTTTTTTAAATAGATGTGGGTTGCAAACACCTAATATCATCAAAAGCTTAAACAAATAAATGCCTGATGTTTATCGATTGTATCTGAGAGTTTAATGCATTTTGTGTGGAGTCAGTTATCAATAGCAGCCATTTCCGCTCTCTATAGCCCCTTCTCTCTCTTCACATTGTCACAGAAAATCCAGAATAACACATCACCCACTCATCAAATCATTCAACTAAGCATACCAGTGAGACAGAGGAGAGAAGAGACAGATAGCGAGTGTGCATTTGTAAAAGTCATAATTTGTTTATGTCACAGATCTGATTGAATTTGATGCATGAGAAGGACTCATTGCAGCATTTATCTTGTTGAATACAGCTGATGTATGGCTTACAGTGATGTGCTGGATGCATGCAGCTGGCCCTTGCACACAGTCACACACGCATGGAGCACACACTGTTTGCTTTTACGCTGCCCTAAAAGGTGACCATGCACCAAGCTAACAGGACATCACTCCTCCACACATTAACTGAAGTAGTGGACTGCAGGAACGAGGGAAATATATGGATGAATATATATAGAGAGAAGGACATGGAATGTGTTGGTTGGAGCTGAGGCCCAAGGCAGCAAAAGAGGGAGATGTGGAGGACGAGGAGGCGTTTCCATGGGAGTGCTGCTGTGTTCTTCTCGAACAGACGCATTCCCTTATCTCCTGCCTGGGGAGAAACAAACACTGGCAGCTCATATGAAGGGGAGTTTCCCTGGATCTATTTAAGCTGCGTAGAGAAGCAACAGAGCCCTAATTGAATTTGAGGGAGAGCGAGAGAAAAGTGCAGGACTTGCAGTAAGGACATGCTGCCTGTGCTTAAGCAGGACTATCTGGACATTATGTGCTGTGTCAAAGCATGCTTTGGTTTATGTACATAAAGAAGATGTCCAGTTGAACAAATATGGAGCATAACATGTATTAAAGCTAAATGTGTTAACAGAAACATATGATGAGTCAGTATGTTTTCTTATTATGTGTGTCTACTTTGTATATAATGTTAATGGACTGTATGCCTATATTACATATAGTTCTTCACTTTGAGCTGAAATATCAGGGTCCTGACAAATATACTGACAAAAACAATGTCTTAGTATCCCCGACCTGAACTTTAAAGCCAACAGGGATACAGGGTCCTTAAAGGATTCAGAAAAATGGAAATGGAAACATCTGCAATTATTTTACAACTACAATCTCCATCTTCTGAGGAAGAACTACTGATTGAATCTCACAACTTTTTGTACTTTACTATTTGATAAACGTCTATGCAATTTGATACATATTCATGTTCCTCTCAGGCTGATTATACTCACTCTGATGATCCCTTTGACCATCATCAGGTCAAGGTTCAATCAATCAAGGATTTGGTTTATAACTACGTGCCAAACCGATGACATTCCCTTCCCCCTTAGTTGCACATTGTGTTGAGAGCTAATTAATGAATTTTAACTAAGACCACTGGTAAACAAATACCTAAATATACCTAAACATCAGCATGTA
Source organism: Myoxocephalus aenaeus (assembly GCA_038501785.1). Classification (NCBI taxonomy): domain Eukaryota; kingdom Metazoa; phylum Chordata; class Actinopteri; order Perciformes; family Cottidae; genus Myoxocephalus; species Myoxocephalus aenaeus. Next base: position 2,947,088 of record JBAMJR010000154.1, read on the forward strand.
AGTTTTGTTGTTGCTGACATTTGAGTTAGTTCAAAGCACCTCTGTGGCTTAGTACAGCCTCACGGAGCGGCTAGCTTTACTGTAGACAGGTTTACTGTATCCCTGGTCTGCTTCTTGTGGTGATGGGATCAAATGTTTCCCTCCTGGGTATCAATAAAATGCTATCCTATCTTTTCTTCTCTTAATTTTGCTTTGACATACTCTAAGTCTCCATGAGGGACTTTTTGTGATTCTGTTTTATTTAATTGGAAACACAATCATCCTATCCTCACTGTCGAGTTAAAACATAAACAGCTGAATTAAATAGGGGCTTAACTGAATAGTCTCGTAGAAATAGAGAGTGATAGAGGAGCCACGGTGATTGAATAAGCAGAGGCTGTGTGAGGGAGCACACATTTGGATTTGTGTGGACAGGCCTGTAATTCAAGGGAAGGAAAGGACCTTAACCTAGATCAGTATCTATCACTCCAGCAGGAAAGGAGAGCTCAACACCCACATATTTCTAGGAAGGGAGAGGGAGAGAGAAACGGAGGTCCCTGAGCTCGATGGAAGTAAGTCTATGAGGAGGGGGAGAGGGGTGGAGGTGATGTAGAGACGGGCACATCTGTACATGTGATGTCGGCTCCTCAGAGCTCTGACACAGATGGGAGAAAGACGAAGAGGGAAAGGATGTGAAAGTAAGAGAGAGACAATAACACATAGAGGGAGAAAGGAGATCAACATGTTAAGACAGAGCCCTGGAGACATAGCCACCAGAGAAGCAGAGTGCAAATTAAATTACACCGGAAGGGACAGACAGGTCTGGATCTGCAAGAAACACTGCACATGGGGCTCTTTGTGCGAGTGTGTGTGTGTGCATGAACGCATGCATCTGTGTGATATAAACAGGTACACAGAGAGATCAAAAGGTGTAAATAACACAATAAGAAAGAGTAAAGAAAGAAGACATGACATCTATTGCACTTCTGCCCATCCGGGGGGAGAGGGGCCTCATTTACTCTTGCTGAGGTTTCTTCTTTTTTTTCCCCCGCTAAAGGGGATTTGGGGGGATTTTTTCATTATCCAATGTGACGGTCCAAGGACAGAGAATGTCGTATGTTGTATAGATTGTAAAGCCCTCTGAGGCTAATTTGTGATATTGGACTAACCAAATATAATTGAGTTGAATTTAATTGAAAATAGCAGGAAGCAAAAAGGAGGTATATAACATAACAATCTGCCTTTTTCACAGAGGACATTTTGACTTAGTCATAGTAGGAGAAGCACAAGTGTTATTGACATAAATGATGGCTGTTTTATTCCCAGTAAGATGATCGTGTGACAGTGAGCCAGCATTCTCCATATGGACCCTGAAACCGAATACATTGTGTACACCTCAGCTTTTCTTATGTCAAAATATCTTTGGTGATAAAAGCCGACCAAATGATCTTGTTTAGATTGAGTGTCAGTTAAAAGAAGATGTGGCCATGATGAGGGACTGATGATTTAGCAAAGGTGGCCAGATCTGTGCACACACTTTCAGGAAGTGGAGTCTGACAGCCGCAAGTCAGAACAAACAAAGACCAACCTCAGTCAAAGGCAGCATCTGGCACTCAGCCGCAAGCCCATTTGTTCCTTCTGAAGTTGTACATTTTTTAAAACGGGTCACACATCTATGGTTTATTTCTTTTGGTAGAGTAACTTGAACGGACTATTTACAGACATGGATGAATACATATCCGGAGGACTAATGAGTATTTACGACAGGAGGACGGGGTATGTGGATTGACTCTAAATAAACTACGGTGCCTATTTTCATGGAAATGAAGAACCGTGTCACCAAATGCAACAACGTGGCTCACTGGTTTGTGTTTGATAGTTTTTGGGGCAACAATGGAGATCTATGACACATATGAATAAGCTCTATGAGGCTTTAGCTGCACAGCTAACACTTGCTAGCAAACTCTAGTAACACATCATTATCTGACAGTAAACAAGGCAGGCCCAGTGGCATACACCATCTTGATGAAAGCTCGCTCGTTTGAATGATTTGTCCATTAAGATTACTAAACTAGTTATGTCCTATTATGCATGCATGTGTACTGTCAATACATGTTGATATTGTCGCCTCTTTCCAATCTTCAATGCAAAGTTATTATTGCTGTTACATTCAACTCAGAACCTCACCCCACGTGTCCCCCTATGCTTTCACCTTTCTTCTCATCTCACTGCTTATCTGTTCTCTCATCCCTTTAACTTACAACCCTGACAACTTACATCTCCAGTAAACAGAAACACCACGTGATGTTAACGGTTCAATTTGTTTAAACCATTTGAAATGGAGCCTTGAGCAGTTGTTTGAAATGTGGATAAGGAAGTGGAAGAGGTCTGAGATGAGAGAAACACGAGAGATAAGAGTGAGTAGCAAAAAGTATTGTTTTAAGCTCTCTAATGTCTTTTTATTGTCCAGCAGATAGAGTGCTTCTTCAAGGAGCGGTGGTTTGTGATGCAGGCTCGGGGTGCTGTGCTTTCACAAAGGTCACACGAACACTGGAGCAGATTAGCAATTCAGATTGGGCTAAAGGGGCTAAAAGGCTGCTGTAGCCCTGCCTGAGTCTGATTACATTAGCAAAGAGTAGGAGTGCAAATACACCATAGTGATTAGATGGCATGAGAAGGAAGCAGCTATAAGATGGTTTATGAAACAGGTTCATGCACATAAATATAACACATGCATTACATGCATGCACGCACGCTCTGACAAACAGGCCCTATAAACTATGGCTCACAATAAAACCTCAGTATGTCCTCCCAGTAACTGGCCTTCCTCACACACATGGAGTATTAGCATCCCCCAGCCCAGCCTCCTGACCATCTGCCCTTTGTACAACATCCATCTTGTATAAAATGGGTTTGGCTTGCTGGATCATTATTAGGGAAGTTTTAAGAAAATATATCCTGCTTTCCATTCCCTAACCTGTGTTATACGTAGTGCAGTTGTGGTGACTTTGGACACATTTTATAACAACTGTCATTATAATTCCTCACAATCTTAATATTCAGGACAAGGAAATTGTTATGCCACAATGCATCAAACACAAGAGCATGTTACAGCACAGGTGAAAAGTTCATCTGTGAAGTATAAATAAAGCTCTACTGTGGATACAGAAGAATGCATGTACTGTTCTGTACAAGCCAGACTAACATCATAAATCTCCTCTGTCCTTGTCAGGCCATACTCCCACATCCCTACTGTCATTAACCATATTCCATACTTTTCATACCAGCCATTCTCAATCCTGTTAATGAAAGACCCCCCCACATATTTCCCATCCATCATGTGTGTTCAGCCAAACAGGAACTCTTGAACCCACCAGATTTAGCTAATCAGGTGTATAAGGTGGGAAAGATTCGGTGGAGCAGTCCGCTTTGTTCAAGAAATGAGGTTGGTCATGGTCTTTGTACCGGATTAATTAAAATAATTTATAATTTAAGTACACAGCTAATGAAACAAACATGTCTTCCTGAAAGGCCTTTGGCAGGGCCTTCTTTCAGCACCATGGACAGTGAGCACAGGAGGATGCACAGCTATCTGGAAGGGAAAAGCCTCTGCAACAGTCCAGTGAACAACAAATTAACCAGATTGAAGTGTAATACAACCAGTGTATGCCCACCATGTAACTATGTACAGGTGCGTTTTCTTTGTTCAACCCAGGCGGGTGGGCCTTGATGCCAAAAGTAACACAAGACAAAGTGTGACTGTGTGTGGATGATGTATGCTATGTTGTTTAGATGCACAACATGTACTCCACAGTCTGAGGTATGTGCTGTCTAAGGCTACCGTGCTATTGAAACAACAAGCAAACTGGGAACAACACAAAGCCTGGATTAGGTGCAGAAATCACTCGCGTGCTATTACGATATTGAAATCAGCACCACTCAACAGCCCTCTCTCCCCTCGTCTCACAGAGCTGCGGTGCAAGCATGGCCCTTGCTCCAAATGTCAAACGTCACTTACACAGTCACAGTTCACAAAGTACTCCATGTTAAAAGATTAGGTTTCGAGAGAGGAACCACGAAGAAAGAGAGAGGGAGGACATGACGATGGACTGTGGGAGTCTGCTGCCCTGTCCCCCATGCCATTGTCATGTGGTGCAACTGGGTGCTTGTGCAAACCCTGGTAGGCCAAATGATGACTACTAGGAGCCTGATCTCTACACACACAAAAATACCAGTATACTGACAGATATGCTCAACGGTTGCCATGGCGACTGTGAACCCACCCCCTTAAATGCACTTGTCGGTGTGTGTGTGTGTGTGTGTGTGTGTGTGTGTGTGTGTGTGTGTGTGTGTGTGTGTGTGTGTGTGTGTGTGTGTGTGTGTGTGCACACGCGCGACCGCCTCGTTAGTCCTACCTTGCATTCCTCCATGCACGTCCTAACCGAGTACGCATCCGTCTCGTATTTCTTAACCAGCAGTTCAAACTCCCGGTAGTTGTCCTCCGCCAGCTGGTCAAGAAGCTGATAAGCCCGAACACACTTGCTGCATCCCAGCATATCCACCCCCATGGCCATATCCTGGGTGCAATTTAAATTGTCCGGACTCGTAAACCCGTAAAACAAATCCAAAAGTGAGTAGGAATTACAAAAAGAAAGGTACAAATCGCTCAGATTCACGTACGACAACGGTGTCCCTTCCTCCTCTTCACCGGAGAGGCCCAGGCACACGGTCTCCGCGTCCGTGAAAGTAAAGCAGTCTTTGGACAGGCTGTCTGGATGACAGGTGTCCATTCGCCACAGAGGTTTGGTAGAATTCCCTAGAAAAATAGCGTCTTGCTTTCTGGCGAGACGGTTGGGGTCAGGTGATGGAGGGATATGCTGTCGGTGGAGGGAGTTTGGGTACTCGCCCGTGTCCGTAAAAGCAAGCCTCTTGTCCGACCGCTTGTCTCGGGTTCGCGTCAGTTTCGCCTCGGCGCAGAACCACAAGTGATCAGAGAGCAGGACGGTGATGAACAGCAGAGAGGCCAGCGACAGTCGCCATCTCTGGGCCCGCTCCGACTCGGTAAATGGCTTCTCGTTCTCTCGGGGTGCAAACCAGTATTTTAAGCCCTCATCATGCTGCCGACGCATCCAAGCACCCCTGGTCATATTTTAGGAAAGTGCTGCCCTGGCCGACTCCACCGCGGGGGCTGCTCTGCCACAATACTCATTGACTTGGGGGGAGACGGACTCCGGTTTGTTCTCCTCGGTAACGGTGGGGTACCGTGCCTCCGCCGGTCCAGGGCGCTCCTCTATCGCGCCCGCAGCAATCGGTGCTATTCCGATCCAATTAGCGCACCCGCACAGATTAAGCCTCGCGCTGCCGCATCCTGGTTCTCCATGGCTCTCCGGGGGGAAACGGCGTCCTCTTTGACCGCATGCCCCCCTCTCCCGACCGTCCCTCCCCGGGTTTGTTCTGTCGTCGGGGGCGCAGGGAGACCAGCTGTTGCGGAGCCTCTCGGTACTGATGCTGCGCGTCTGCCGCCGCTCGGTTTGAGGATTCACTTAAAGGAGAGCAACGAGCCCTTTCGATGCACGCACACTGCCCGGTACCTGGGTGGAAAGCCTAGAATCCTTTCTCCCGTTGGCCATTGTCATCTTGGACCGCGGTTAAGTTGCCGCCATGTTCGTCTTGAAACACTTTTTCGGAGAGCTGGGTCGGTTTGCGTCATCTCCATCGTTGCGATAGCTCCATCGTTGCGCAGTGGCGGAGCAGCTTATTACCTATATGCACACACATAAACACACCACACACACACACACACACACACACACACACACACACACACACACACACACACACACACACACACACACACACACACACACACACACACAAGGAGGGAGGGAGGAAGGGAGAGAGAACAGACACGCAGAACGGTGGGTGAGGGTGTTTAGGTATATCCTCTCTGCTCTTCATGAGTGATATTCCCCCAAAATTGTCTTGGCAGGGCACAAACACACACTTTTGGCGACATCTTGCATTTGGTGCAGGATAGACGCTTTCACGAGAGCAACAATGCAGGTAAGACATCACTCTGACTGTTTCGATATCGCCATTAGGATGTATCGATCTGGCCCATGTCATACACGCAATGTAGGCTGCACATATTGTAAATCCTCACATCTTGCTCAGAGGAAACGCTGGTGAAATAGATAGAAAGCAGCTGAACAAGCAATGTTTGAGCTTGTAGGTTTAATAATAGCATGTACCTGTTCCCTGCAGGGGATCTTATCATCATCTTATCAGTTATGTTATGTTTGGTCAGTGGGTTTAAAACAAACACATGACTTACACTATGGCCCTGTGTGTGTGTGTGTGTGTGTGTGTGTGTGTGTGTGTGTGTGTGTGTGTGTGTGTGTGTGTGTGTGTGTGTGTGTGTGTGTGTGTGTGTGGCAGAGAGATGATGAGGAGGTAGGGGAATTAGGAGATATTTGCTCTTATTTATTTATATTTATCCTGATCCTTAGAGCTACTAATCATTGTCAGCATGGCCTGGAGTGCTACTAAAGAGAGTGTTGATTGATGTTAATGGCTTGTATATTTGGGGATATGACAAGAGATGAATACCTGATTAATTTGAGTTTAAGGCAGGGCGGGAGGCAGCGTGTTCTACAATTTGTTGTTGAAGGTGAAAAGTGATCATCTTACACCAATCCAATTAGTTTTAGAGCAACCAGTGGCTCTCTGCCCCAAGAATATGCAACAACATATTGAATAGCGTTTTGTATTGTGTGGAATTTCTAAGGGAGAACAGCACTGAATTTCATTCCCATGGATAGCTCAGCACTTACTGCTGTGCGTAAAGCTGCAGTTTACTCACTTTCCAGTCACAGAAGTTTACTTTGTAAAACTGCTCTCAACCACAACAGAATTAGATGTTTACTCCCTCTTGTTGGTGGCATTGCACCTCACGTTGAGTGCACTTCAGAGCTGTTTAGCCATAAAATTCAGAAACTCTCTAATGTCGGCCATTTCTATTATGTTCTGTGTGGAGGGAACAAGTGATGTCTACAACGTAATTTGCTGACTTACCACCAAACTGTAAGGGTTGCTCACACAAGGAGATTCAATGTGCCTGATGTTTTTGAACCCCTTGTTCTCTGATTCACGTCCAATCGTATTGGAGAATGAAAATTCACCATGCGGGGCGTGAATTTTGGGAGGAACATCAACAGAATTTGATGCGGCGGATGGTGTCATGGCCATCATCTGCTGTGTCATTGCTCTGCTTGAATGCTCATCATTCATCACTCATTGCTCTCACATATTATGTTACTGCAGGATACTGTGATCATGCCTCGCGGGGATAGATGTCCTACTTTGGCTGGGATTGTCTAGTCTGCCTTTAACTGTAGTTGCTCAATTTCCTGCTCTGTCTTTGACCCTAACTGTGTGTGTGTGTGTGTGTGTGTGTGTGTGTGTGTGTGTGTGTGTACCTCCTGAGAGGTGGCCAACAACATACGGAGTGTGTGTCTGGCGCAGCAGAGAGTTGTCAGTTCCACACCACTCAAAACACTTTCCCTACCTGTATTGTGTGTGTGTGTGTGTGTGTGTGTGTGTGTGTGTGTGTGTGTGTGTGTGTGTGTGTGTGTGTGTACCTCCTGAGAGGTGGCCAACAACATACGGAGTGTGTGTCTGGTGCAGCAGAGAGTTGTCAGTTCCACACCACTCAAAACACTTTCCCTACCTGTATTGTGTGTGTGTGTGTGTGTGTGTGTGTGTGTGTGTGTGTGTTAAGGAGACCAAAGTAGCGTGAGGCCAAGAGTGAGAAGAGAGACAGCGCCAGAGACACGGGAGAGAAAGTGTTTGTCTGTGACATGAGTGCAGATGTCCATTAAATCTGGAGCTATCGCGGTAACATAAGAGCTGGCAGGCATGACTCGCTATCCATGATGGGGAAAGTGTGTGTGTGTCCTCCCTGAATCAACTGTATATACATGTGTAGAATGTATTGTATTTTTGTTGTCTAATCAAAGGTAATTTTCGCTCATACCTCTTTTTCTTAAGAAATCAAGACAGAGTAACTATCAAAACGCGTTTGCATATTCAACATCAAAACATCAAAATGCCTTATATCTATTTTTACATCATTGTTCTGTCTGGCTTGTCAAAGCTCAACCATCTATTTATGAATATCTATTTAAAAACGTTAAATAAACAAATCAAAAATAACAGAGTGGGATTCATTGCATTTTCAATACTCTGTTTGAAGCTTTTTAAGGCATGCTGACGGCAGCTTGCTCCATTGGTACTTGGCTTGGGAACAGGAGGGTTATCAAATCAGAGTGGACTTCCAAGGTACACTTGATCGTGGTGCCGAACCCCCAATGGCTCAGGGCAGCCTCCTCACTCTGACATCTTTCCATGTGTCTCCTGTTTGGTCATGTGTAGTGTGTAAAAAATAAGTAAGTAAAGAAGTTGAATTCACTCTTGGCAATACCTTCTTTCACTTTGTGCCTTTGGCATTCCTGATGGAGGGAAACAGGGATGACGAAAGAGGTGGACAGGACTAGACTGGACCTGACGACAATCAGAGCATGAGTGGAGAACGGGCTGAAAGAAAAGAGACAGGTGACATCAAATCTACTACCATTAAACCTCCTGCACACTGTGTCAGCGTGAACCTATTTAAGTGAATCTGTCACTATGTCTCTCTTCACATCTGGCTTCAAGATGCATGCTCTCTATGCTCTTTCTCTCCTCTTCTGTATTCACTTTTTCCTCCTTTTTAATTGTCTGACGGCATTTTTCCTCTTTCTTACTGACACCATTTCTCTCCCATCTTTTTCTTCATCCTTCTCCCATTCAGCTGACCCTATTCAACTGCTCTGATATGACTCCTCCTTCCGCTCTCTTTCACCATTAACCTGTCTTCCTCTGTCACACAGTCTCCCTCTCTTGTATGTGCCTAAAGTCTGAGAGGAGAAAGAGACAGGCTCATCCTCTCTGATTGGTCAGAGAAGAAAACGCCCTCTGCCTTGGCTTCCTGTCTCGATTGGATGCTACAAATTGACAAGCGATGAGTGATTTACGGTTAATGGATTATCCCACTCAAGAACAGGTAGTATGAACCTGCAAAGCTATGTTTGTGTTCATATGTGTGAATGCATACATTCTTGTGTTTGTGTTAATGTATATTGTCGTGTATATACATTCTTCTGCTCTGAGTGTGTCCCACTGTGATATAATTATTAAATTATAATTAAACTTTGGTCATGTGATAACAATAGTCATTCATTTAACATTAATGTAATATTTACTGTATATATAATAAAAAAACTGTCATTTTGCTAATTTTAGCTCTTTTTCAAACCAGGTGTAATACACAAACAACTGCTTGAAATGTTTTAATGAAATGTAATGTGTTTATGTCAATGTATCTCATTACATATGTAATGTCTGATTTACTTTCAACCATTGATTTCCATTCATTCTTTTATGGTACTAAAATCGATTAAAATATTCTTGAAATTGTCTTCACTGGTATTTTATTAAATTTATCAAAGATTGTGCACTGCACTGCTTCATAACTTTGACAAAAAACAAATGCATAGTTGTTGAATGATAGATAACACAACCAAAGAAACCAAACCAAATATTGATTTCCAATGTTGGAAGGCAATAGCTGCCTGGAAGGGAAAACAAACCCATGAATTAATATGAAACGCCTCAGGTTTGCCAAATAGTCAGCAGTGATGTAAATTATACATGATTGCCGTAAATCGAATAAGATATGGCGGCTTACTGGTATGGTCCTTGCATGTATGTGATAAAAGAAATGTACATTGTTCAGACTTTTGAATTGGTCACTGGAAATGAGGGGGGATTAGACTGATGATGGAGATAACATCATGTAATTCAACCTCCCGCCCCACCAGCACTACCCCTGCTCCGCCTCAGGGTTCTACTCTCCTGATCGATTGGCTCACACCATTTACATTCCAGGAATCCCTCAGCGGCACATCAACACAGCTCACTTTCCCAAGGACACTGCCTATTCCCATATCCATGATCCTGGATCCCTGGCCTATATTCCCACGTGCAACCTGGATCTCTGCGTTCACCAGCCTCCAGCTTCAAAGGAAATGTGCCTGTCAGGGAAAGCATTTATTACCCTGGAAAGGAATGCAGAATACAAATATATAGCAGAGGAGACATGTTTGCGTTAGATCAAAATCTACTGTCAAGGCACTTGTGTTATGATGTGTATTATTAGCATTGTTTGAGGAGCAATTTAGACAGCTTATATTTACCTTTGTTATGCCCTATTGGGCAACATCTGATTTTAAATATTGCACTAACCACAACATTTTAAACATTATTGTTGGAAACATTTTACGGCTATACCACTATTACAACAGTCATACGAAACACTGTTGAATATATGCATAGCATGGTTAGATGTATTTGTGTTTGTTAGACGTCATCCTCTCTTACCCTGATGTTACATCACTGATGTCCTGAGACTATATGCACTCACAGTCTCTACACAACCTCTTACACAGGGATTGCTCTCTCTGGAAAGGACCAGAAGGCTGTAGAAATGATAATCACACAGTTGGTTCAACTCTTCTTACTCCAGTTATTGTGTCTTTAGGCAACAAGTAATATGCATTTCAAGAATTGTGGAATATGATGGTTATAAAGACTTAATGCGGACCATATGACATTAATCAATTGTGTCCTCATAATGTTTGAGTTTGGTGTGCAGAGAATGTCTCAATGTTAGGTCAATGTTAGGTCAATGCTAGCGGTTAGGTCAATGCTAGCGGTGCATTATACATATATGGAATATGTATAATGCTAGCGGTGGAATATATATATATATATATATATATATATATATATATATATATATATATATATATATATATCATGTAGCATACAGATAAGTGGTCCTGCACTTGACTGATGATTTCAAATGTATTGATAAATTCCCAAAACCAACGTAAGAGCTGTGTACAAAGGCACAAAAAAAAATTATGTTAGCTTACTCCTCGTTTGCATTAATAGCACACACACACAGAGCCAACACTTACGCTAATTTCCTGAAAACATACATATTTATTACAACTTTAACTAACCTTAACTAACTTTAAGAGCCTCTTCGGGGGAGTGCTAATACCGTTACTGTTTCTAATTTGAATACAAAACAGACCATATTTTCCGTAGCTTTTCAACATTAAATCCGCACACAATGCCGTTACTTTTTAACTCCGCAAGCCGCCTTCAAAATAAAAGCCTCTCATCTTAAAACACACGAGAGACGGGAACGTGCACCCTGGGGCAAAATCAGTCTGGCACCAAGCAGAATCTATTTTAGGGCGCTGATTGGACGCTGATTGATTGTATGTCACTCGTTTATATTTTTAATCAGTAATTGGCTAAACTCCTTCTTAGACCCGCCTCTCTTGGGCCAAAACGATTTGGCCCAGTGCTGCACGTTCTAGTCAGACAGCAGACAGACGGAGAGGACGTGCAGGAAAAGCATATAGTTTGCGCAGATATCCTATTTTACAAATATTACTGGGTATATATTTCAAAAAGAGAAATATTGACAATTTGTATGATTTATTATTATTATTATTATTATTATTATTATTATTATTATTATTATTATTATTATTATTATATTCTTTTTCTTTTTTTGTGGATCAAGGTGGGGCCAGGCCCCATGGCCCTCTATTGGCCGGCCGCCACTGATTGTTACCATTGCTTTACTATTTATACCTAATTGGCTAATGTTAGCATGCTAACATGCTCAACTAAAATGTTGAACATAGTGTAAACATTATAGCTGATTTACATCAGTTTATTAGCATTTTAACTCTCTAGTTTGGTTGATTTTACAACAAGGGCACCAGAAATTATAACATTCTAGATAGCAAAGCGATTTAATTTGCTACAATATATTCAATCAAACCAGAGGTATGCACACATTTCTTTCTGACGAGATCTTGAATTCAAGCAGTGTCTTGATCAACACCAAAACCAGGGACCCGCTTCCTCCAGATGGATGGAGCGGGTCCCTGTAACATTAGCTTCAGCCCTAGTGTAAACAGCAGAAGGCAGGATTTACAGGGACTCCAGGGCTGAGACTGAGGCTCCACACTCCAGCAGAGACAACCCAAAGTGTTTTTACCACCAATCCCTCCTGCTGTCAACAGCAACCTGAGCTTAACCCACAGTACCTTCCTCGTCTGTCTCTCTATCCTCTTCTCACATCGTCTCTGTCTTTACATTAAATTTGACTTACTACTGATCAAACTGATTTGAAGTTGCTTTTCTTCTGCACAGAGCTGTTGGTATCACTTGAACTTAGTATTCCTTAAGCTTACATAAAGATGTCATATGCTGAATGTAACGCATGGGACAACAGAAAGAAGACCTTGGATGAACCATTTATTAATGCAAAGCGTGGTAAGGGCTCAGTGTGTTGCAAGGAAAATGAGGCTGGCATTTCTAAATGCATTTGCCTCTCAGTAATCTGTGCTGTCAGAGAAAAGCACCTCCTGATGAAAGGGATATGTCTGCCCCTGGATCCAACAGGAAAATGTAGGAAAAAAAATCACGTTGAAGCCTTTGAAGAACTGGAAGTGAAGTCAAATCCTGGCTAACATGGAACCTGAGAAACATCCAGAGCTGAGATCCAGTCACCTCTCCTCCTGTAAGTGGTGTTTTCACAGGAATAAACATATATACTAGAAAGGCCAGGGCAGCTCTGCTCCATTCCCCAGGCCTCTCCTCCTCTCCTCAGCTTTAGTGTTGTGCCGAGTCTGAGAACATCAGTGAGAAGTCCCTGCCACTGTGTTACAGCACAGCTCACAGGGCTAATCACACGGGTCCAGACCAATAGCTTCTCTTCAATCTATATCTCACTCGCTCTGTTTTACTGTGTAATTGCAAAAAATAATCTGCAGTGGAAATTTCTTAGATCAGATATATCATCAAAAGTGAATTATTTTACAATACAGTTTCTCTCGCTGCCTTTTGGTAGCCTTATTGCATCTCATTTGCTGTTTGAGCAGCTAAATATTTTTTTTGCTGTCAGTCAGTCGGTCAGTAGTTTCACCACTTTGGTCCAGACTGAAATATTAAGAACTAATATGACCCCCTGACCTTTCGTTTAGCGCCGTCATCAGGCCATCATGTTAGGCCTCAGCTGTATTTTGTGTTTAGTGTTAACTTGCCAATGTTAGCGTGTTAACTAAGAGGTTGAACATGGTAAACATTATACCTGCTAACAGAATTGTCATTGTGAGCATGTTAGTTGACACATGAATTTAACGCAAAGCTCCGCTGTGTCCAATCACACCCTCACAGCGCCGCTATTGGCTTTCTTCTTTGCAAATAAAGCCAAATTTCAATGGCTATCAAATCTAGCATGCAAGGTTGTGCATGCGTTCTGTGTGTGGGCCCGGACCCGTGTGGCACTGTGCTGTCCTCGGCCTAAGCCCTTTCTCTGCGTCATCTATCTCATCACACAGACTGGCCGACCTCAGATGACTTTGCAGACACACTCTGCAGTCTACCAGTCACGTGCAAATCTCTCCCCCTCTCCCTGTGGTTGCTTGTTCTACTTCTGATCACAGCACACATCTGTGCTTTTCCTGGCCATCTCAAATCTACGCCTAAGTGACACAATGAAAGGAGGAGTGCCATCCATTAGCAACTGTTCACAAGTTGCTTTTTTAGATGCTCCACTGTAAACTCAGTTAACCTGGGGCCATGTTGAATGTAAAGATAGTGTCTCTGTTAATTGTGTTATCCGCCTATTTGAAGCTCTGTTAATTGCTCCCTAAAAGCTGCTTTGATGTGAAGGATGCTGTAGGATGCTACAGCACTAAGTCCCAGCACACACACAGACACACACTACTTGTGACCCTGCTTCCTTCCTAAAAAAACACTCTCTTTTCTCTCTTGGACACTTATCCGTCTTTCTCCATCAGTCATGCTCCTCTCTGTAAATATCTGCCAAAGACAGAGTAAAGTTCAGGAAAAGGTCAAAAGTGATCAATTCTGCCCTGCTACTGTGTACTGTGTATTATTGTAAAACCAGAGTTTGAGAAAGTGCCCTGTGTTCCAGCTCAGGTAATATGGTTTCATCAGATGATGCTGAGACAGCATATGATCTGCCTAAATTTTTTCTAACACCTTCTTGTTCAAGCATGTAAATCATGACTTTAACCATTAAACAGAGCCTCTCAGCAATGATCCATGGAAGAACATCAATCCTTTTTGTCGTGGTCCTCTAGGCTCGCTGCAGCTGTGATGTATTGCACCACTGAGATGCTTGAATTTACAGGACGGAGACAAGGACGTGCAGGAAAAGCATATAGTTTGCGCAGATATCCTATTTTAGTAGGAAGAATGGTGTGAAAAGGGAAAAACATCCAATATGCGGCAGTCCTGTGGGCGAAAATGCCTTGTTGATGCTAGAGGTCAGAGGAGAATGGGCCGACTGATTCAAGCTGATAGAAGAGCAACTTTGACTGAAATAACCACTCGTTACAACCGAGGTATGCAGCAAAGCATTTGTGAAGCCACAACACGCACAACCTTGAGGCGGATGGGCTACAACAGCAGAAGACCCCACCGGGTACCACTCATCTCCACTACAAATAGGAAAAAGAGGCTACAATTTGCAAGAGCTCACCAAAATTGGACAGTTGAAGACTGGAAAAATGTTGCCTGGTCTGATGAGTCTCGATTTCTGTTGAGACATTCAGATGGTAGAGTCAGAATTTGGCATAAACAGAATGAGAACATGGATCCATCATGCCTTGTTACCACTGTGCAGGCTGGTGGTGGTGGTGTAATGGTGTGGGGGATGTTTTCTTGGCACACTTTAGGCCCCTTAGTGCCAATTGGGCATCGTTTAAATGCCACGGCCTACCTGAGCATTGTTTCTGAACCATGTCCATCCCTTTATGGCCACCATGTACCCATCCTCTGATGGCTAAATGATATAGTGCAATCAAATAAATCAGCTCGAGAAGATCGGCATCATCTGATTTTTGCGATCTCCCATAATGCAGTGGGGCTAATTGCTGTAGCTGCAGTGATACACTGTAATCAAGCCAGGGTCTGCAGAGCGGCAACCAGGGAACATAAATCAGCCGCGTGAACAGCCACTATGCACTGCTAGGTGGTGAACTAACACTAACACTAACACACACACACACACACACACACACACACACACACACACACACACACACACACACACACACACACAGTGGCACCAATAAGCTATACCTTAGTTATCCAGGTATCATGCACTGCCATCAGGATGCACACGTCCACACACAGATAAAAACACCCTGCTTTCTGCTAATTCCTCCCATTAACTGTGACATTTACAGATATCTCCCTAGTGCAAAGCCGCCAGTGTAAAGTACCTTTTCATTAAGCTCATATTGTGTGGACCTCAGGGGTGAGGAGGGGAGGTGTCTGGGAGAGTGTGTCTCCCTGGGTGTGTGGGAGAGGGCAGAGAGAGAGAGAGAGAGAGAGAGAGAGAGAGAGAAAAACAGCTTGAAACAGACAACAAATAAGATCCAAGTGTGGAGATAAATAAGGGAACATGAGGCAGAGCAGTGATATATTGTCCAGATTCACAGGTTGAAACTCTTGTCTTTAAATCACGAGGAGCAATGGCTATTACACTGGCTTACTACAGGGTCATAGAACTGGAAAGGGAGAGATAGAGGAAGCCAGACACATATTTCATTCTATGGACTTGTATGTTGGCCCTTCCTCTCAATGGGCCTCATTCACCAACCAAAGACATTCTTTCTTCAAACCAACTTTTGCATTTTTCACTTATGTTAATTAATTAATTTGTTCTTAGTTGAGAAAAGAATCCATGCACACACCTACTCACATTTGAGTGCTGACATGTTTGTGCAAAATAATTTGTTATTTCATGTCTTTACAGTTCTACAGTTGTAATAACATAGGAGTCATATAAAAAATATTTCATTATAAATAATAACAAAAACCAAGTTCTAAACATTTCCTACAAAATGATAAGCATACCTCATTTTCTTTTACCACCTTATTTAAAAAAAAGGTGCCATGTAAAATACACATGTTTAATTCCTTGTTTAAACCTATTCTATTTGATTTACACTGCTTTTCTCACTAATTTCCAACAAGCTCTGAATACATAGGAAGCAAATGATGTTGTGCTTCATGTATTATCTGTGCAGTTTTAAGAGATGACAACATTTTTAAAGCATGTAAGTTAACAGATAGCATGTTGTTTCGTATTATCCCCATATCTACAGGAGTAAATTAGAACTGTGAGAGAGAACAATACTGTTTATCGTGAGTTGAGTTAAGTTATAATTTTTTATTTTTTATGTTACATTTTGTAATTTATCAATAGCATACGTTTATTTTCATACACTCTGTCTATTTCAACATAATTTATCATAATTTCACAGTGACTGTGGCTCAGTGGTTAGCATGCCCGTGCTTCGATCAGAGCATCAGTGGTTCAAGCCCCGGATCCGCTAGTCCATGTCAATGTGTCCTTGAACAAGACACTTAACCCCAAATTTGCTCTACGGTGTATAGAAAAAATGTAAGTTGCTTTGGATAAAAGCATCAGCGAAATGTAATGGAAACTTTCCTTGATTACTGATTTGTCAATAACCAGATATTATAATCTGGTGCAGTGCTTTGGCCATTCTTACCTTTGTGCACATGGCCCTGCACTCCCATGCCATTCTAAGGGAATTGGCAGGGCGTTTACATTTGGAATATGGGATTCACCATTATATTGGACACAGGCACAAACAATTCTGCGGATTAAGAATACGTCGGGAATCTGACATACATTTTTCTTAAGACCTTTCTTCAGAACAAATCAGCAAAGAACGAAGATATTGGTAAATGAGGCTCTCTCTCTCTCTCTCTCTCTCTCTCTCTCTCCTCTCTCTCTCTCTCTCTCTCCCACAACCTCCTCTGTGGAGCTCTTTCTATCCGGAGAACTGACTGTGTATGGGTAAATATATGTTAGATATCATTAACTCTGATTTTATGGCAGCTACCTTATTCAATTCAATTCAGTTTATTTTATATAGCCCAAAATCACAAATTTGCATCGGAGGGCTTTACAATCTGTACACATAACATCCCTGTCCCGGGACCTCACATCGGATCAGGAAAAACTCCCCTAAACAAGCCTAAACGAACACCTTCTACCAGGGCCAGATATGATGAACAATCTAACAGATGTCCTCATACGGTTCAGACAGCATCCAATTGCTGTCATGTGTGATGTAGAGAAAATGTTTCACCAGTTCCATGTTCAGGAGGACGACTGTGACTACCTGCGCTTCCTGTGGTGGAAAGACAGAGATCCAGAAGTCAAAAAGGCAGACACTGCAAACAAATGCCACTGAATCAATGAGTCTTGTTGACTGCTTGTCCAAGTTCTCATCATGGTCCCAAGCCACCAAGGCTGTGGCCCGCCTTCTGCGACGAACTAAGAAAGTCAAGTCATGTGCACCTTCTACGGTGAGTGAACAGGAAAGTGCTGAAAATGTCATAATCTAAGATCTGCAAAGTCAAACATACGAGAAGGAAACCAAGCTATTAAAAAAAGGAAGTCAACTACTGCGTTGCAACAAACAGCACCACCTCAATGTGTTTTTTGGACACAGACGGTATCCTCAATGTGGGAGGAAGACTCCGCCACTCATCCCTTGCCGACTCATGCAAGCATCCAATCATCTGATCATCATGAAATACGGAAGAGCTCTTCCACCACCTGGAACGTTCCCCAGAGAGGACTTGTACGGAGCAAAAAGATGGCGTCGCGTACAGTATCTGGCTGAGCAGTTTTGGAGTCGTTGGAGACAAGAATACCTTCAGAACATCATTGCAAGGCAGCGCTGGCATGCACCGATGAGAAATCTGTCTGTAGGTGATATCGTGATGGACTTAGATGAACTGTTGCCCAGAGGTGAATGGAGACTTGCAAGGGTTTTAGACTGTCAGGGGTAAAGATGGACTCGTAAGGAGAGTAAAAATCTCAGTGGGAGATAAGAGACTGAACAAGAAGGGTGAACGCTTTAGAAAACTCTCCATAATGCAGCGTCCAGCGCAGAAATGAGTTCTGTTGTTAGAGGCTTCTTAAGCTCACAACTGGAAAGGGTAAATATGATTTTGTTAGTAAACTGATTCATTTTAACCCAAAAGCCGGTGTCTGTGATCAGTCGTGAAGCTACCTTACAGAAACAAACCCCATCGTTCCAATTCAACTAAGTAACGTAGATTTACTAGACAGTGTTGGGGTGCTACATAAAATGGAGGCACCGCTGGGAGTGGAAAAGACAGTGCAACTAATCAGAGACCGGTTTTACTGGCCTAAGATGGGAGGTGGAGCAGTATATCAAGACCTGTGGCAGATGTGTCACATGTAAAAACCCTCCCTCAGAGAGCTGCCCCGCTTAACCAGATAAAGAGTAAAGGACCCCTTGATCTAGTGTGTATTGACTTTTGTCTCTTGAACCCGATTCCCAGGGACTGGCCAATGTCCTTGTGGTAACTGATCATTTCATGCCTTTTCAGCCAAGGACCAGAAAGCGGCAACAGTGGCAAAAATTCTATGTGAGCGGTACTCCGTACACCATGGACTCTTAATTAAGTCCATGCGTGTCACGTCGTTTACCAGGATGCTCACAAGTTCCTGAGCCAGTGTTTGGAACAGGTAAAGGACGATGTGGAGAAACTGAAGAAGAGCTGGACAAACGAAGCTGCAGCGTCCCCATCGTCCTCTGTGGCGTGTGAGAACGGCCAGGAGGCAACGTCAGAATCAGAATCAGAATCAGAAACCGTTTATTAGCCAGGAATGTTTTCACACAAACGAGGAATTTTTTGAGGCGGAAGGTGCATACATTGGACATGGACATGGGACGTAAGACGAGACAAACAACAATCAACGAAAACAACAGTGCAATTGGTATTAAAATATGTGTAAGATAAGCAAGTGCTCAGTCAACAGATACGTTAATGTGAATGTACGTTAAAGTGACATGTGTATTTAAGTTAAAGTGTATGTTAAAGTGACGAGTGTTTAAGTATGCGGTGTGCAGAGGAGTGAATGGTAAAGAGAAATAAAAATAAAGAAGAGAAAATAAAAATAAAAATTAAGAGTTAAAATTAAAAATTAAAAATTAAAATAGCTGGGGGTGACAGAGACAGTCAGTGGGGGACCCGAGCCCCATTGATGAGCCCGACTGCTGACGGGAAGAAACTGTTTGTGTGGCGTGAGGTCTTGGTCCTGATGGACCTCAGCCTCCTGCCAGAGGGGAGGGACTCAAACAGGATATGTCCAGGGTGAGAGGGGTCAGCTGCAATCTTCCTAGCTCGCCTCAGAGTCCTGGAGGCGAACAAGTCCTGGAGGGATGGCAGATTACAGCCAATCACCCTCTCAGCAGAGCGGATGATGCGCTGCAGCCTGGCCTTGTCCTTGGCAGTGGCTGCGGAGTGCCAGACGGTGATGGAGGAGCAGAGTATGGACTCAACGATGGCAGTGTAGAAGTGCACCATCATTTTCATCGGCAGGTTGAACTTCTTCAGCTGCCTCAGGAAGAACATCCTCTGCTGGGCCTTCTTGGTGATGGAGCTGATGTTCAGTTCCCACTTGAGGTCCTGGGAAATGATGGAGCCCAGGAAGCGGAAGGACTCCACAGCGTCGACGGGGGAGTCACACAGGATGAGAGGGGTCATCGGCAGAGCCTGCTGAAGAGGCGGACACCTCCCGCATCTACTGCCCTGTGGCAGTCAACATGGAGTTTGAGGTGTAGCACACCATCACCTGCAAAGGGTGAGGCCTGTCTCCTGCTTGGTCACCTGAATTTGTCCTTGCAATGTGTCTTTTATAATGTATTTGACAATAACTGATGGTGACGCTGGAGAAAACACATGTTCATTCATACTTTCATGTTGTTTTGCAGATGTGGCAATGTAGTGACCAAGCGAGAGCAGTTCCATCGACCTACCGCGGGGAAAGAAAACCCTCTCACTTCGCTCTATTCAGGATTCTCTGGATCTCTTTTTCAGGGTAAGAATTTATACTCTTTCTATAAACATATATAAAACATTCCTCTTTGTTCTCCTTGCAAGATTGTTATGTAGATTATTGTTATTGAAAAACAAGTTTGGTTTATGTTACTTGTATGTTTTGTTCCCGAAAAGGGTAAATATGATTTTGTTAGTAAACTGATTTATTTTAACCCAAAAGCCGATGTCTGTGGTCAGTCGTGAAGCTACCTTACAGAAACAAACCATCTGTTACCTATTGGCTATTTAGTGAGATTGTCCACGCAGAATGATGAGCCAGAGTGGCCACAGAGACCTGTGACAAGAACACAGCAGAGACGGGATCAAAGCGCAACACAGATTATTGTGGAAGATACTCCATTCTCCTCAGAGTCTGAATATGAGGATGTGGACCCCCCAAGACCACTAGCAGCGGAGTGGAGAGATATTTTGTCGCAGCCAGAGTTCCTCACAAGACCGCAAGGTCAAGTCCCCGATGAAGTCAGAGCAGCTTCACCATTCAGAAATCTGGCAACGGTGGACCTACTATCAGAGACTGTTGATCTACCTCTACTTCTTCCCCCTAACGCCGAAGCAGACGGAGATTTCCAGACCTGCAAACTCATGAGGGGTGAAAAAGGTGACACCAACGGGGGAGGGGCGCGCGTAGTGGCGGGCGAGTCAGTGCCGAACAGCGTCACTCGTCGAGAAGCTGACAAACTATGATCATTATGGGTTTTATTTCTTCTTTTGGCAATACCCAAGTGTATATATATATACACACACACACACATACACACTACCGTTCAAAAGTTTGGGGTCACCCAGACAAATTTTCAGTTTCTTCGCAATTGCCTGCATGGAATAGCCTTCATTTCTAAGAACAAGAACAGACTGGTGAGTTTCACATGAAAGTTCTCTTTTTCTGGCCATTTTGAGAGTATAATGGAACCCACAGATGTGATGCTCCAGATACTCAACTAGCTCAAAGGAAGGCCAGTTTTATAGCTTCTCTCACCAGCATCACTGTTTCAGCTGTGCTAACATAATTGCACAAGGGTTTTCTAATCATCCATTAGTCTTCTATGTGATGAGCAAACACAATGTACCATTAGAACACTGGAGTGACAGTTGCTGGAAATGGGCCTCTATACACCTATGTAGATATTTCATTAAAAAACAGCCGTTTCCACCTAGAATAGTCATTTCTGATTAATTTAATGTTATCTTCATTGAAAAAAACAGTGCTTTTCTTTGAAAAATAAGTATAAGTATATTAAGATTTCTAAGAAATCTTAATATACTTCTAAGAAATCTTAATATACTTAAGATTTCTAAGAATATTGTTTTGCTACTACTACATTTCACTTCATAATATTACACGTATATGCCATAATACATATATAAATATATTACACGTATATAATACATGGCACGTATATGCCATAATATGTATAATGTACCAGCCTTTTTATTTTAACCATATTATGTCATACTGTTACACTTTACTTTGAGGAGACGTCACTGTTAGTCTAGAACACTGGAATCTTTCCACCAGGTAAACCTGAACATGCACACCTCTCTCTGTGTGACAGCGATTATAACCGCTAACTAATATATATACACACACACACACACACTTTATACAAAATATATATATGCATAACTATATAGATTATAATTAACTGGAGGATATACTTTTTTCTACACGTAGATCTTAACCCTTAAATATAAACAGGAGCCCGGCCACCCTACGGAGGAAACTCATTTCAGCCACTTGTTTTTTAATTAAAATACAAGTTGGATAAAAATCATTGTCCTCTCCTTATATGTAGTGAGGTGTCGGTAGGTAGAACCGCTGACTCGGCGCTCTCCTGGCTGACGCCACACGCTGCCACGGACTCGCCGCTGCCAGTAATCTCACTCGCTGTCTCTATCAACAACGTTAGCTAACGTGATAGCAAGCTGACTAGCTTGCTATTAAAAAACTGGTGGGAGGGAAATGAAGCCGCTGTAGACATCTTAACGCTGATTGGCCAAGACTCGACACAAAGATCTTCTATTTGCGAAGAGCACAACTCTTTATTTTTTCGTGTCTCACTCTGATCTCAGAAACGCTGGGCGAGTTGACCCCCCCCCCCTCCGAAAAACAAAAACTCTTCGGATCTACACGATTCACGTGGATGACATATTTTCATTTCAAAACGGCGAATTTCGCCGAAAGGTGACAAGTTTGCAGGTATGGATTTCGAAGGAGGAGCCGAGGTGAATGAAGAGGAAGTAACAGAAGAAGTTGAGCTTCCAGTTGAACGCCCCAAGAGGATCAGAAAATCTGTGATTAGACTAGGTTATGATGAGTTGAGAACATCCAACCAGCCGGTGACTGGTCTAAGTCACGGGGTGTTTGTAGGAAGCAGAACATTCAGAGCTTCAATACGTCACCCATGCCAAACCGTTTGGTGCCATGTTGTTTTGCAGATGTGGCAATGTAGTGACCAAGCGAGAGCAGTTCCATGACTTGTCCATCGACCTACCGCGGCGAAAGAAAACCCTCCCACTTCGCTCTATTCAGGATTCTCTGGATCTCTTTTTCAGGGTAAGAATTTCTACTCTTTCTATAAACATATACACTCACCTAAAGGATTATTAGGAACACCTGTTAAATTTCTCATTAATGCAATTATCTAATCAACCAATCACATGGCAGTTGCTTCAATGCATTTAGGGGTGTGGTCCTGGTCAAGACAATCTCCTGAACTCCAAACTGAATGTCAGAATGGGAAAGAAAGGTGATTTAAGCAATTTTGAGCGTGGCATGGTTGTTGGTGCCAGACGGGCCGGTCTGTGTATTTCACAATCTGCTCAGTTACTGGGATTTTCACGCACAACCATTTCTAGGGTTTACAAAGAATGGTGTGAAAAGGGAAAAACATCCAGTATGCGGCAGTCCTGTGGGCGAAAATGCCTTGTTGATGCTAGAGGTCAGAGGAGAATGGGCCGACTGATTCAAGCTGATAGAAGAGCAACTTTGACTGAACCACTCGTTACAACCGAGGTATGCAGCAAAGCATTTGTGAAGCCACAACACGCACAACCTTGAGGCGGATGGGCTACAACAGCAGAAGACCCCACCAGGTACCACTCATCTCCACTACAAATAGGAAAAAGAGGCTACAATTTGCAAGAGCTCACCAAAATTGGACAGTTGAAGACTGGAAAAATGTTGCCTGGTCTGATGAGTCTCGATTTCTGTTGAGACATTCAGATGGTAGAGTCAGAATTTGGCATAAACAGAATGAGAACATGGATCCATCATGCCTTGTTACCACTGTGCAGGCTGGTGGTGGTGGTGTAATGGTGTGGGGGATGTTTTCTTGGCACACTTTAGGCCCCTTAGTGCCAATTGGGCATCGTTTAAATGCCACGGCCTACCTGAGCATTGTTTCTGAACCATGTCCATCCCTTTATGGCCACCATGTACCCATCCTCTGATGGCTACTTCCAGCAGGATAATGCACCATGTCACAAAGCTCGAATCATTTCAAATTGGTTTCTTGAACATGACAATGAGTTCACTGTACTAAAATGGCCCCCACAGTCACCAGATCTCAACCCAATAGAGCATCTTTGGGATGTGGTGGAACGGGAGCTTCGTGCCCTGGATGTGCATCCCACAAATCTCCATCAACTGCAAGATGCTATCCTATCAATATGGGCCAACATTTCTAAAGAATGCTTTCAGCACCTTGGTGAATCAATGCCACGTAGAATTAAGGCAGTTCTGAAGGCGAAAGGGGGTCAAACAAAGTATTAGTATGGTGTTCCTAATAATCCTTTAGGTGAGTGTATAAAACATTCCTCTTTGTAGCAGCTGGTGATTCCCTGATACCTGACCCTGCTGTCCCACTGTGCTGAATCCACACTCTCGGCCAGAGCCAGATCTGCTGAAAACAGACAGCAAACAGCCTTCAGGTAGTCCAACGTCCTTTTGGTTAAGACATTCGGGAAATGGGGTTGATACCGGGGGCAGTCCTGTTTTATTTTGTCTTTTAAAATTAAACCCAGTATATTAGAGGGGTAGCATGAATGTCGCAAAGTAAAATGTATTACAATAACTAGTACTGCATATGTCGATTGTCTTGTTAGTTCCCACTTCACTGAAATCAATCTGGCTTTCTGCATAGAGACAAAAACTGTGTTTAAATGTACGTCTTACGAGAAGTAGCATTGCTATTATCAAACTCGGACATATGGGTCACTTGTATTTAATTTATTACGGTAACTAACTTGTGTATGGGTCAATGTAGCTGTGCTGGATTCCCTGGACTTGACCATGGATGAGAACAAGGAGAACCAGACTCCAGAGAGCGTGCAGCAGCAAGGTGAACTGGACGGGGTCCAGCAGTACAGTCTGGATCAAGAGAGAGAAGAACAGGAGCTACAGCAGGCTTTGGCTCATAGTCTACAGGAGCATGTAAGATCACATGACATCTGCGCAGGGCTTTCCTTTAAGACTGGAGCAATGGTGCTGCGTCTAAATACTGTCATAGCACTATGACGCCATTAAATTACCTGCATTTAATATGCAAACGAGAAGTACGAGTTGAGGGAACTGCCAAATTGTTATTTTGTTCCTTTTCCCGTCCTTATTGAGTAATGCTATGTCATTACAACAACCAGAGCCGTCCGACAGCGAGGCCGAGGCTGCGGTCACCGAGCCGCAAAATGGGGAAGCGGTACTGTTGCTGTTTCACTCCGATACAGAGGACGTAGACTTCTGTGGCTTCAGTGGGGACAGTAACGATGAAGAGTAAAATGTGAGTGTCAGAAGCATTTGATT
Organism: Myoxocephalus aenaeus; assembly: GCA_038501785.1. Lineage (NCBI taxonomy): Eukaryota > Metazoa > Chordata > Actinopteri > Perciformes > Cottidae > Myoxocephalus > Myoxocephalus aenaeus. The sequence continues at coordinate 2,972,004 of JBAMJR010000154.1, forward strand.
GTACAGTGTATCTCTGATGTTTGGTGCCGGGTCTATGTCGACCAATGGACCGCCAACAACAATCCCTGCCCCAAGTGTAGGGTGAGGCCTTCCAAGAGAAGCAGTTTTCAATTACAGGGATGGGGGAGGTTATTGACATGTTGAGGGACACCATCCGTAGTTAAGTTATCAGTTGTTGTTTTTCTTGACATGTGAGTTCTTTGTTTATTGTTTATATGTTCCAAGGTTTATTGTTTAACTCGTTTCGACTCATCAGTGTTGTCAGTCACATTGGGAGCAGCTCCTCTTCTGGTGAGTCCCTGAACTTGACCATGGACGAGAAGAACGAGAACCAGACTCCAGAGAGCGTGCAGCAGCAAGGTGAACTGGACGAGGTCCAGCAGTACAGTCTGGATCAAGAGAGAGAAGAACAGGAGCTACAGCAGACTTTGGCTCAGAGTCTCCAGGAGCATGTAAGATCACATGACATCTGCACAGGGCTTTCCTTTAAGACTGGAGCAATGGTGATGCGTCTAAATACTGTTGTAGCACCATGACGCCATTAAATTACCTGCATTTAATATGCAAACAAGAAGTACGAGTTGAGGGAACTGCTAAATTTTGCTGCTTTTTCTGCTTCTGTCTAGAGATGCGGCAACCATGACTCAAATAGCTGTGTGGTTGTATCTGCTGCTGCACGTTTATACGGCAGTGTAGTCTTTTGTTGGGAAGACATTCTGCCTGCTTCAGGAATAACACGACACACCACTTCCATCTCTCAGTGTCCACAAATACCCTTTATTTTCCACCACAGGCCATTACATCAGTGACGTGTACGACATGAAGAAGCAGTCATGGCTGACCTACAATGACCTGGACGTGTCAAGCACACAGGAAGCCGCTGTACAGCAAGACCGGGACCGCAGAGGATACATCTTCTTCTACATGCATTGGAATGGCCATGTAATTATTACCTTGATCATATGTGTAAATTCTACAATAAATTATGATTTCAGTCCTTTTACTTTAAAAAGTCACCTTTTATTTAATGTGTTACTTTGTGTTTGTTTGTAATTATGTATCCTTATTTTGATAAGTACATGTTATCATTCACACCAAGTGATATTAACTAAACTACTGGATTGACTGAACAACCTAACACAACAAAGTAAAATGTACTTTGGGTAATACAAGTGAATGTGGCAACCCTGCGCATGCTCAGGGGGTGACGTAAGAGAAGAATTTGCACTTTTTTCATCAGCAAAATGACAACAGAAGAACTTGGGAAAGGACGGCTGAGTTTAACCTATCCAGAGACAATTCCTGGACGGGAGCCACTGGGGTAGATTACCCTTTACATTTGTATTTACTCGTCAGTGAAAGTCAGTGTTTTGAGCACTGAATACTTAACGCTAACAGGAACGTGACCGGGTCAGTTTAGGTTAGCTAGTGAGGCTATGTGCTCGTTAACTTGCTTTACAGATGTGGCTCACACCGCTATGTTTTGTGGCAACGTTTTTGGTCCACTTTGGCGCAGTGAGCTCTGTGCTGACACGCTTTCCAGAAATGTCTTCTAAAAATATATATATATTCATGTGCAAGTCCATATGTCAGTTTAAACATGGGAATACCTCCGGATAGCCTACAATGTTAATTCAGACAAGCTAAATTCACTTCTGTCTGTTTAACAGCAATGTGTTGCGGGTAGAAGAGATGTCGTCATCCGCTGCTGGATGGAGTTACTTGGAGGGTCTGGAGAGGAACTTCATCAATAGCAGGGATGTTCCTATGATTATAATAATAAATAAAATAATTATTATTTGACCATAATAAACTTAGCTATGTAAAAGTAAATCAATCAGTAGATACCTAAATACCCAGCATGTAACCAATCTCTTGCTGTGAGCATCTTATTTCTGTTGCATTACTGTATCTGTAGACTGTATTAATCGGCCACTTCAACCTAGTGAATAATCAGGAAGTCTGTTGACCTCAGATTCACATGTTTTTTGACAGGATTTCAGCGAAGATGCCATCTAAGAGGACTATGCTCATCATCTCTTGGAGGTCTTTGTCCTACATGGAAATGCAGCCCAGGAAGGCTTCCCCCTGTCCATGTGTCAGATAGACATTGAGGGAAAAGAAGTTCTTGAGGCGTGCCTTCTGCTTTATCTTTGCAATGAACTTGATGTGCCCACCAAAGTTGAAATACACATTTGAAATGTTTCAGAAGCTCTTTCTTAATGTTGCTTGATGTCCTGAAGATATCTCTCTAGACCAGGGGTGTCAAACATACGGCCCGCGGGCCGGATCCGGCCCGCCAGGGGGTCCAGTCCGGCCCGCAGGATAATTGTAAAAATGTGAGAAAAAAAAAAATGCAAAAAGAAATTTGAAAAAAAAAAAAAAACCTCGGTATGGATTTGAACCACTGATCCTCTGATTGTAAGACATGCATGGTAACCATTGAGCCAAAGACACAATTAATCACAGTACTGACTTTACTAAAAATATTGCCTAACTGCAAGGGAGTCTGCAGAGGAGAGCCCAGGCAGGTAAACAGTGGGCTGATGTCTGAATTGTTGGTCTTTATGTTTCTAGTTTATTGAAGAAAGACCTTAAAACAGGGTTTATCATCCAAAAACCTCCAACAATGATTTAAACAGAGAGTAATATTGTCATTATATATGAGTTATTATGCTGTGATTTTACTGGTACGGCCCACTTGAGGTCAAAATGGGCAGCATGCGGCCCCTTAACTAAAATGAGTTTGACACCCCTGCTCTAGACTGTAAAAGTTGTATTGTTGCATGTCTGTAAACAGTTACCTCTTTCCAAGTGTTGACAAATAAAGGTGCTGTAGTTTCATGTTTTGTGGAAAATTTTGGAGTGAGTGAGTAAACTTAACTTGAGAATTGTCTGAGTAAAAATGACTTACAATTTCTGTGTGGAAATTCGTACCTAGCCTTTTTTAAGTAAACGGCACTCCACATTTTTTTCAGTGTGCATAAGTGAGTGTCTCTTTTCCTCAGCGTATGAGCCAATACGCTCGATCCTTAATTAACCGCCTCGATCTGTCCGGGGGTTTCCTTTGTTACACACAGAGTTGGTGCACCACTGTAAAATGTAATTGCTGACCTTGCTTAAAAAAAACAGTCATTTGTTGACCATACTTGATGAAACTCAGTAAAGAACACTTTCTGGTGAGTATTATTAAACTTATCATCGCAAGTAACCTTTATTTAAAAGAATGAGTGAGGAGGGACCATCTGCGAACAGGACGGGAGCGTTTTTTATTAACTGTGGCCGTCTGACTCACGTGGACTAAACGCACCGTTTTACGGGAGTCACGCAACGTTACTGACATTGAATGAAGATTAAATGTAACGTTAGGTTAAACTGAACGAGGAATAATTCATAATTCAACAACAACCGTATGATGGCAGATCTCTCGGTCATAGCAAGAGTGTCACCGTGTCCCAACTCTACGTTGTTGTTGTTTTTTATGTAAAAAAAACGTCTTATATTGTGATATTTACTGGAAATTACATACAATATAACCAATAGCAAGTAGAAAACTTTAAGCTCCCTTCCTATCTCCCTCCAGTCAATTTGTGACATCCACTTGCGATGAGTAATTTAGTTGTTAAAATTACAAAACAAAAACCTATAAATAATAGAGAAAAAAACACACAGTATATACAATGGGTAGCTAGGACAAGTATTTCTAATCATATTTGCCTGTGAATATGGGAGCAGGGAAATGAGTGAAACTTGCTGTGCGCTAAGTTTTAATCTTGAAATATTCCATTAAACTAATGGATAGTTAGCCGTAAACATGCACCCTGACAAGGAGTTATTTGCAGTTTCACTAATTGATTTTGTTGTTTCTTTTGTAGGCTTTGCAGAAACCTTGCAATGAATTGGAAGTGTAAGTATTGCTTGTTTTCTTCCAAAAAGAGGACTCTATTCAAGCACTACCGCTTAAAACATGGATCCAATGCCAGATTGACTCCAATTCCATGCCTCCACACAGATTGTCTGTGTTCATTCAAGTCATTTAATGCCCTCAAAGTGCATTTGACAAGAATTCACTCCTGTAACGATCATGATGGGCAGATGAGTGGAGCTGATGAAATCCCTGTGATATTTCATTGTCCTCTTTGCAATTTTGTAGAGCCCTGCATCGAACAACTCTTTTTATCCCACTTGAACCAACATCTGAAAAAACAGGAAACGATTCAGTGTCCATATAACAACTGCACTTTTGAGAGCAATGTCTACTCAACATTTAATGCTCATAAATGTAAACAACATGGGCTTTCCAGTCAGAAGCAGTTGAAGTCTGACATTGCCGTGTACATAACGCCTCACAATTCAGATCCAGATGTGGCACAAGATGTACCAGAAAATGAGTATTTTTCCAATGAACCTCTAGATTTTTCCCAAGAGGAAGAGGCTGAAATTAAAAATGTGGATCATTTACAGACTTAACTAGAGCATAATTTAGCCTCACTCTCTTAAACGGCAGGCAGTCTTGCATATATCTGACATGGCAGTACAAGAGGTAATACAACTGAATCAAATTGTCCTTCTCTCAGAGCCCCTTTTCCATAATGCCATTCAGCAAATTCTCAATACATGGCATTAGTGACACAGATTCAGTTGTGAGAGAGATTGTGAATGCTGTCAAAGAGAATAACCTGTTCTTGCAGATGACTGATGCTGGCAAGGCACTCTCTACGGCCAGTAAAAGAACATCATATTTTCAGAAAGAATTTCCGATGGTCATGCCAGTTGAATATAGGCTTGAAAAAGAATCAGTCACTCACTTACAGTACGTGCCAATTCTGAAACGGCTACAAAAACTGTTAAATAGGGCTGATGTTCTAGATACAATTCTCACTCATGATGACGTTGATGGATTTAACACCTATAGAGATGGCAATCTCTATCAAGGAAATTATTTTTTCAGGACTGAGACCTTAAAATTTGATTTTTCTTCTCTTGACTCTTGTCAGGGTTGGGCCTGGTGAAGTCAAAAGTCCGACTCTTGGTAAGAAATAGAAATAAATCATTGCGTCAACCGAGTGGGTAAGAGGGACAACAATGGGGAAAAAGGACACAAACAAAAAAAGCACGAATGGAGAGCCCGTAAATGAAGAAATCTCAAAAGAACAGCTCTCCAGCAAAGGTACAAGATGGCGGAGCTAATGCTAACTCAGCCAGACGACACGGCAAGTTTAATGAAAGTTCTAGAAGAAATACGGGACTTTCGCGAAGACACAAAAACTCAGCTAAATGATATTTCTTCCGAGCTGGCCAACGTTAACCAAAAAATAGCAGAGGCAGAGACACAAATCGAAGGTGTGGAAGATCGAGTTCAAAACTTGGAACCGGTGCTCGGGAAGATGATAAAAGTGATGGATCCACAGGAAAACAAATTACTCGACCAAGAAGGGCAATCACGTCGGGAGAATTTAAGGATATGTAATGTTCCCGCTGTCCCGCTCTGCCTGGGAAGCAGTGAGAGGACCGACACAGTAGGGGACAAGAGAAGAGCGAGGCAAGAGTATTCAGGAGAGACTGAGGGGCTTCAGGAGACAGCCCTCACGCCCTCCAGAAGAGACATAAGTTCTGACTAACCTCAAAAATATTGGTAAACTGAATAGAATCTAAAACGGACGGTGCTACTCAATCTAAGGGATGCATATTGAACATGTTTATTACTTTATTTGTTCTTTATTAACATAGTCCTTTTTATCTCATTTTTTTTACTTGCGTAAATGGGCTTCCATCATGTTCTTCCTGTAATCAGGGAGAGGATTTCACTTTCAACTTCAAAATGGAGACTTTCTGACCATTTACCATGTTTTGTTCAGTTTTGAAATCTACAGCGTGCAAGTAAATTTTAGCCGTTTTGGTTATTTTTCTTCCACCATATTATTTTTATCTCTGTCACATACAAAATACATAGGCTGCTGTTGGGAAGCTTATTTTCTATCTCTGGATCCTAATAATAGCTCATGACTTTAAAACGTGTCTGCTCTCTCTGATGGTTGGAGCAGTGTTATTTATTGTTCCTACCTTACAAATAAACAAAAAGTGAACAAAAATAAAACAAAGGTTTTTCATAATTGAACAAGAGACAAGATAAGAGCGAGGCAAGAGTATTCAGGAGAGACTGAGGGGCTTCAGGAGACAGCCTTAGTTCTGACTAACCTCAAAAATGTTGGTAAACTGAATAGAATCTAAAACGGACGGTGCTACTCAATCTAAGGGATGCATATTGAACATGTTCCATCACTTTATTTGTTATTTATTAACATACAGTCCATTTTACCATTTGAATGTGAATATACACATGGGAGGAGGGATTTATTTTTACGTGCAATGGACACTGGACGCTGCAGTGGGGGCCCTCGACCCATAGGTAGGAGAGGCTTACCCCCACTAGAGGTTCTTTCTAACTCAACCAACGGTCATCTGTTAGAGACCCCAACCTTGGAATCACATTGTTCCTTTTCTTTCATGTATGTTTATTTGTTCTTTCTTGTTCAGGGAGTAGATCAGTTAAGTCCCGTTATGATAAGTTCGTTGATACAATGGCAGACACACACATATGGCTAGTGACAAAGTAAAACTTATTTCTTTTAATGTCAATGGGCTTTTGAATCCAATTAAGCACATGTGGCATATTTACAGGAAACCCATTTAAATGACACAGAGCACGAAAAACTAAAGAGAATGGGCTTTACCAATGTGTTCTTCTCATCATATAAGTCAGGACATAGGAGAGTATTTGCTATTCTTATCTCAAGCAAATCTATTTTGTTAAGGGGGAATATAGAGGGGGATCCTGTTACTCTGTTTAATATAGTATATGCACCCCAGGAAGTGTTGTAGTTTTTCTTTCTCCAGAAAATCACCAATATCATGACAACAGAAACAGAAGGTCTCTTGATATGTGGGGGGGGGGGGGGGGGGGGGGGGGGGACTTAAATGTACGTCTACAGACAAAGTTAAGATTCCTCCAGTAAGAGGACTCATGAAGGGAAGTCCATATATAAGAAAGTCACCACACTTTTTGAGGAAGTTGGGCTAATTGACATATGGAGAGACCTTTTCCCTAACAGACGGGATTACACTTAGTATTCTGCCCCTCATTCCTTATACATGAAAATAGATTATTTTATAACATAAGGATAAGATAAGGATAAGATAAGCAATTGTGGGATTGGGACAATAGACTTAAGTGACCATGCACCTATTCACCTCTCTTTTGATTTTAACTTGAGAACAAAGAATACTACATGGAAACTGAACTCAAGTTTACTCAATGATCAGAATCTTAAGAAACAAATTAGGAAAGAGATTAGTCTTTACCTCGAATTCAATGACAATGGAGAAGTTTCACCTCCCATTCTGTGGGACACGTTAAAGGCTGTCCTAAGTGGAAAAATTATAGCAATATCCTCATATAAAAAGAAAACAAGGAATAACATGCTTGAGGGGTTGTACAACAAACTAAAGGAATTAGAAGAAAAAAACACAAATTGAGTTTAGCAGCAGATACACTAGGGGAAATGAGAATAATTAGAAACAAAATTAACACAAGAAATCAAGAGAAACTTAATGTTTTTGAAACAGAGACACTATGAAAGTGGATCCAAATCAATGAAAATACTAGCATGGAAATTGAAAAAGAAGATGGCAGAAAACACAATCCACAGAATTAGGGATCCAAGAACAAAAGTGATAAAAAAATCGACTAAATGAAATTCAGGAAGCCTTTGAATTATTTTACAAAAAGCTGTACTCTAAAGTTCCGGGGGGAGATGTAACCCACATTGATAGCTATCTGAATTCTCTAAAGTTGCCCACTTTAAATGAAGACAAAAATAGAAGTATGACGGCAGATGTTATATCTGCCGTCATACTTCTATTTTTGTCTTCAAGGTCCCTGGTGATCCTAGTTCCTCTTCCGTTATGGAAGAGGAACTAGGATCAACAGGGACCTGAAGGCTCTTCTTAACAAGAAGAAAGCTGCTTTCAGGTCTGGGGACAGGGATGAGCTCAGGAGAGTCCAGCGCAACCTGAAGGAAGCTTCGATCCTTTAATGTGTGCAGCAAGATGCTGGAGATGTTCTTCCAGTCGGTTGTGGCCAGCGCCCTGTACTTCGCCATAGTCTGCTGGGGGAGCAGCATTGGAGCCGGTGACACCAACAGACTTAACAAGCTAGTTAAGAAAGCCGGCTCCATCATCGGCTGCAAACAGGAGTTTATGGAACAGGTGGTGGAGAGGAGGACACTGAAGAAACTTTTGTCCATATTGGACAACCCGGACCACCCTCTCCACCACCTACTGCAGGGTCAGCGGAGCACTTTCTCTAAGAGATTCCTCACGCTCCGCTGCAACAAGGACCGCTACAGGAGAACATTCCTACCTACGGCGTTACGTCTCTACAATAAGACACTGCTTGCCTGATCCGAGATTTTAATTTTAATTTTATTATTGTTATATATTTTTATTTTTAATATTTTTATTTTTATTATTGTATATATCTTTATCTTTCATCTTTCATCCTGCTGTTTTTATATATTTATCTTTGTAGTAAGTTGCTGCATCCCCGACACCAAATTACCCCTCCGGGATTAATAAAGTATATATTCATTCATTCATTCATTCAGGATCAGCAATTAGTAGGTTAAAATTAAGCAAGTCTCCAGGATCAGATGGCTATACGGCAGAGTGGTATAAGGAATTTAAAAATGAGCTGATCCCTGTGATACTTCCCACACTGAACTGGGCTTTAAAAGAAACCCTTGCAACAACCGAGCCCACGTTAACATCCAGTCCGACTCTGCATTCAGGATGCTCAATAACAAGTAAGGACACGTGATTTTGGGGTTACCGTAAAATGTGGGTTATAAGCCGATACTTTTTTCTTCTTTTTTTCCTGAACTTTGACCCGGGCGGCTAAAATAGGGGTGCGGTTAATTTTGGGACTATTTCCGCCGTCGCTCATCCCCAGAAATAAACATGTCAAAGAAAAAGTAACCAAAAGAGGAGTTATAGAAAACAACCTCATAAAGGTTAACACCACTACTGCAATAGTGCAACACGATAGGATAATTAAATGTGGACTCCTAAATATTAGATCTTTGTCTTCTAAAGCTGTATTAGTAAATGAATTAATATCTGACAACCATATTGATGTATTTTGTCTTACTGAAACCTGGCTGAAACATGAGGAATATGTCAGCCTAAATGAATCTACTCCTCCAAGTCATGTTAATATGCACATTCCTCGAGACACCGGCCGAGGAGGTGGAGTAGCTGCCATCTTTGACTCGGGTCTGCTGATGGGTCCTAAACCTGGATTGAGCTGCAACTCATTTGAAAGCCTCGTTCTTAGTATTTCACATCCAACCTGGAAAACAGTACAGCCGATTCTGTTTGTCGTGGTATACCGAGCACCAGGTTTGTAGTCCGAATTTATATCTGAATTTTCTGAGTTTTTGTCAAGTTTGGTCCTTAAGACTGATAAGGTTATTATTGTAGGTGATTTTAATATTCATGTGGATGTTAGCAATGATAGCCTTAGTGTTGCATTTAGCTTATTGTTAGATTCGATTGGCTTCTGTCAGAGAGTACAGGAACCGACTCACTGCTTTAACCACACCCTCGACCTTGTTCTTACATATGGCATTGACGTGGAGCATTTAGTAGTGTTTCCACAGAACCCTCTTTTATCAGACCATTGCCTTATAACTTTTGAGTTTATGCTACCAGATTGTACAGCGTTAGGCAAGAGTTTTTACACCAGATGTCTAACTGACGGTGCTGTTGCTAGATTTAAGGAAGCGATTCCTTCTGTATTTAATTCATTACCATGTCTCAATATAACAGATGACTCCTGTGCTAACTTTACTCCCTCCCAGATTGATCAGCTCGTCGATAGTGCTACTGGCTCACTGAGAGTGACGCTGGACTCGATAGCCCCTCTAAAAAAGAAAATCATTAAGCAAAGGAGGCTCGCTCCATGGTACAACCCTCAGACCCGCATATTGAAGCAAGCATCACGGAAGCTTGAGGGCATATGGCGCTCCAACGGTCTGGAGGAGTCCCGGTTGGTTTGGCGGGATAGTCTGAGAACATATAAGAAGGCCCTCCGTAACGCCAGAGGAGCCTACTACTCATCACTAATAGAGAAAAACAAGAGCAACCCTAGGTTTCTCTTTAGCACTGTGGCCAGGCTGGCTGAGAGTCATAGCTCGGTGGATCCGTGTATTCCTATAGACCTCAGTAGTAATGACTTTATGAACTTCTTCAATGATAAGATTATGGCCATTAGAGACAGGATCGGTGATCTCCTGCCCTCGACTACTGCCGGTCCATCCTCAGGTGGGATGGCCATGGAGGAGGCTGTGGGCCCTGCTGTGCGTCTGGATGGATTTTTTACCATCAACCTCGACCAACTGTCTTCAATGGTTTCTACTTCTAAATCTTCTACCTGTCTCCTAGACCCTGTTCCGACAAAGCTGTTTAAAGAAGTTTTACCCTTAATTTGTGCCTCTGTATTAGATATTATCAATGGGTCTTTACTAATGGGTCATGTACCACAGTCTTTTAAAGTAGCTGTAATTAAACCTCTTCTTAAAAAGCCCACCCTGGATCCAGAGGTGTTGGCTAACTACAGACCTATCTCTAACCTTCCCTTCCTCTCTAAGATACTGGAGAAGGTAGTCGCAAATCAGTTGTGCGACTTTTTACATAACAATAGTTTATTTGAGGAATTTCAGTCAGGATTTAGAAAGCATCATAGCACAGAGACAGCACTAGTGACAATTACTAATGACCTTCTAGTTGCATCAGATAGGGGACTTGTCTCTGTACTTGTCCTGTTAGACCTTAGTGCAGCATTTGACACCATTGACCATGACATCTTATTACAGAGACTAGACCAGTCAATTGGTATTAAAGGTACAGCATTAAGCTGGTTTAAGTCGTATTTATCAGATAGATCTCAGTTTGTATTTGTAAACGATGAGGCCTCGACGACCACCGCCGTTCGTCATGGAGTTCCACAAGGTTCTGTGCTTGGACCAATTTTATTCACCTTGTATATGCTTCCTTTAGGCAATATTATCAGAAAACACTCCATAAACTTTCACTGTTATGCCGATGATACTCAACTATATCTGTCAATCAAGCCAGATGAAATCCACCAGGTCACTAAACTTCAAGCGTGTCTTAAAGACATCAAAACCTGGATGACCTGCAACTTCCTGTTGCTGAACTCTGACAAGACTGAAGTTATTCTACTCGGCCCAGAACACCTCAGAAATCAACTATCTGACGATATGGTTTCCCTGGATGGCATCGCTCTGGCATCCACCACCACCGTAAGGAATCTCGGAGTTATTTTTGACCAGGACCTATCCTTTGGCTCCCACGTGAAACAGATCTCAAGGACTGCCTTTTTTCACCTACGGAACATCTCAAAGATCCGGCACATCCTGTCTCAAAGCGATGCAGAAACATTGATCCACGCATTTGTTACTTCAAGACTGGATTACTGTAACTCCGTATTATCAGGCTGCTCCGGAAAGTCCCTTGGGTCTCTCCAGCTGATCCAGAATGCTGCAGCTCGTGTACTAACAAGGACTCGGAAGAGAGATCACATTACTCCTGTACTAGCTGCTCTCCACTGGCTTCCTGTAAGATCGAGAATCATATTTAAAATCCTCCTCCTCACCTATAAAGCCTTAGCTGGTGATGCACCATCATATCTTAAAGAGCTTATAGTGCCATATTACCCCACCAGAGCGTTACGCTCACTGAATGCAGGGTTACTTGTGGTTCCCAGAGTCTTAAAAAGTAGGTTGGGGGCTAGAGCTTTCAGTTATCGTGCTCCTCTTCTGTGGAATCAGCTTCCACTTTCAGTCCGGGGGGCAGACACAGTCACCTCATTTAAGAGTAGACTTAAGACTTTCCTCTTTGATAGCGCTTATACTTAGGGCTGTTTCAGGCTTATAGTTAGGGCTGGCTCAGGTTTGCCCTGGTCCAGCCCCTAGATATGCTGCTATAGGCCTAGACTGCTGGGGGACATCTTAGGATACACTGAGCTCCTCTTCTCTTCCTCTTTCGCTCCTCTTCTCTTCCTCTTTCACTCCTCCTCTCCTCTTCTTTCTCTCCATCTGGATAAACTATTGTCTCTTCAATGCACATTACTAACTCTACTTTCTTTTTCCATGGATTCATGGCTGCCTGGAACCGGTCCTGCCCCGGGTCCTACCCCGGGTCCTGCCCCGGGTCCTGCCGCCCCCCCACCCACCCCTCCTGCCATGGATCCATGGCTGCCTGGAACCGGTCCTGCCTGCTGCCATGGCCCTGCTGATGGAACCGGCCTGGAACCGGTCCTGCCTGCTGCCATGGCCCTTCTGATGCCCCCCTCCTCTCTACCGCCTTCTGCTTCATGGATTATCAGGATCATGGACCATGCCTAATACTCATTATATGAATAATTTCTGTCATATTCATTGAATGTGCTGTAACTACGCTATTCATTCTGGCCACATGACATCTATTGCTTCTGTCCATCCGGGGAGAGGGATCCTCCTCTGTTGCTCTCCCTCAGGTTTCTTCCCTTTTTTCCCTGTGAAAGGGTTTTTACTATCTTTCTAGGGGAGTTTTTCCTGATCCGATGTGAGGTCCCGGGACAGGGATGTTATGTGTACAGATTGTAAAGCCCTCCGAGGCAAACTTGTATTTGTGATGTTGGGCTATATAAAATAAACTGAATTGAATTGAATTGAAAGACACGACGTAACGCATACGACGCAGCTTTTAAGCTAAAGGCTATTGACGTGGCCCTTGAAAAGGGAAACCGAGCTACGGCACTAGAACTTGTGATCAACAAGTCCATGGTTCGACGTTGGAGACTGCAGCAGGTAGAACTTACAAGAAGTCTCACAAAGCGTTCAGGGGAAGAAAATGCTACTTGCCCGAACTAGAGAACGAAATAGAGGACTGGGTCCACACACAGAGAGCAGACGGACGTGGTGTTTCAACAGTTCAGATTCGTCTAAAAGCGAAGGAGATCGCGGCAGAAAAGCACATTGAGGATTTCAGAGGCGAACCATAGTGGTGTCTGCGGTTCTTAAAAAGAAAAGGCTTGAGCATCAAAGCATGCACGACTCTCTGCCAACAGCTACCTGCGGACTTTGAAGAAAAACTGTCCAACTTCAGAAACTTCACTCAAGAGAAAATAGCCGAGCATTTTATTGGCCCGCAGGATGTGATTAATATGGATGAGGTTCCACTGACCTTCCTCTCACTCGTACGGTGAATAAGAAAGGTGAGTCATCAGTTACTGTGAAAACTACGGGGCACGAGAAAACGCACTTCACTTGCGTACTAAGCTGCCTATGGTGATTTTCAAAAGGATCACTATGCCGAAGGAGAAGTTCCCCAAAGGCATCGTTGTGCACGTGAACCAGAAGGGGTGGATGAACGTCGCTCATGAAAGCGTGGCTTACCGAGTGCTTTGGCAAGCGAACGGGCGGGTTCTTCCGCCGAAACAAGGCTATGCTAGTAATGGACAGTATGAGGGCACACATCCGCCTGGAAGGAGTCACCATGCACCAGGCTGACCCTGCCACTGTGTCGAGGGCAGTGGACAGATTTTTGTTTTTTGATTTCCTCCCAACACTAAATGGACAATTAATAGGTTGATTGTCCTCAATTCGGTAATTATATAATGTATTTTTTTTTTATATTGTCATTTTTATATATTATGTTACTGTTTTGGAGTAATATAAAAAAAGAGGATTGATTTTTGATTTACTTATTTAACACAATTATAGCAATAAATACCATTAACATTAGATATCAGAGAAAATAAACAGCAATAAATACGTCTGTAATACATATACAAATTAAAGAAAGATTTTTGTTTTTTTGTTTTGTTTCACCCCTCTAGGGTTGACGATGCAGCTTAAAGATTCTAAGCAATCGTTGTGAAATATTCACGCGAGTAGATTACATCTTAAGTCAATGCATAGGTTGCGGAAAAGCGAATCTTTCGCCGGGCAGCCCGCGAATGAGGCGATTTCTATAACAACTAGAAATGGTTGTTATTCCTTCCATGGTGGATAGCGGAAATGAAAACAGTTTTACGGAGAAAGCTGCGCCCTCTTTCCGCTGCGAATGGTTGCAAAAAAGCAAATTAACTACATAAAGTCGAGCGACTAAAGTCAGGCGAAAAAGTGTTGCGAAAATTCACAACTCTTTTGGTGTGAACACGGCATTATGCACACAAATTTGGAGTACCATTTACTTAAAAAAGGCTAGCTAACAATTTCCACACAGAAATTGTTAGTAATTTTTACTCAGACAATTCTCAAGTTAAGTTTACTCACTACTAAGAATGTTTTTTCTTCCAAAATTTAAGTAAATTTTACTTGAAAATTACTTCCTTAGACATAACATTTACTCAGCCTTTGATAGTAATCTTTACTCAGGCTACACTGAAAAACATTTGGAGTGACATTTACTTTAAAAAAGCTAGGTAACAATTTCCACACAGAAATTATGAGTACCATTTACTCAGAAAATTATCAAGTTAAGTTTACTTACTAGTAAGAATTGTCATTTATCCAAAATGTTCAAACAAATTTTACTTTCAAATTTCTTCCTTAAACATAAAATGTACTCGCCTTTCGATAGTAATTTTTACTCAGGCTACCTTTGCATCTAATTACAAAACCCCTGTAAACATAATTTAATATGTCATGGTTATAACTTTTCTTAACTGTTTCTATTGAAGAATATTACATAATATTTACATAATAAGTCATCCATCTACCACTACTCTACACCACTATTCAAATATAAATGTATTGCATTTATTAATCAGGGCTAAATAAAACAGTAAAGCTTCCACAAAAACATGAAACGACAGCTGCTTTTAAACTACAGCACCTTTATTTGTCAACACTTGGAAAGAGGTAACTGTTTACAGACATGCAACAATACAACTTTTACAGTCTGGAGATATATCTTCAGGACATCAAGCAACATTAAGAAAGAGCTTCTGAAACATTTCAAATGTGCATTTCAACTCACGTCAAGTTCATTGCAAAGATAAAGCAGAAGGCAAGCCTCAAGAACTTCTTTTCCCTCGATGTCTATCTGACACATGGACAGGGGGAAGCCTTCCTGGGCTGCATTTCCATGTAGGACAAAGACCTCCAAGAGATGATGAGCATAGTCTTCTTAGATGGCATCTTTGCTGAAATCCTGTCAAAAACATGTGAATCAGAGGTCAACAGACTTCCTGATTATTCACTAGGTTGAAGTGGCCGATTAATACAGTCTACAGATACAGTAATGCAACAGAAATAAGATGTTCACAGCAAGAGATTGGTTACATGCTGGGTATTTAGGTATCTACTGATTGATTTACTTTTACATAGATACGTTTATTATGGTCAAAATAATCATAGGAACACCCCTGCTATTGATGAAGTTCCTCTCCAGACCCTCCAAGTAACTCCATCCAGCAGCGGATGACGACATGTCTTCTGCCCGCAACACATTGCTGTTAAACAGACAGAAGTGAATTTAGCTTGTCTGAATTAACATTGTAGGATATTGGAGGAATGCCCATGTTATACATGAATAAATACTGTATATATATATATATATTTTTTTTTAGACGACATTTCTGTAAAGCGTGTCAGCACAGATCTCACTGCGCCAAAGTGGACCAAAAACATTGCCACAAAACGTAGCGGTGTGAGCCACATCTGTAAAGCAAGTTAACGAGCACATAGCCTCACTAGCTAACCTAAACTGACCGGGTCACGTTCCTGTTAGCATTAAGTATTCAGTGCTCAAACACTGACGAGTAAATACGAATGTAAAGGGTAATTAAACATATAACCTACCGCAGTGGCTCCCGTCCATGAATTGTCTTTGGATAGGTTAAACTCGGCCGTCCTTTCCCAAGTTCTTCTGTTGTCGTTTTGCTGATGGAAAAAGTGCAAATTCTTCTCTGACGTCACCCCTTTAGGGAAATGAAATTCAGACCCGTTTTTTGTACATAATCTGAACGCTGGGACACTGATGATTCATTTGATTAATTAAATTAAGGTCTCCCAATTTTCGGGTTGATACCAGTTGTTACACAGATGAATTAAACAGTATCTTACCACAAACGAAATTAAAAAAATACCTCATTAAGATCCCAAGAATTGGATAGAAATAGAACCCATTTAATTCAGATATCTTGAGATGCTAGGTCAAGGGACCCCTTTGAAAATCACCATGCCAGTCTTCCTTTGCCAAAATTCTGCTCAACTTTGGAGCGTTATTCTGCCCCTGACGAGCTAGCACAAGGTGCTCTACGTTCATGATACCAGCATCTTCACGTTAGCTTTAAGATTGAACGCGCTAAAGCCTTTTCAAGACATTAATGTCGGCAGAGGGTTAAACATACTTAAATATCTACCAGAGACGAGTACTGCCAACGGAAACTGGCACCAAACAAAATATAATAATAATACATTTAATTTATATAGCGCTTTTCGTGGTACTCAAAGACACTTGACAAAACATTTTAAAAATCATTATATAAGCTGTACAATAAAAGCAGATAAATAAAAATAAAAACAATAAGAACATGGAGCACACAGTCACACAATGAGATTTCAACATTGTTCTTTCACTCAGGCCACATCTGCTTGCTCATTAGATGATTGCCATGACATAAGCTAATTAAGATCCTTTAAGTAAACAAAAGTACACACTTCAGTGAGATCAATGATATTTTCCACAAAGTACTTTAATGTAACACCAGTTCAGCCTGGAAAGTAACAACATAGCATTACTCAATAAGGACAGGAAAAGGAAAAAAATAACAATTTGGCGATTTCTTGTTTGCATATTAAATGCAGGTAATTTAATGGCGTCATGGTGCTACAACAGTATTTAGACGCAGCACCATTGCTCCTGTCTTAAAGGAAAGCCCTGCGCAGATGTCATGTGATCTTACATGCTCCTGGAGACTCTGAGCCAAAGTCTGCTGTAGCTCCTGTTCTTCTCTCTCCTGATCCAGACTGTACTGCTGGACCACGTCCAGTTCACCTTGCTGCTGCACGCTCTCTGGAGTCTGGTTCTCTTTCTTCTCGTCCATGGTCAAGTTCAGGGACTCACCAGAAGAGGAGCTGCTCCCAATGTGACTGACAACACTGATGAGTCGAAAAGAGTTAAACAATAAACCTTGGAACATATAAACAATAAACAAAGAACTCACATATCAAGAAAAAAACTAATTGATAACTTAACTACGGATGGTGTCCCTCAACATGTCAATAACCTCCCCCATCCCTGTAATTGAAAACTGCTTCTCTTGGAAGGCCTCACCCTACACTTGGGGCAGGGATTGTTGTTGGCGGTCCATTGGTCGACACAGACCCGGCACCAAACATCAGAGATACACTGTACAATCAAATGCTTCTGACACTCACATTTTACTCTTCATCGTTACTGTCCCCGCTGAAGCCACAGAAGTCTTCGTCCTCTGTATCGGAGTGAAACAGCAACAGTACCGCTTCCCCATTTTGCGGCTCGGTGACCACAGCCTCGGCCTCGCTGTCGGACGACTCTGGGGCTCGGTCGAGGTTCCTGCTGCTGCATCGTCTGATACAGATGAGTGTTAAAGCTGTACCGTTTCAGGTTTACGATAAGCACCCTGCAGGGAGAACAGATCCATCACAAATTCAGAATATCATTTCTTTGTTTGTCAAGTGCTTCTTTTATTCTACTATTGATCAATGGATGCTTACAGGAAGTACCAGTCGTGGTTCTAATATAACCTTTATATAATATAACGCATCCTGTGCTGCCGGCCATTGTATGCCCAATTTGGACGCGGCCCGTTTGCAGACCCCGTCCACTGGGGGGACAACATCGGATGCCTAGAGGGTCTGGACAGCTGGGACAGGAAATGTGGAGTCATCCTCCTCATCTTCCATGTTGTCCATGTCGAGGAGGTCAGAGTTGGCATCGCCCTCTGTGTCCTCACCACCTGGCTCCAGTTCGAGGAGCTCCTCGAAAAGTGGAGGCATTTCCGGGCACTCAGCGTCCATCATGTGCGCCCAGCTCGAAGAGGCTCGCGGCAGATGGTTGATGTTGTGGCTTTCGGGGCGGTTCCCGACAGGCATGGGTCCTGCTTAGTGGATACCGCCACTCTGAGCCTCCTTTCCAGGACCTTCTCAGGCATTGAGGCACAGTGCAGACATGACTGTGGGACTGCCACCGATGCCTGAGCGTGTTTAGCGCCCATGCAGGCTATGCACATCGGATGAGGGTCCCTGCCCGAGATGGACATGACGCAGGGCACTGGCGGGATGCAGCCTCTTTAGCCTTCGGTTCCGACCCTTTGGTGGGGGTAGCGGCCGACATGGCAACTGGGAAGGGAGGGAAATATATGAACAATTAGCCGCACTTAGCCTGACGGTAAATTGTTCTAGCAAACGTGCAAACTAATAGTGTACCGTAAGAGTTCGCTCGTCGTGCGACGTTAGCAGAACCAGGGTACTCGGCTCAGCTAGCAAGCTAATGCTAACTGAGACCTGCCTTCCTGTTTTATTTTGTAGTTTGTGTCTCTGGTATCCTCTGTGTCCCCGCACTTCCGGTTGTCTGCCTCCTGTGTGTGTCTCCTGATTGCTCATTCCCTTCACCTCCCCTCATGGTTTCCACCTGTGTGTCATTACCTTCACCCTCCCCTTGTAAAACCCTGTCTGTCTGTGTTTTATATATGTTTATAGAAAGAGTAGAAATTCTTACCCTGAAAATGCTCGCACTCCTCCAATGAGCGTTTTTGGGTACAGCAAAGGCATCCAGATTTCTCGGTCTTCCTGTTGGTTTCATCTGCTGTTGGTTTCCTAGCTTCCTCGGGCCAGTCCATAGAGGCTACTGTGGCGGCAACAATGTTTCCCCTCACTCTGTTGCTGGGCTGGGATATAAACCTTGTCCCGGCAACACCAGTTGATGTGTCCTGTATGTCACCAAACAGAGGGTCAGAAAGAACTCCGACACAACGCTCAATGAATGTGACCAGATCCATGAAGTGATCCATGTATGCTGTTGCAATCCTATACTGATTTCCAAAGTGGTTTTGAAGAAGACCCTTAGCCACTGCATAGGCACGCTCCGGAGCCATATGCTGGCAGCTACGCACCACTTCTCGTGGCTGTCATCTTGTAAACTGTTCCAAATAATATAAACAATCCGCTCTTCCTGCCTTTTCCTCCACTCCTTGTTCAAAGGCTTTAATAAAGGTGTTGTACTGTAGAGGGTCCCTTTCAAATGTGGGAATATCTCGTGCTGGCAGAGATGATGAATGCTGCCGGTGCACCAGCGCGTCCGTTATTTCATTTTGCCTGTGCATGATGCCAATTATGTCAATTTAGACATTAAATAAAACTTATTTGTAATCTACATGCAACACAACAGTGCCGTAATACGTCACAATAAAGGGCTGATCCTGCAGCAACACTATGCTGACTGTTTTCCTCTCATGGATAAAGGGGGAGGGATTCTGTAGAATAATATTTATAATTTGTGTTATTACAGTTTTTTCCTAGATGTGGTGTAATAAAGAATCCAATTAATGTTTACAGGTAGAAGGATCAATTGGATCAACAATTGGTTCCTGATTATTGTTTATAACATAATTATGTGATTGAATAGATTAGTTTAAATTGTTGTGATCATTACTTGTTCCCACCTCCTCGATATGTCATTAGCAGAGAAAAGAGGAGTCTGCTCGATGTTTGGCCAAATTTGTTGCACCTTCATCCCGAATAACACAGCCCCAGATGGATCTTTTACTAAGGCCTTAGACCAGGGGTGTCAAACATACGGCCCGCCAGGGGGTCGAGTCCGGCCCGCGGGATAATTGTTAAAATTGCAGGGGGAGAAAAAGAGGAAAAAAATAGCTGAGCCAGGGCTCGCACCACCGATCCTCTGATTGAAAGACGGGAATGCTAACCATTGAGCCACAGTCGCAATCGATTGGAGCACTGACCATTACTATATATATTGCCAACTGGTCATATTCATTTGTGGTGTTGATGAGACTTTGGCAGTCACCGAGGAGTTCCTCGAGTTGATACCCATGACAGACACCACTACAGCCAATTACATTTTTAGCGCTCTCGTTGAAGCGCTGGACCGGGTTGGAGTGGACTGTACCCGTTCTGTCAGTGTGGCTACAGACGGTGCACCATCAATGATTGGGAGAAAAACCGTCGTGATGACATTCAAGGAGAAAGTACAAGCTGCAAATGGAGGATAACGTTTTTGGACATTTCACTGTATTTTTCACCACAAGGGATTGTGTTGCAAGTCGTTAAAAATGGATCAAGTCATGAAAGTGGCGGTCTTTATGTTTCTAGTTTATTGTAGAAAGACCTTAAAATAGGGTTTATCATCCAAAAACCTTCACCAATGATTTAAATATTGTCGTTATGTATGCGTTATTATGCTGTGATTTTACTGGTCTGGCCCACTTGAGATCGAAATGGGCCCCTTAACTAAGCCTGAGTTTACTCGCTCGACTTTATGTGGTTAATTCGCTTTTTCGCAACGGAAAGGGGGCGCGGCTTCAGCCCCTTTCCGCTGCGAATCTCCTTCTTCATTTCCGCTATCGACCATGGAAAAAGTAACAATTATTTCGGCGTTATACTTGTGGAAATACCACAAACGTCGGAACACCAAACGCCGTTGTGTTTGGGTTCACAACACCATGCGTAAACGCACACAGCTCGGTGAATTTCATTGACTCCTCCAGGAACTGCGTCTGGATAACTGCCGCTTCCAGCGCTACTTCAGGCTAAACGTTAGCCAGTTTGATGACCTGTTGGCTCGGATCGGTGCCAGGATCTCTCGGTTGGACACCAACTACAGGTGCTCAATCTCAGCTGCGGCGCGCCTGTCCATCCGTCTCCAGTGAGTGGCAGTTTCATAAAATATATTCATGCTTTTTGTCTGGTCCATCCACAAGATGTCAAGCAAGCCACTTTTTAATTTTGACACTGTAATTACATTGTGATTTCTCATCACATTTTTTGTCCTTTAAAGTTACATACACACAACATATACAGTATATGATAGTACCTTGTTTATTTTGCATCCATGTTAAAACTCAAATAAAAAAACTTCCTATAGCAAAACAAAGTAGTAATGGTAAAAGTTAGTTTTGTACCCTGTTTAAACTATAATGATAACACTGGACTAAAACATAGCTTTTACAAGCAACAGAAAGGTGATCACATCACAGATGAACATTAGCAGACACTTTGCTATGGTGTTACTTTTTCAGACATATGAATCTTTTCCTTATAAGTTAATCAGACTGTGATGTTGCGTCTTCACTTGTCAACTGACCTGCCCTTTCACTCCCTGATGGCCCTGCTGCTGCCTCTGCTCTTTCCTCCTGGACTGGCCTCGTACTATCGGACTCTGCAGTCCTGACTTCCTCGGCCCTCCGCCCCATGTTCCCGCTCGTCTCCCGCGGCGTAATAAAGGGGTCGAGGAAAGACAAGACCGCAGAATACTTCCACTTTTTTACTGTCTTGGCTCCTGAGCCACTTCTTTTTTCGTTTTCCCTTTTCTTCTCTTTGAGGTAAGTGTCCCTCAGCCCCTTCCATTTTTGGCGGCATAACTCATCTGACATGAAAGACATATGCCGGCGGTTGGTTCATAGTAAAGTACAACAAATAGCTAGAATAAAAGCATATACATATAATCAAAACTTACCAGGTAGTCCCACGGCTTCGCTGATGGCTCTCCAGGCAACATCCTTCTTTATCCGGTTTCAATATTCGTATGAATACGTATTACAAAGCTCCGGGTAGCCGCAGACAGCAACGATCAGTGAGTCCTCCATTTTGCTGATGCAACAACAACGACCGGACGGCGGTGACGGGCGGAGCTTCTCAACGCTGATTGGCTTTCACAACTCAGCGTCAGGCAAATTTTTCCCCAGAGTTGAAATATTTGTGGCGGTCTTTATGTTTCTATTAGCGAATAGTTGCTTTTTCGCAACTATTCGCGTCTGTGCATTGACTTAACACTCAGGCAGAGAAATTGCGAGAAAGTGAGAACCGACAACGATGGAATGGATGACCATGATGAGGAACCACATTACCATTTACCTTAAACACACATTGCTGCTAACCTTTGCATATAATCCATATAGCCATACATCATAGGGGTGTGCCAGGACGATGCTTATATTTGCTTATGTGCTTACACAAAACAGTCAGTAAGTAAGAAGGTTTTAAGCTCCTAGGGACAACGGATTCCTAGCATAACAGAAAAAGAACTACTGACAAGAGTGTTTAGCTTAGCTTTTTGCCTATTTTAATATGTTGATATGTTTTTTACCTTGCACATGTTTCCACAGTCTGCCGGTAATAAATACACACACATACTAACTGATACGTTCATACATAAAGATAGGGCACATGACACATTGTTTGTTACGTAATATAGATTACGTAAAGATAGGGAGATGACATTTGTATGCTTACATTCATTAAGTTTACATGATGAATTATGTAAAAAGGGGGATTGATAATCATTATTAATAATCAGCTGACAATAAAAGTGTTATACTGTGTGTGTGTGAACCAAGCACAGCCGAGGGTGTCCAAGGCCAGATGTAGCGAGTATGGCGTTAGCAGGAGAAAGTGTAGATTCGGCTGTGATTATGAGATAAAGGTTGATGCATTTCGACAGTCGAAGGCACACTGCACTTTCAACATTCACAAATGTTTTAATATTAAACACATAGATAAGAGAGATACAGACAGCGTTGTACGCAATGTGTCGAAGTCACTGGGATGGAGACTACCTCCCCCTTCTGATAGTTAGAGCCATAATAGCCATAATAAATGACGTCCGAACAATGAGATAAAAAGGTGATGTCTCCTGTGTAAAATGTGTGCTTCTGCCCCAGCTTGAGAGCTGGTTGAACCACACCTGCTTTTGCAATCGCAGCGCTTGTTACTTTACTTGTGATCAAGGTAAATAAATTACCAGAACGAGAAGTTGTTTGACTGAATTCTTCCAGAGGCTCGACCAGGCATCCAATATATGATACACAATTTCAGTGGCGCTTTCTACCCTCATTATCTGCCATTACACCTCATGAAAAGTAAGTCTTCAGTGGTCAACTGCGCATGCGCTGCCGAGCGTGGCCATGTTCGCCAATGGTCCCTCCACACTCATTAACCAGATTTAGCCTCAATGAAGCCAGTGGCGGTGGTGCCGCTACTACTCATGATGCTGGAGCTGGTCTGGGACCCACTGCTGCCAAAAGGTGAGCTGGACATTGAAGTAGTTTGAGGGTTAGCGGGATTCATGGCGCAGATATCAGCGGGTGTTTAGTATCCTTGGTTATTTGTTGAGATATATTTTTCTCACCCAGTCATTCAAGCGACATAAATATGCAACACCGAGTCCGTCTCTCAAGTTTTCCAGTGTAACACCCTATCACGTAAAAGGCAAGAGGACACTATGAGGACAGGAACGAATAAGATTAGCTTCATGGCTCGGTCTCTAGCATGAGCTAACGACACAAACATTGTATAAGTTAGCGATGTAAATTTTGTTCCATTGCCCTTTTTAAAATTGTTAAATTAACACAACCCAAAAAATACTGCAGTGATAATACGACAAAAGCCTCACCTTCCACAGCTTGTATTGCTTGGTTTTGCTCAGCCTTGTTCTGTTGGGTGTTTTGATTACCAGAGGCTTTAACGGTACAAAACAAACTGTTTAGTTTCAAACACATGTTCTCACATCCCGTTCTGGTCCAACAGTTTGTACTTACAACTTCATGTCCCCAAACTACATCCCTCATAATCCCTATCGTTCGCAACCGAGCGTCCTCGTTACGTCATCACAACAACCAACACGTGAATCTGTCCAATCTTGTTCCTCTTCCTGGGTCGAGTGCTGGCACTAATGAATAAGTAAGTACCTTTAGTTCCAACTTGCATCACACAACGCATGAGTTTCAAGGCTATGATAACGTGCGTTAATCAATGACAATGTTTGTACTGGGTATTTGCAAGAACCCACACATCACCGTGCATGTACAGCAAAATTATTGTCAGCTTTTATTCCACTGTGACTGAGTTTAATAAGGCATTGTCTAATTTAATCTTTAAATTAAAAATAAAGATCCACTTTGTACTATGAAAACACCACAGAGCAATCAGTTCACTCCAAGTCAAAAACCTAAATTTGGAGGAATATCGTGACTCTTTCCTTTCAAACCATTTTCACCTTACCCGCACACACACACACACACACACACACACACACGCTTATTAAATGAGAAATGAAAGATGGCCTTTCCATCCCCAAAGGATAAAACAGTAACCTTTCATCTGGACCATAACCCTGTCCCTTTTTTACTGACCACAGTCCACGTGTCGTCTAGTATAAGCTCAGTCAGGAGTGATCTCCCAAAACAACTCAGTAATCACTTATTATGCCTACCGGTCTGACTGACCTTCACAAAGTAACTGAGCTTTCTGTAAATTGAGTGAATTTGCTTTCTAAGTGGATGGAGGTAGCCACATGGCCCTTTATGCACACACACACACACACACACACACACACACACACACACTCCTACAGTTCACCCCACCTTTAGACACCTTGTGACTTCCGTGAGAAGTGTAAATGCGGCTGCATCTTTCAAGGACAATGGGTTCTACTTCTCCACAGGCTAAATTGAACACATTGTAATTACAGCATGCCCTTGATATTGCACTTTTTCAAATAGGGCTTGCTGCTGACACTATTTCATGGTTGCACCTCCTTTAAAAAGAAAATGTCCTTCACAGAGAGACGTGTTGAGTATTTTCCCAACGTGATGAGCTCCGGGCACAAGATAACTGTTACCGCGATATATTATTGTAACTGGGATTTATAATGATGGTAAGGATGATGAGGATGAGCATTATTGTGGTGGCAGCTGAAGTGGTTATTGCCTCAGGGGAATCGTTTGACATTTCATGAAATACGATTATTCACTTTTCTGCTAAGAGTAAGACGAGAGGATCGATACCACTTTCTTGTCTGTAGCGGGAATCAGCAGGTGATTAGCTCCGCATAAAGACTGGAAGCAGAGGGAAAGAGCAAACCTGTCTGTCTGCAGATCAAAAATATGGTGACCAGCACTTCTTAAGTTCACAACGTGTTATTGGATGAGCTTCAGAGGGGGGCTTGCTGTTGCCTCCTGCTTCCAGTCTTTGGGCTAAGCCGAATTGTCTATTGGCTTTAGCTTCACACTTATTGCACAGTCAATATCGAAGGTATAACGATTGCAGGTGTCATCGTTTCTGAAAGCCCCTTGAGGCAAATGAGTGATTTGTGATATTAGACTATGAATAAAATTGACTTGACTTGATTTGACAAAAGCTGGCATTCATACTTGTCTAAAAAAACACTTAAATGAATTGCATTAACAAACCAGCTGAAGGCTGCTTGATTTAACAGCTCTGCCAACTGATGTTACCACTGTGAGGCTGTTCAAGGTGTCTGGAGGGCCAAAGAAAGCTTCTGAAAGTCATCTTGTCATCTTTATTTTTGGCACAGTGGTTAAATGTGCTAATTATCTATCTCTACCATCGGAGGAGGTTGGGCAAAGACCGGGAGATTAATGGCAGTTTAGGATAGATTCATTCACACTCTAAAAGATGCTGCAGGTGTAATAATAGCATTTTAGGCAGAGTGGTGACCACTCTTTCCTAATCTACTTTTCATGGTGAGAATATTTAACACAGTGAGGTGTGAACAGAAGGAGCAACAAGTTCGTCACATTTAGCAATCACGCAGCCCAAAGGGCTTCACAAAGCGAGATCAAAACAGGACAGACACAATCATTTGACAATAACAAACAGAATGTTGCAAGACAAAAAATAACAAACAATAAAATGTTAAAATTAATAACAGTCACTAGAATTAAAAAAGCACAAGAGATAGAAATTGTAGGCAGTGAAAAACCAATGATTAGACAAATTTAATATAAAACTAAGGCAATAAATGACGAGGCTAAAAAGATATGTCTATTAAAATAAAAGTGTCCACAGAGGTGGAGTCCCTCCGATCCTCAGGCAGACTGTTCCAGACTTAAGGGCCACAGTGACTGAACACTGATGTGTTTTTGTTGAGATCCTTTGGACAACAAGGAGGCCAGCAAGAGATCTGAGGGACCTGCAGAAGTAGGTAAATATCAAAAAAAGCTGAGAGATAGTGCCAGGACATTCTGTATTTTAAATACTTGAAAGAACATCTTAAATTCTTAAACTGAGGGGCATTTAATGCAATGACTTTAAAATAGGAGTCATACAGTGTATGTGGACTCTGTCTTGTCTTCATCAGTACTAGGGTCACTGCGTTATATATTGATGGCCAACTGTTTTTTTTTTTGGGTGAACCAAAGAAGAGAGCATTGCAATAGTCACGTCTAGAGGTTATAAAATCATGAATTAGTTGTTCTGTGTCAGCCTGAGAGAGAAATGGTCTCACCTAATCGATGATTTTAAAAGGATCAATTGACACTAAGACTTTGTAATGTGGCTTCAAAGCTGAGGTCAGAATCCAAAGGTTTTTGACCTGCTTCTTGGTGTGAAGGGCTAATGGCTGAAGGCATACAGACTGCCTCTGGTCCTTTGGATTCAGCAGCAGTAGGAAGATGTGACATCTATACATTTGTCTCATATAAACGTTGCACTAACCCTGCAGTTCTTTCTTTATTACGTCAATAAATAGCTTTGGTTGGGGATGCCTTAACCGTAGTCTCCAAATCCTCACCACTCCCTGCACTTTAGTAAGACAGGTCCCACATTTCACACAGGAGAACACATATAGACACAATAGTTGGTACAAACCTATATCTGCAGGTTGATTAGATTGATAGGTATCATCATAGATGTAAAAAAAAAAGAGGTGTATTTGCGAGGGGAATGAGGGAAATGTAGCCTTTATTAAATCTCTGCTTCTTCACCACAGGAGGCCGCCTAATTGCTGCCTGAGACATACAGCAATTTCCACCCAATTTATTCTTGGCATGCATAGTGTTCAGGACACTCTGCTGCATGCACACAATGCCAGGTAGGCCTGCCTATTGCACTCAGCTGATTAGGTTATCACTGTACAATGTGCAAGCTCATTAAACCTTGTTGATTGACACAACAGCCGTAGCAGCTCTTACGGCTGTTCATAATGAATCTGCATGAGAAAATAAAAGGCTGTTTAATGTCTTACAGCAGTGACATTAACTCCTGGCTGTATCTGCCCCCACCTCTGTGATGTGTTTGAAATGAGGAGTTGTCGTTATGTAGCCGTCCTCTCTGACTCAAAGCAACGCTCTGTCTCCAAGGTGACAACACATTTATTGTAGCCATGGACACCACATCTATCACCCTGTGCGAGGCAGTCAGTGACTTGAAAATCAAAGAGTCATCACTCATGATGATGTCAGATGAGTTCAACTATGTCTTTCACAAACACAGCAAAAATGCAACGACAGCAACTATTACACTTGAAAATATAAAGCCGCAGCACCAGTCAGAAAAGATGCTGACTGACGGAGAAATCAATGCGTATCAATTGCTCGGCTATTGGGTGCGTAGCATGAGGTGAATGACAAGCATGTCCCTTGGCCTGATGATATGATATTCCCAGCGAGGTCATCACAGTCTCTCCTTGTCCTGTAGCCGCTCTGAATTTGTATTATTGAGCTCAAGCCCTCCAGCTGTTTGGAGTGCTATATTTCAAGTAATTGAGTCGTGGGATACGAGAGTTGAGCTACAGAGTGTGTGTGTGTGTGTGTGTGTGTGTGTGTGTGTGTGTGTGTGTGTGTGTGTGTGTTTGTGTGTGTGTGTGTGTGTGTGATAGATGTTTTGACTGGCATGTCAAAGGTAATTGAGTCGTATAAGAGAGTGAACTCGCCAGCTGTCAGTCTCTTATAAGCTGAATCCATCAGAATGCAGCACTCCCTGTACCCTAAAGAGGTGTGTGTGTGTGTGTGTGTGTGTGTGTGTGTGTGTGTGTGTGTGTGTGTGTGTGTGTGTGTGTGTGTGTGTGTGTGTGTGTGTGTTTATAGTCCCCCATCCTCATTTCTCCTTTAATTCAACGAAACACTTTTCTCATTTTCTGAGTGAGTTCTTACATAAAATGTGTGTTTTACTGACAACAACAAAAAGAAAATCTTCATGTATGCCAAAACCTTTTGTGTTGCTCCTTGTGCAAAAATGTCAAAATACAATACACCTGAACATCAAATCCTGCAGTCTGCCTGATAGATTTTGTACAGGCCAAACACAATATACAGATTCACATCTTTCTGTTGAGATAACAATTCACCCAGCGATGGTCACATCATTGTTTACGTGTGAGTAGAAAAGTTCCTCATGCACCTGCATCTGTGCTGCAGCTATGCGGCTCATTATTGCCAGTGTCAGCATTTCTGCCTCAACGATCATTACATTAACTATATGTTTTCACACACAGACTTCATTTTTGGTGACTTTATTTTGGTAGTCTGTGAAGTTTTTATCAAACAGAAAATAGAAGGGTGAGCCTTCTAAGGTTTTGATGCGGGATTCAACGCCACAGAATCAAATCATCGAACCTCAAGGACAGAGCTGAACGGGCAACAGCTGTGCTCGTCTGCACATAATCTGAGTCGGCATCCTCCAAGGTCACACTGAGTGTGAGCTAGATGTTATGGCAATACCAATAGTCAACCTGGGAAGAGGGGAAAACCTCAACGATCACCCATAAAAAAAAAGTAATTTAAAAATATATAAAATCCTTCAGTCACTGTTTGAACGAGCACGACGGTTCTATTCCAACGTCACGAGCCTTTTACTCCATATTCCCCATGTCGGGTTGTTTTTTTATCTTACGAGTTGGATGCTGTAGAACTTCCAATGATTGTATGTTAAATCTAAGTAATTGACAGTCAAAAACAGTTGGTTCAAATCTTTAGTTTTTTGGTCTTTGTTCATTTTAGTACAGGATAGACTTCAAACTATTACTCATCACCTACAAAGCCCTAAACAACCTGGCCCCTCCCTACCTTTCAGACCTCCTCCCCCTCCAC
The DNA here is from genome assembly GCA_038501785.1 of Myoxocephalus aenaeus. Taxonomy (NCBI): domain Eukaryota; kingdom Metazoa; phylum Chordata; class Actinopteri; order Perciformes; family Cottidae; genus Myoxocephalus; species Myoxocephalus aenaeus. Next base: position 3,001,186 of record JBAMJR010000154.1, read on the forward strand.
GCCCCAACCCGTTGCTTCAGGTCCGCCGGTACAAACACTCTGAAGACCATCAGGACCAAGCGCCGGACCTGGGGTGACAGGGCCTTCTCAGCTGCTGCACCCCCCCTCTGGAACGCTCTCCCCAACCACATCCGTCAGGCTCCCACCCTACCATCATTCAAGCAAGCCCTCAAAACACACCTCTTCCAACTCGCTTTCACCTGCTAAAACCCTGCACCTATCCTCCACTATGACCCTCAGCTTCTCCAGTTTTCTTTCCTTTTCTTTCTTTGTTACTAAAAATATCCTGTTTGTTTGTTTTGTTTGCTTTGTCTTTTCATTTTTGTTCTGTTCCGTTTGTCATTGTCTCTTGTCCATAATGTAAAGCGTCTTTGTGTATCTAGAAAAGCGCTATATAAATTGAAATTATTATTATTATTATTATCATTTTGTTGAACTCAGCGGCCAGATTCTTGTGGGACCAACTTCCTTCGATTGAAGTCATTGATAAATGATCTACAGTCCTGTGTATATGTGTGTTCCCTAACCAAGCATTTAAGATTATTCATGAAGCATCCCAATAACTTTCATTTTGGGATTTTACTTTTAACCTGTAAAATTAGTCTACATTTAGTGAATTTTCAGGATTATATTCTTTCCAAGAGCAGCACCTGGTGGGTGAAAATCAAATAGCACATAACTTCAGATCAGACTACTGTTCATAACACCAGTGTTAATGTTATACAGCAGTATTAGTTGCTGCTCTCTCGATTGAGAGACTTGGGAGTTTATGAAAATTAGTTTTTTTTTTTTTTTTTTGCTATAATTTGACCTTTAATCACTGAGATTGTTTAAAATCATGTTGGTAGATTTTGAATTACTTCAAATTAAGTCAAGAATTAAAAGGGAAATTATAGTTTTAAGGAATGTACATATACCGTATGCAGGTTTTTATAGAGAGAACGGAAGATTCAATGACAGATATAACGGATTCTGCAATTGCAACCCATCATAAACCCAACATAAAGTGGATTACTTTGAGAAATAGGAAGGAAATAGAAAAAAACAGTCTTTGTGAACATTGTCAGGATCAAGCTAAGAGCATACTAGACTGATGAGAAAAACTTGTTATGTCCAGATCTACACAGACACATCAAAGAATTCAGAAAATAAAGTAGGAATAGCAGTTATAGTGCCAGAATTTAACATAAAAATAGGGAAAATGATTACAGAGGGTGTATCGGTGTACACAGGGGAAATGCTGGCAATAATGTTTGCACTACAATGGGTAGAGGATACAAGACCATTAAGGTCGATCATTTGTTCAGACTCCAGTGCATCACTAGACAGCTTACAGAACAGTCATTCAGACAGTAGACCGGACATCCTTATTGAAATGGAGCAAATATTATACAGGATTCAAATGATGGGTATGACAGTGGTGTTAGTATGGGTGCCTGCACATGTGGGGGTTAAAGGAAATGAAATGGCGGATAGAGCGGCAAAAGAAGCCGCAAAGAGTGGCTCAAGAGTGGAAGTCAACTTCAGTAAATCAGAGGCCAAGGGGATTATTAAAAAGAGGTTAAATGAAAGGTGGCAGAAGCAATGGGAGGAGGACAGAAAAGGGCGATGGTTTTACAGAGTCCAGAGGAAAGTGGGGGGAATGAGATGGGCAGGAGGGAACAGGAGAGAGGAAACCGTCATTTCAAGGCTGCGATTTGGACACACTGGGCTGAACGGCATGCTATGGAAAATAGGGAAACACGACACGGGAAGATGTGACTATTGTGGGCAGGTAGAAACAATCGAACATGTTATTCTACACTGTCAGAGGTATGCGAATGAAAGGAGACAGCTAGTTGGAGGCCTCGGCAAGGAGGGGGTACGGTTGGATATGGCATGTGTGCTGCAAGGAAACTCCAGTGGGTGCTATAAAGCACTATTGCAGTATCTTAGGATAACAAGGATTATTGAAAGAATATGAGCCCTAGGTGTATTTATTTTGGTTGGTTAGTTATGATTTGGTTTGTTGAAGCTATATATATATATATGTATAAGTATGTATACATATGTTTTTTGTTTTTTGTTGTTGTTTGTTTTTGTTTGTTGTTGTCATTGGTTAGTTTATTTAGTAGTGCGATATGTTGATAGGGCAAGTTGTAGACATCCTGATCCACACTCCATACCAGTTGGTGGCGGTAATGCACCAAACAGTTGTTTGCCAACCGCCAATAAACCTCAAAGAAGAAGAAGAAGGAGGAAAAACTTGACATACCAGACATTGTAGGAGCCATTTACCTCCAGAAGGTGGCAGTAATGCACCATTGACGAGGCCAGCTGCTGTAAAACTTCGAAGAAGAAGAAGAAGAAGAAGAAGGAACCTTTCTTGTCCTGCTAAGACGCGCACGGAACTCACGAAGGGTACACACTCCAGCAGCGCTACCGCTAGCAAGTGGTGGAGCTAGCCTCGCCGGCGCTTCCTGACAATACTTTACCTTGCGGTTTTCACCAGTTTATTGTCACTGTAACTCCTTTAACCTCTGGAGAGCTACATGACAGTCACGGTGCTGTCTACGTGCTACTGTTTAGCGACCTACTCATGCATCTGAGGTGCTAAAAATGAGAGGAGGGTGAGTATGTGGCTCTCTTGCTAACCATAGGAGACATAGGTGGCTTAATGTATGCGGTAACATGGGGCTGAAAGCTCAGCCAGCGATGAGTGTGAGGTTGGTAGTTTGCGTGCAAGGCACGACGCTAACGCGCAGCTAAGCTAGCTAACGTCCCTTTTTATTTTAAGGCCAGTCACCTAAATGCTGGGCATATCGCCGCCTCGGAAACAGTTTCGCCTTTGACAGTCCAGAAATAACGTCACAGTGCTTAGTGATGATTTATTGTTTAAAACTGACAGACATTTTATTTAATTTTAACGTGTGTAACCTACGGCTCTGGTGTTGGTCGCGGCCAACTGTAACGGGCTCTTCGCCAGGTTGGCAGCAGCTGTCACCATTTCCTGTGTGTGTGTGGGTGGGGTCAAGATATTTTTCAGTATTATAATATTTATAAATGTTTTCACCGTTTGTACCCAGCAACATTAACATTGGTTCAACATAACGTTAAGCCCTTCGTTGGTCCTGTAGCGCCCCACCACTGCATGTTGCTAGTTACATCCGTCTATACCCTGCACACACCTGATAGGTGACCTTTTGGTGTCCACCAGCCCTTGAATTCGCTGAACACACCTGATACTCATTAACAATGACTGCAATAACAATGACAGCCTGACATGCAGTAATTGTTTGGACTGATTGCAGTTGTTCCGGGCCTGCAGTTAGTATATTTTTTGGCCAGAACACAGGATGGAAATTGACTGTTCACTCGCCTGTAGCTAAATGGTTTGAGTGACAGAATGAGTATCACAAAGTGGGCTTCTTGGTTATTAGGGGGGTTAATTACACTGTATAACATACTTTTGAACAAGGCTCATTGAGTGCATCCACTTTTTGGATAATCATTAATGGGAGGCAATTTTAATAACTGGTCAATTCTGGCATAAATATACCAGATGTAGATTGTAATAGTTAGTTAGGTAATAATAAAGATTCTTAAATGTGATAATTTGTTTTACCTATGACTGTGCATTTTGTATCCATCACTTTGGGCTCTGATGGGTGTGTTTTGAATGTTACAGATTAAATAATCACAAACTAATTTGATAATTAGCCTTATGTGCATTCCTATGCACTGATGGCCAGATGTTCTGTATCTAATGTTAATACTTTTTTAGACTATTTCTTTATAGAATCACTTTATCCTTGATTATGTACATTTACATTAAACCACTTTCTCTTCTCTTTCTTTGCTCTCTGTATTTGCAGAGTGTGTGCCGTGTGACTCAGCTCTTGTGTAGCCATGGAGAAGCCCTGGAGGCTGTGGGTGGGAATAGAGCATTGTACCCTGACTCTGGCGTCCTGGTCCTGGGGTGCTTGTCGAGTCTCCCTTTTGGCCCTCATCCTCACCTTCCACCTGTATGGAGGATTTTTTCTCCTTGCACTTATCCTAGCCTCTGTGGCAGGCATTCTCTACAAATTTCAGGATGTGCTCCTCTACTTCCCAGACCAGCCCCCCTCCTCTCGCCTTTATGTTCCCATGCCAACAGGAATCCCTCATGAGAATGTGTACATTCGCACAAAGGACGGTGTGAAGCTTAACCTCATCCTGCTTCGCTACACAGGTGGCGACACGCCTCCCGGAGTCAACCCTGGCAATCAAAGCAGCCCCACTTCCTCTGCTCCACCTACCATCCTTTATTTCCATGGTAATGCAGGTAACATTGGTCACAGGGTGCCAAACGCCCTGCTCATGCTGGTCAATCTGAAAGCCAATGTGGTGCTGGTGGACTACCGTGGCTATGGAAAGAGTGAGGGTGAGCCCAGTGAGGATGGGCTGTACCTGGATGCCGAGGCCACACTGGACTATGTCATGACCCGTCCTGATCTGGACAAGACAAAGGTGGTACTATTTGGCCGCTCTTTAGGGGGTTCTGTGGCTGTGCGCTTGGCGTCAGCCAACCCTCACCGCGTAGCAGCCATTATTGTTGAAAACACCTTTCTCAGCATCCCCCACATGGCAGCTACACTCTTCTCCTTCTTGCCCATGCGCCTGCTGCCCTTGTGGTGCTACAGGAATCAGTTCCTGTCCTATCGGCAGGTGACGCTGTGCCGCATGCCCTCGCTGTTTGTGTCTGGTCTGTCGGACCAGCTTATCCCACCAGTTATGATGAAACAACTATATGAGCTGTCTCCTGCGCGGACTAAACGTCTTGCTATCTTTCCAGAGGGCACACACAACGACACTTGGCAGTGTCAGGGCTACTTTACTGCTTTGGAGCAGTTCACGAAAGACCTGCTGAAGAGCCACGCCCATGAGGAGAGTGCTCAGCCCTCTAGTGTCACCATTATCTGAAATAAACAGCCAGGGACTGACTGACTACAGATTATGAGCTGGAGGAAGTGACGGCTGTCGAAGGCTTGATTGGATGGAATTAATTATTCCTTTTTTTTTTTTTTTTAAGAATGTACATTTGTGTTTTTATGCTTCTTTTTTTTCTGGGTTTCTATTTTATTTCACTCTTTCTACATTTTCAATATATATTTGTTAACATGATTTGACTATTTCAAGGTTTTAAAGGAGGGTAACAATCCCCTAATGGCTTCTTTTGTGTTGCAGCTATGAATGCATGTATTTATGACCTTAAAACGAATGAAGCCAGAGCACACATGCCCAAACTGCAAGACATGTCACAACTGCAAAGACTTGCTGTGATGGGTCTCATGAAAGGAATTCAAATCACTGAAACATGTGCTCATAGTATAATGACCATATGAGCCCCTACAATATTTCAGTGAAAACTGATTGCGACTGGAATCAAAAATACACTTCTAGTCACCAAAACTAGACACTGATAATATGTAGGCCTATACTGTATATATCTTTGTTAATTGCACCTTTGTACATTGCACCTTTTTTGTTCTGATTTACCCGAGTAAGTTAACATCTTCCGAGCAATACTTTGAGGAGCATTCACATGTTTTTTCTCTCAAAAACGGATGAGGATCATCATTGCAGCAGCTTGGCATGACATGACAATGTAGTGATGAATATTTATATACATATATCGATAAACTACAAGATATTCTCCCCGTTACTGTGTCTTGTTAAAATACATCTAGCCCACTACGGTTAAATGGACTCAAGTTGCTATTTTAATGACTTTGGCTCCTGTAGTTTGGTGAGGAGTGTTTGATCTGTGTGGTTTTGTTAATAAATGGTGGGTGCAGATGTATTCAAGTCTATCTTAGTACAACACTATAGCACATGCCCATGTGTACACTGATATGTTACTGTTCGCTGTAATCCTATCCATACTGATCATGAAGATTTATAATGTCAAATGCAAGTCCACTTTTAGTGCAAAAAGAGCAGAGGATAATGAGTCTTCAGCAGTCTCAGTAAGAGGAATCAAGTAGGTAATTCCCAAGGTAAAGTCTGAGTAGAAAATGTCCTTTTTGTGTTACTTACTGCTCCTCCCCCTAGAATACAAGGAAACAGTCTGGAGAATTCCCCAAAATATATTTTGTGTTGAAAGACTGATTCTGTCCCCGTCTCTTACACTAATAGAACCAGGAAGGGATTTATTGATGGCCAGTATAGAGTATATACAGCAGTAGGGTTGCAAAAAAAGTTAAAACTTGCCGTGAGAATTAGCAGGAATTTATGAGAATCATCTGGAATGAAATGGAAACTATTTGTCATATGTAACTAAAAGCAAACCTTTTATCACATCATATATGCAGATGTGAGCCATTACTTACTATTTATTGGTGTTCTGATAAAAGAACTGTACATGTGATATTCAGCAAATCAATTACATGGACATACCTTTAACCAAAACATGCCACAAGACCCAGTAGTAGAAATGTATCGACCCTTTGCAACCCTCAACAGGCGGAACGATTATAGTGACCAATTACTGTCAGCATATATATATATATATATATATATATATATATATATATATATATATATATACACACACACACACATATACAGTGTGGGTATGTGAGTATTGTATTAAAATAGTCTTGAAACAAATATGAATATATCCTTTAAGAACTGAGAAATAATGTGAGCATATTTGATCAAATGTAATTACTTCTTTGCTGTTATCAGCATCAAAATTCTCAATTGTAAGATTCTATGTTCTCGTCTCACCCCTTGATTATTTGTCAAAATGGCTTTTTTCACTTGGAGGGCTTTAATGAGCTGATGAACCTTTCCTGTATGTCTTCCAGGGAGGAGAGAAGAGCCTGACGATTAAAACACTTATCTGCTCCTGCTGTCTAAATGCAACATGCTGCACTGCAGTGGCATCAAAGCCTTTTAAATAGAGATCTCCTTCGCCATATCTGACAGTTTCTAAAAAGTAAGCTAAACTAAAGTCAACAAACATCAAAAAAGTTAATTTGTTCAACAAGTTCAACTTAAAAATGGTCCAAAGGCTCCTTTGAATGTGAATTGTGGTCTTAAATAATGTGCGCTTGACAAGAAATAACGTGTAGATGGTCTTCTCTTCCTTTGTTGTGTGACTTTTTGCCTCCAGTGGCACAGAACAATGTCAGACATTTGTTTGTATTTTATCAAATCCATGAACCTGTTGGTAGAGCACAATGTGCAATCTGAGTTCAACCCCATTAGGACACACTCGTTTAGTTCCAAAGCTGTTTTACACACTTCTGCTCTTGGTCGTCATTCAAGAAAAGACCTGACTCACCATTCACTTGTTTTATTGTTTTGGTGGCTGGCCTAAAGCAAAATTAATGATAACTAGAATTTTGTTTTTTATCCTAGCCCAATATACTGGTACTGAACACCCTGTTGATATAAAGAAATGGAATTAAACTGAATGTCTTTTCATTTTTTTAAATGAAGAAAATCATTTGCCAGGTATTCTGCGAATGCACTACGGGACATATTTTATATTTCCATATGATTGTTAATAGAGTCAAATGAATGCTGTTGAACATACTTTTGATTTTGCATTTGCAAGCTGGCATGTGATAATGTTGAGTCCGTAATGGACCCGCACAGTGTTGACAATATGTGTGTACATCTACCATGACTACAGTGACACTTCAAAGAAACATTATTGGTACATCTGAATGATTCACTTTATCTTCAGTATGAGGGATTGTTTCCATTTCACTTATGTTTTTGTTTTTTTATATTTCAAAACAGTGTCGACTTCTTTTGTAAGCATACATTTTCACTTTCTATTTTCTGTACTGTAACATGCAATAAATTGATACATTAAAATTGCTTGTCCTGTTAGATTTGTGTTGTTGTAAACAAGCTTATTTTTATTCTAACGGTGTTAAACTCAGTCATTGAACATGTCACTTCACTTTTTTCATTCTGGGAATCGCAATTTGTTTGTATTGCAGTCATTTTTGTACTTCCTTATTTCAGTGCATGTTGGCTCCTCTAACTGTCTAATTCAAATGTGACGTTGCCATTTTAATTTGACAACGCCCCCCTCCCTATTTCCCTACCAGACTGTTATGCATCTCACTGCCAACCTGTCCTTTTCCATTCCACTGTTTCCATTCTGTAACGATCACATGGCTTGTTTGTAAGAATGTGGAGAAGCTGAGACGTGTTTTTGTCATTTTTAAGAAGCAAGATGAAGAGAAAGAGGACAGAGGCTTATCAGGGCTGCTGATCGGGCCGGAAGCTGTGACTGTGGTTAGCTGAGCGGAACAGTAGAGGGGAAGCTGTTTGCCCTTTGTTTCTTGTGCGTCGTCCCTCAGAATAAACTGGAACCAGCTACTGAAAGACAAAGCGAGAGTTAAGGAAACCAGTGGAGCTTTTAGACAGGCATTGAGGTAACGCTAGAGACAACATTGATGACAGGAGCACACATCCACCATTATAGCCCAAGTCTGTCAGAAGAGAGGCAGCCGAGTTCAGGCCTGAGACGGGTCATGCTGCCAGTCTGAGCTCTCTGGAGACCATATGGGCCTCGCTATGGCAGTTTGGGCAGATGTGAAGCCTGGGACTGGACAACGGACAGGTGAAGGGAGGCTGTCCTGGCCCGTTTTCCTGCTGACGCTGGCTGCTGTCACCACCTCCTCTCTTTCAGCTCTGTCCCTGTACCAACTGGTGGCTCTCAGAGCCGAGGTAGAGGGACTCAAATCAGAGGTTGGTCGCAGGAGAGAAGAGGGACGAGAGGCTCAGCATGCAGGCCAGGTGCGAGGGTCCATAAGGACATCTTCCTCTGCATAGATTTTTAAAGACAAGCATTTTGCCAGCATGTATTGTTTTTTTCTTTGTGTCTTTTCAGACTGAGAATATCAGTAGGAGAAGCAGCCAAGAGTCCCTGCACCAACCTGGGTTTCAACACGCTTCCCCTCCGATAAGAAAGAAAAGATTGGTCTCTGGATCAGAGACATCGGGTAAGACAGTTCACTGTTAATGGATGATGCAGATATTAGTTTCTTTAGTTTGCATCAAGTGCAAGACTGGCGTTTATTTATTTTTACAAATCCATTGGTCACTTGGAAAAAGACAGTGATGCACAGGGCGTGACCGATTTCATTTCCAGTGTTTGAGGTGGTGATTACGTTCTTCAATTTCACTTTGTATGCCATTTTCCATTTGTTTATTTAATGGGCTTCATAATCTGTACAGACCTGAGACCTGTGATTCAGAAAAAAAAGAATTAAAAAAAGACGTCAACAACTAAGACTCAGCCAAGTGTGGATGACACATCAACTTTGGTGACAATATTTACAGTGTGCTGTTGCTGACTTTGTCAATGGAATTTTGCAGAAGGAAAAAGAGAGACAACCATGGGGAAAAGCAATGTGCAGATTGTAAGGAAACCTCTGACCAGTATGAAAATGTCAAATTTGTTTTAATGTTTCGCCACAGTTTCCCAGCCTTGCCTGCAGTTGTTGGCAAACAATAGCAGGAAAACCTTCCAGAAAGGTACAGTAAGCCTGACCTTGACTATGACAGTTTGAGGAGATTTTATTTGATTTAGTTTTTAACTTACATTTTGCAATATATCATATTAGTTTGGGACTTAATATTGGACTTACAAAAAGTACCCATTTCAGTTAAAATATATTTGTAATAATAAAAAGTTTATAAACATATATGGCGTACATATTTAGCAGTGCTTTTTTATTTTTTTATTTCCCTGACAGAATATAACTCGGAGCCGCACACAGGTATCCCCTGGCAGGCCGGGCTGAGGAGAGGCTCTGCCCTGGAGGCAGACGGAGACACCATGTTGGTCAAAGAGGAGGGCTTCTACTTCGTGTACAGTCAGGTCGGTCTGCTTTTCTTGTCATTTCATGGTTTTTCCAGAGGGAGGCGCTGCTAGTCTGTTTGCCGATCACCAGATTTTACATGGGAGGGGAGAGTGTGTCTCCACAAATTGCATGAAAAGAAATGTGCTCGATCTAAGCATGCCGTTTGTTAACAGACCTTGAAGAAAGGTCAGATAAAGAAGAGAAAATGTAAATGATGCATGCATAATACATGAGGTAGCAAATTATATCCCACACACCTGACTGTTACTACATGTTCAAATTCATGCCTCATACCATGGATTGAGCCCAGTTTTTTGGATCTGCTCAGGTCTACTACATGGACAGCACCTTTGCAATGGGTCACGTGGTGATCCGGAGGAAGAGGAATGTGGTGGGAGACGAGCCCCAGTATGTGGTCTTGTTTCGCTGCATCCAGAATATGAACCCCGTCCACCCTTACAACACCTGCTACACAGGAGGCGAGTCTGAGTTATTGTTTATGTCAAGCTATGTTCACCCGGCTTTACAACAGCTGTTATGGAAGGTCAGTCGTGTTCTTCAGTCAAGCTCTGGCGCTTATGTGTGTGTGTGTGTGTGTGTGTGTGTGTGTGTGTGTGTGTGTGTGTGTGTGTCTGTGAATCGGCTGCATATGTGTGTCAGTATAGTTGGGTACGGGTGAGAGCTGTTTGTGGCAAGAAAAAACATAAACAAAATGGCAGTTCAAACATCTGAAGTGTAAGTTTGAATTCCTTAGGTATCGTGAAGCTGGAGGTCGGGGACCACGTGGAGCTGCTGATCCCACGTTCCACCGCCAACGTGTCCCTGTATGGAGACACCACCTTCCTGGGTGCTGTCAAACTGGCTTAAAATGTGTCACCTCATCTCGGACTCAAGGGACACTGTGGTGGTGGGAAAGAGGTGCCATGATGGGAGCAACATAGCACAGTGCCGGTGACCTCGCCTGACTTTGCCTGCCGTGATTATGTGAAGTGAGAAGAATACAGAAAGCAGCCATTTCTGTGCCGGCTGAGCGACAGACTGCATGACTCCTTGTTCAGCCTGAGGGGACATGAAAGAGACTATTATTAAAATAGATGCACCTCATACATGTCGCTACGGCTGTATTATGCTCACTTCTAAAATGTCCAACACATGACTGAGACGTGACTTTTGTCTGTGCTACTTGTGTGTCATTCTCATACTGTTTAGATCAATCATTTGTCCTCCTGCAGCATTACTGAAATAGCTCGCATATGTTATTTTAGATAGTCAAACATAAACGTATTATCTGAATGCCATCATTTGATTCAAGTATATCAGCTGATTAAAAATTCAGATGCAATAAAGTGACAGTTCTGTGCACAAGATATGGTATCATCTGGAATCTGGGTGGAGGTTGTTGTTCCTTTGTTGGCCACAAGAAGGAAAGACTTCAGTGTGACAGAACATCCTGCCAGGCAGAGGAAGGATCTAAGGTTGAGCAGTGGTGCTCAGGTAAAAGTGACTATTTTTAGATAGAGAGCAAAACTGCACAGGCAGATGATGTTAGCACGTTCAAAGGAGCGCCTAATGTCAGTTAGGTCTATGTTTTTCCTACACATATTTGTTCTAGTTAATCTTTTTTGGTTTTGTGTGGTAATTCTGCACAGCATCACATTTTGAAGTCACCTGATCTAATTATTCTTTGTTGGTCTGGAAGCATCTGTGTGTTTTGTCAAACACAAACATGCATTGTGGTGATCTAACTAGGAGATTCAAGCATTTGCATTAGTTTGAAGCAAAATATAACATGTTCGGCTCCACATGTTAAAAATTCACATCTGGAGCTTAACCCCAAGAAGTTTGGGACAAAATGCCTTAAAAGGGACATCCTCCACAACATTTTTCCAGTGTGATTATTGAAATTGACTCATTCTAAGATAATGACACTAGTTTATTTGCTTTGTTCCAAACTAAACTACAACAACAATTTATATTTGGATAAAATATGATTGATAAAGAATAATAATTTGGTCATAGGCCTCTATTTACGATTGAGGGAATACTGACATAATTACAAATGTATTTTATTTTGTTACGTTTCAGGTCTCAACCCTTTGAAGCTAATCCACATTAAATAAGCCCATTCAAATTCACTTGGCTTTTTAAAAATATGGTATTTCACTCAGTGAAAGAGAGACATCACAATCGCGCAACACGATGCTCTATATTGCCCCAGATAGGTTGGCATCTTCTGATGTTTTTTCAGCCAGATATTTTCAAACTTTTCATTTTGAAGAGATTGATGTATAAATATGTTTGCCTTGGGGTTCTCACTTACCTACCTCTGTAACTCTCTCTCTCACTCACACACACACACACACACACACACACACACACACACACACACACACACACACACACACACACACACACTTAGAGAAAGCCCAGTGGGTGGTCACTCCTTCACTCGGCATTTTGCCCTTGGAGTCATGGCTCCATTCGACAAAAAGAGAGACCAAAAGAGGAAGGGGGGCGGGAGGAAGAAAGTCTAAAATAGAAGGCTGAGAAAGAAAGATTTCAAATGGACTTAATGGATAATGGCCATTAGTGGAAGAGAAGAGAGGGGCTGTAAGGCTAAAACAGTGAGAGAGAGCAGGCCAGTCTCAGGGTGCTACGCCATGGAAGTCAGAGAAGCTCTTTGATGATCTAGTAAACAGAGCAGGCGGCTGTACAAACACAGTTCGAGAGAACGAAGAAGAAGGAGGGGTCGGTGAGTATGAGAGAAGAGGGGTGCACAGACCTCTCCTATAAACGTGTCAAGCATGATGCTCCCCCTCCCTCTGGGCCCGAAATGTCTTTGTGTGGTGCCATGGAGATGGCTGGTGTGTTGGCGGAAGCTGATGTCATTGTGGGACTCGCCTCTCAAAAGAGAAACCAGCTTCTGACCGGAGAATCAGGAAATGAGACCTGCTGTGTACACACATGCTGGCACTGTGTGGAGTTCACACACACATGATGTGAGTGCACGTATTATTACACAGAGAATAAAGCAGACCGATATCACTCGCATGTATTCACATTTACCGTGATCAAGTCTGTCGCAGTGCACAAGAATATTTAACATATTATTGAATCTATTTTTAGTCGAAAATGTTGTTGACACACTAATATTAAAAAACCTCTGTCAAGCGGTTTTTTTTAAGAATCAGATCAATCTCTTCACTGCGTATCCTCAGGAGGTGCAGTTGGCAGGATAACCTTCTATTTCGATTTTTTTGTTTGATATTAGTAAATATCTCATGAGTACAGGTTATTTTGCTTGCTTGTAGAGAGGGATAGATTCCGTGGAATCATCAGTATCTGTCCCTTAGAGCCGATCTCCATCCATGTCCCATTTTTCAGGCTGCATCATTTGCATTAAATGCGGACCGGAACGTCTCTGTGCCCCACATGTTCTTTTCCTCCCTCTCTCCCTGTCTGAGAGCTTTAGGACAGGTCTGACTGGTGATCCCTGAATCCTGATCATAGCGTGCTCAGTTTCTGCAGCAAACCAACACGAACACACACTGCAGCTTTTGCAAGTAGACATAGGCACTTGCACATAGACACACACACACACACACACACACACACACACACACACACACACACACACACACACACACATTCATATGCACGGCATGCATCTGCACTGCCTCTGCCAAACACTGAGAAAATGTACAGCACTCACATGGTCTCAATGCGTTTCAGTGTACTACACGGTTGTTCCATGTACGTTCTTCCTTAGTATTTGGGGATTACTTTGATCTGCTGCAGTCGGACCAAAGTAATCAGGCTGATCCAGAGCCCTGCAGCTGAACTGGCAGCAGCGGTACATGGATTTCTCATTTAAGTGAGGATTTGGTTTACCAACAAACTGGATTGTGCCATCAGTTCCTCCAAAGTCTAAACACCATGTTCTGTGGCTGCCACATGCTTAGATATAATCGATTCAGCTTGAGATGACGCTAATTGTTTTCTATCTGAAAAAACGTGACTGACCCGGCAAAATGAGTGGTATATTGGTTTTTAACTGCGTTAACGTTGGAGCTGCTTTAGTTTCATCTCCCCTGACTACATAGGATCTTTTGGGATATAAGCTGATCTATAATTCATATAGTTCTGCCTCTGCCTGGAATCAAACCGCGATGAAACGCCAGGCTTGCAATCTGCATGTGTGCAAGAAAAGTGAGAGCATATTTAAAAGTTGTCTGCATTCAAGCACATCTTGATTAATCTTGCTGTTATCCGTTGGTCTTGTTCTCAAGGACATCAGTCTATTACAGAGGTGAGGAAAGACATCAAATTGAGAGGAGAGGAGAGGAAGGCTTTTTGGTTTGCCAGAATTCTGCCCCCCCCTTCCTCTCTCCATCTCTTCATTTCCACACTCTGCTTCATGGCTCCAAGATGGAGCTTTGGCAGAGGCACACAGAGCCAGCAACACGTGTAGGTCTGTGTTTGTGTTGTGCATACATTGTCATTGTGTTTATGTATTCCTGCATTGTTCTTTTGTTAATGTTACTAAAACAATAGATATAAAGATAGATAGATAGATAGATAGATACTTTATTAAGATCGTAGTTTTCTGTTTTACTTGAACAAAAGGCAGACTCAACTGTGTCTCTTCCTTATGATCAATAAGACTTTAATTAATAACCTGGCCTGGAATATCCATATAGTGCATCGGGTTAGTGCACAACCAGAGACAGCAGGTACATGTACAAAGCTCTAGATTTAGCTCTCGTATCCATCTTATTAATAAGAATATGAATAATTAGGACAAGAAGAGAGATGCTGTTGATATCAATAAGTACCCTTTATAACTGACAGAAAATGGGTTCACCACTAATCCAGCCTCATATGGAACAAAGACACCTTCATGCTCCTGAGGGCTGCGGTTCACAGCTCAGGTCACCGTTTTAGTTTGGCTTTCACAGAGATGAGGAGGATAATGAAGTCCTTTATTAATGTTGTATCTGATCTCACTGATAAACGGATTATGAATATTAGCCTCCTTGAGACTTTGATGTAACTATCCAGCTTTGCGCATGTCGATCATACGAGAAGGCCCTCCTCCATGTTTTGTAAATGTTAATTTGAACTTTACCTAAAAGAGGTGGACAGCTGAAGCGTGCGCTCGGCTCCACTGAATGTGCAGGCCACCGTAGATCTCCGACACTTCTGCTGAGTGGTATTTAGTCGGTTTCAACCTGCCACAAAACCACTAGATGCCACCGAAACTTGTGTAAGTCACCGCGTTAACGCAGCGCCATGGCCAGCATGCCAAACGACCCAAATCAAACACGCCCACAACAGGTGCATGCTGGGTCGCACTAATTACGTCAACATTCGCGGTGGAAATCCAACAGCGGTGAATTTGCACATTTTACTGAGCAACTTTTACCTTCAGTGAGGCGCGTGTGTGAGACATTTCTGCTGTCAAACGTTTTGAATTTGAGCAACCTAAAAGCACATTGAGGAGGACGTCGCACAACTCAGACAGGTGAAGGACAACAACAGCAACAACAACAACAACAACAACACACTCACATGGATGCATGTACCACACGTGACTCTGCTATAAACGTGTAGTAGCGTTGTGTGGACAAACTCTGGTCTCTTTTGGCTTCCAGTTAATGTGTGGTTGTTTTCTGTAGCAGCTGCTGTCGGGTTTATTATACCGGCCTTACTTCTGTGAGTGGGACGTCTTTGTGACGCTCCCCGCCGCGGTGTTCTTATTTATTATTGGTACTTGCGTCTTTGTCTTGTTGTGTCCTCTTGCCACGTCAATGCACTTTATTCCGTAGTGCAAACGTGATTAACGGCAAATTAATACAGTTGAACAACTTTACTATGACAAACAAATTAATATTCGTGTCGCCTACTCTTTCCATCCTTACAGTTAAAGGGGATGAGAAGGCGTGACGTAGGAGTTATATCCTCACGCTCGACACATCTGCTCTGCTTTGTTGTCCTCCTGTTTTCACTGTAGGGTTTGACTTTTAGGCCATTATTTGAGGGTTTGGTATCTCCTCCCCCTAACACGAACAAACACAGCATGCAGAGTGCAGTATGTGTGTATGAAGACGTGTCGCTCATTCCCACCAGCTGCTTATGGGCTTCTGATAAGCAGTTGTAATTAGAGATTTAAACTCCTGTCTCACTCTGCCCCCCCTCACAAGCACACACGCTCACTCACTGTCAAACTCCTAAATCTCTTTCTCTCACTGACTCATGCTCTTTCCCCCTTTTTAACAAATTCACCCCCCCTAATTCACCCAAACTGGCACACTCTCCCTCCTCCCCCCCCTCTCTCTCTCTCTCTCTCTCTCTCTCTCTCTCTCTCTCTCTCTCTCTCTCTCTCTCTCTCTCTTCCCTTTTCTCTGATGGGATGTCAGTGGAGAATTTTAGCCTATGGAATGGTGTTGAGAGAGCTGGGAGTTGATTTCTCTCTCTCTCTCTCTCTCTCTCTCTCTCTCTCTCTCTCTGAGTGTTTCAGATCTTTGCAGCTGAGCTCAGATTGTCTCTGGATTTTATTTCTTGGCTGGAAAGAAAGCATCAAGAACTACGGGGGAAATGTTGCAGTGAGGTACGGTGCCACTTGTCTGCTGTTTGACCGTGAGTGTCGTTTGGCTGTGTGTGTGCATGTGTGTTTTAAGTTTCTCTGTTTACCATTCACACAAGGCCTGATGGCACAATGTTTAGCCATTGGCAGTACTTTCGCATTTTTCATTTTTTTTTTAATGCTTCATTCTTCACATGTGTTTCCGTAACTGAACAATCATCTCGCTAATAGTGAAATGTCTGCATCGATTCTGCCTTATTTGTTTCCCAAGAGAAAGGCCTTGTCTTCTTCTTTAATGGCCACCGTCTGTGGACTGGGCTTTTTGTTTCTTTCTCTTTTTTTCCCCCTCTTGCGTGCTGTTGTTTGCCCTGAGATGTTGCATGTGGGCTGGCAGCACAGAAAACGGAAAACAGGTTTGTTGGCTTGATCACTGCACACATTGCACACGCACTCCTCCAAAACGCCTTCGGGGTAATGGACGTCAGTTGGGAATCATTCCAGATTCAGAGGACCTTGGGCGGCTTTCACCCAACCGTCTGGCGTCTGCCAGTGGTACCGTAAGAGAGAGCGAGACAGTCGAGAGACCCAAAAAAAAGCAGGAGAGGTAGAGACAGGAAAAGCACAGTTGCATTGTTACGTGCAGACAGAAAAGAGCAGCGAAGAGACGGAGGGGAGAACAGTCTGCAAAGGCCTTTCTGCTTGGTGTGACAGAACGTCGCCGAGTAACCGACAAGAACATAACTCCGCCTGGGTCAGCCCACGAAACTCTGCTTTTGTTTTGTTTCACAGGAGCTCACAGATGGGCTCATTCATCAGACGGCTGAGGGCCGTGTGTGTGTGTGTGTGTGTGTGTGTGTGTGTGTGTGTGTGTGTGAGCCTGTGAGAGTGAGCCTACGTGTTGATGTTGTTGAGGTTGAATCCCTGGGAAGCAGAGCTGTAACTGTTAAACACTGTGTAAAAAATCAATCACGTTAAACCGGTGTTCAAGGAGGACCAGCCATTTCAGTCACAGC
The DNA here is from genome assembly GCA_038501785.1 of Myoxocephalus aenaeus. Lineage (NCBI taxonomy): Eukaryota > Metazoa > Chordata > Actinopteri > Perciformes > Cottidae > Myoxocephalus > Myoxocephalus aenaeus. Next base: position 3,018,639 of record JBAMJR010000154.1, read on the forward strand.
CCCCTTTTCAACAAGATGTTTGTGTGCGTGTCCTACACCCATCTGTCCTCCTGCTCAGCCAGATTGTGGGTGTCATGTGTATGGTAGCGTTGCATGAAGGTGTTACTCTCTCTTTAAACTGAAAAGATTATCTCAGCCACATGGTTCCATAATGCCATTTTCCAGCAGTTGCCTTCTGGCTTTTTCTTTCTTCTTTCATATTTCTCTTCTTCGGAACATGGCAAAGCGTGCTTCGTTGGTCTTTGGGTGTAGCCGGCAAGCGGCTAATGTCTTGAAGCTGCAGTCTGTCGGTCTGTGTCAGGACGCAGCCCAGTCCCCCTGCGCTGTGGTCAGCTGTTGAGCCACATGGTCTCAAGACTTGGCCACCACCCTCCCTGATAATTATGGTTTGATTCATGAGGATGACGATGAGCAGGGGGCCGAGAGGAGGAGGATGATGATGGGTAGAATGAGTGCAAAGACTTTTCCCTGCAAGAAAGCTTTTTGATGGATCTGCTGCTGTCAGAACTCCAGAGGTGTTCAAGGAATATACAGCGTCCCCCCGTCCACCCCACGGTTTCACTTATGTAAAGCAGCACACCGGCTATGTTGCGATGCTGAGGCCCTGTGGCTTTGGCAAGATTTAAATGACACCTTTCATGCATGATTAAGGAAGGAATAGTTGTTCTCACAGACGTCTGTGGGGAAGTGTGGCGAGAAAAACGAAATGACACCACCTATATACCTGGTATGATATGTCCGACTGCAGTAACTCCTAACTGTGGCCCTGATGGTCAGAAGATTGTCTAGATTTTGCATGTCCAACACTTGGTGCGTCCACCAGTTCATCTATTCTTAGATGGGACTGCTCCCCCCCCACCTCCCTTCAGAAGAACAGCGCATGCATACAAACACTGAGTGGATAGATGCATCTGATGTCAGAAGGCAGACAGCTGACGAAGCAGACAGGGTGTGTGTGTGTGTGTGTGTGTGTGTGTGTGTGTGTGTGTGTGTGGGGGGGGGGGGGGGGGGGGGGGATTAAGGGGGTTAGCGTTCATCTGGGGAAGCCTTAGATTAGTTTCACCCTCAAATGTGATTAGTGCAAATTGTAATCCACACAAATGTGCTATTTATAATTGGCAAACTATGACTTGAGACAGATGTCTGTCATATATGACTGGAAATGTTAAATATCTATAAGAGGCATGCATTTTAATTGAAGCAAAATGCATTGTATTTAGGACTGCATCAACTTTAATATTTTAATAAGGATTGTTTAGTCTACAGTATATAATCAGCAAATCCTCATGTATAAAGCAGTACTAAAGCAGAAACAAAGATAAAGTATTTTTTATTCCACACACATTACATCTCGACCAGCAACATTTGGGTCAGAGACTATTGTAGCCTTGAGCCATTAGCCTGAAGCGGTCGACTGCAAGTGACATCACTTGAGGCAATTCATCAAATTTTACGCAACTCCCTCTGGAGCCATAAAAAGGCTGTATAGAACTATCTGTTTCACATATGCAGTGGTACTTCCCAATACTTGTAAACACAAGTATACAATTGGTGGAATTCCCTTCTAAGATAAATGAACATTTTAAATTTAAAAATGAAATTATCAGATTTGTCTTGAGTTAATCTTCTGTTGATCAATTTAAGGTACTTTTTGGAGAGTTTTTTTGACAATCACAGTCAATTGATCATGTGCTGGAAATCAGTTGGAGATAATATAGAATGAGTCAAATTCATGTTAGTGTAATACATAGAAGTAAAACAAACAGAAGGTCTTCTGTATGATTGGCTTTTTTTTTCTTCTTCTGAGTTGAATGATGAAGATGAAATCCCAGACTATTCTTACTGGTGAGGCCCATGTGACTGGGCAGTTGGCAGCCTCAAACAGCAGCTAAACCTAAAGACAGGTGGTGGGACACTGCTGGCAGCAACAGCAGCAACTTGCTTTTTTAGCATGGAACACTTCCAGCAGTCTAAGATTAAATCCAAACCGTTGGTCTGAGATTCCCAGATGAAACAATGTCATCGAAGCAGAGCAGTCTGCAGTCTGACCAAACCCTATATGATAGTAATCTTTATCAGAGGAGAGGGAGGCTGCTCCCCTTGTGATCCTTATCTTTCTATAGAAGACTTCCACATATTAATGCAGGCCTGCTGCCGCTGGCATGTGACTGGCGGCCATTGCAGACTTTGTTTCCCTTCCGGGGCTATTATTGGAAACCCTGTCAATAAGGGACATGTGAGGATCAATGTCAGGGTCAACGTCTGGGCTTGCCAGGACTTTACTTTAATTACTGTGTGTGTGTGTGTGTGTGTGTGTGTGTGTGTGTGTGTGTGTGTGTGTGTGTGTGTGTGTGTGTGTGTGTGCGCGCGCGCGCATGTATGTATGGCTTCCCACCTGTTTGTGGTTGAACTGGAATGGGACAGCTGTATTTTCTGTGAAAATTGAAGTAGAGCAAAATGTGCTGGAATTTGTGCTGGCTGTAAGAGAAAAGGAGCACTCTGTAGGTGCTTCAATGTTATGAAGGTAATTACGAGCGTAGGAGTGTAAGTTGAAAAGAATAGATTGTGGGACCTGGCACAGATGGTCACGGGAAGATGGTAAAGGTCTCTCTCAGAAAGATGTGGGAGAGAAGAGAGTAGGTCCCGAAGCCGCTCGTTATCTCCCCTCCCTGGAAGGTGTACGAGGCCAGGTGCATGAAATCTAACCTGCTTTACTGTTCCCGTCACAATCAAACCACACACACACACACACACACACACACACACACACACACACACACACACACACACACACACACACACACACACACACACACACACACACACACACTCCCTGTACACACAAACGTGTCCACCTAGCAGGTTCTCGTGCCCGCAGCTAGACAGTGTATATTAGAGGGCTGAGTATGAGCCCAGCTGCAGAGCCAATGCAAATGATGTGAACAGATCTGGTTAAGCATTCCCTTTAAAAAAAATCACTGCTTTGATCTATCCAAGAAGCCATGGGGGGAGTTTACACCGAGATGAAAGATAACGTCTTGCTGTGATATGTGTGTGCTTGATTTCAAACATGTCATCGCTCACATTCAAGACAAATCAAATTAGGTCAATACTTAATGGGGGCATGATGCCCCCCAGCTTTCAATGCTATGATACACTCCCAACTACTATTGTGCTAATCTCCTACGGATCCCTGTCAAACTGTTGTCTACAATGCAGCGGATGAGAGAGTTGGAGGATTCGTGGATGAAAGAGTGAGGCAAGAAGTACAGAGTGTGAGGCAAATAGTAGAGAAAAAGACTAACACACAGCCTAGCTGGTTTGACGCTGGAACATAGTGATGAAAAAAGGAGAGGGATGATGTGAAGAGGAAGGGACGATACATGAATGTGTCAGTCTGTGTGAGCAGATGAGCATCCTGAAGAGAGGTATAATGTCTCGGTAAAGCAACATCTCTGTGGATTACAGGTTCCCTCCTCAGGTGTGTGTGTGTGTGTGTGTGTGTGTGTGTGTGTGCGTTGAACCGGTAATTTCATGCCCCCGGTGCACCTCAATTCAGAGATTTAACCCCCTGATTTCCCCCACCTCTCTTTCTGTGTTCTTACACTGTCTCCATCTTCCTTCTCCGTTCATGCTTCTCACTGCACATCTGCCAATTTACCCTATTTCCAGAATAGCTGGAGTTTAACTCAACCAGAGCCACGGCCTTACACATACCCCCATGTAGATGTGTGAAAGAAAGTGCGGTTAAATTAAGGTTAAGGCTGTTATTTGTACCTGGGCAGTTCTTATAGATTCAGAAACAATAAGAAAGTTATGTTGAGTTTTAGCAGTCACATTTGGCCTTTAATTGTGTGGATGTCTAATCCGGCCAATTATGTAACCCATTGAACTATTCATTTAGAAAATTTGTGAAACGTGTATGTTCATCATAGTCTTGCCGTGTTCTGAGCAAGAACATAGAAAAATGTGGGATCAAATTCCTCCAAGGGAAACTGACCCTGATGCAGAAGGTCCATGCATTCAAATCAAAACATTTACCGGTATTTCACATTAGTTTATAATGTCAGAATACATCTGTCAACAGCAAAAGTGAACCATCAGTTTCACTACATGGAAATAAGGCTGAGATGCTGGTTGGGTAAAATCACTATTAAATGTGTGATAAGCAACAGAGAGATTAGGAATGACGAGCGGCGAGATTGATGCAGACAGATGGAGAGATTTTCCAGGAGGAAAGCACACGAAGCTCATTAAAAAGCAGATGATCTGTGAAGAGATGTGACAGAGAGGAGATCCCTGTCTTTTAGAGAGAATCCGCCCTCTTTCTCATTCTTTCTTAACACTTCTTGATTTACTTGGTAATTTTGCAATTACTTTTATAACCTCTGCCTCTGTGCCCTTTATCCCACTCCAGACCATAGTCTCCTCAGTGACCGTCTGACAAGTGGATGTTTTGAAGTTATTATACCCTTCTGCGTCTTCCTGTTCCCGTTTTTGATCTGCCCCTAGCTCTTCCATGTGGTTGAATATCTGTCAGCGGCTCTCTCAGTCCTGCAGGTGAAGATGAAAGTAGGTAGGAGGGGAGATGCAGATGAGAGATTTGAAATGTGAAAACGGCAAGATGCTGATTGGTAGGAGGGCAGGGGGAAATGGTTTAAGTGAGGCGACGATGAACGTCTGATGCCTGTGGAGGTTATGAAAAAGAGGACTTGCTGGGCAGCGCCTTCAGACAGGGTGGTGGTGTGTGTCTGTTTGATTTGTCTCAGTAACCACATTTTCCTCCCCCTTTTCCAAGGTCAATATGGGGAGTATTAGCAGAGAGGCACCATAGTAATTATGGAGCTGGTCATTAACTATTCATCACCTCACACCACACTGCTTGGCCAAGTGTGTGTGCGTCTGAGAGTGTTTGGGAGTTACAGACGGACACGTCTCTGCATCAGCGTTTAGGCTCCGTATTGTGTTGTTTTCCTGTGTGCAAATGAGACAGCTGGCTCATGTCTAAACAAGACACACCTATTCAGGCTCTGTTATGTCTCCCTTGTCGTCTAGTTCTCATTGTCTGCCAGCTCTGTCTTTATGGGCAGCCTTAACAGATGCACACCCGTTTGACCACAAACTCTTCAGGGCGTGTTTGCTCCATGAGGTGAATCCAGGCTCCTCCTCTTTCTGTGTTTTGTTCCCCTCCTCCTCGTTTTTTTTTACAGCAGCATTGTGATAGTAGAGAGTTGAGTACTTGTGAAGATGGGGGTGTAACTGTACCCCCTCAGATGGAGCAAGTGGGCTGGGTTCACTGGGGTCTGGAGAGGGAGGGAGAGAGAGAGGGAGAGGGAGAGAGAGAGAGAGGGAGAGAGGGAGAGAGAGAGGAGAGAGAGAGAGAGAGAGGAGAGGAGAGGAGAGAGAGAGGAGAGAGGGAGAGAGAGAGAGAGAGAGAGGGAAGAGAGAGGGAGAGAGAGGGAGAGAGAGAGGGGAGAGAGAGGGATGAGAGAGGGAGAGAGAGAGAGAGAGAGAGAGAGAGAGAGAGAGAGAGAGAGAGAGAGAGAGAGAACGAGAGAGAGAGAGAGAGAGAGAGAGAGAGAGAGAGAGAGAGAGAGAGAGAGAAAAGAATTAGCCGCTCCAAGCAGCAGAGTTGCCATGGCTACGGGGGAAAACAGGATGAATGAATGACATCACAGTGGCGGGGAGGTGAGAGAGTGTGAAATTGATTTGGTGGCGGCGCACGGGGAGGCGGCTCTCGTTGGGTTTTCGTTGGGCAAACACATTTCTCTCTCCTCCGTACCCTGGTGTCTCCTGTGGATGAGCTCTCACCGGTAAGGCTCCGCTTTTCTCTCTTTTCCCTCCTTTCTCATCAAAGGGAAGGCTGATTTTGAGGGTGATGGTAGGTGGGCTTCTTCACTCTGATAACTGCCTTGACAAACATGTGAGACGGACATAGGGAAGACATGCGTGTGTGTTACATGTGCATGGATTTCATGTGGTGCTCCCAGCGTGCCGCTGGGAATTAAAGGAAAGGCAGATGTGCCGTGCAGTTGTTGTGGGTATATATATATATATATATATATACACAATCTCATGCAATGCTTAGTGTGGAAGAATGTGTGTGTTTGTGGCTGGGAATGAACAGCAAGAATGATTTTAATGTGCGGTGAGATCCTCACTATACCGAGAATTATTATCTGTGTGTAGGTTGTCACACTTCAGAGCTGTATATGATCGTAAATCTGTTGTGACTGTGTGTGCGTGTGTGTGTGTGCGTGTGTTGGAGAGACAGACACACACCTTGTTGCAGCGTTGTTGTCTAGCAACTTGGAGTGCTGATGTCCCACTCCACAGGGAGATCAAAGCACATGATCAGTCATTGAACAGCACCCTTGGAGCTGGTAAAGTCTCGCTAAAGAACACTTCAGCAGGGCGGCTGCTTTTCCTGACACCGGAGCGTGAATCTGGCTCCTCTGATTAGAGGATGGTCTAACCTCGCATAGCGCAACCCTGCTGCGAGTTCACAGGCAAAGCCCGTACCCGTTCGTCTGGCTGTGTGATTAATTACAAAGTTGACCTGAATTGACCCCTGTGGGACAAATGGCCGGAGGTAAAAGGTGGGTGCTGGAGGTCACAGCAAAGCCAATCAGGATGCTTAGCTCAGTCACTCTTCACTTCGGCCAGCATCCAGAATGGGGGAGCAGATTACATGGGGGATCAAAGGCTCAACAATTTAGGCTAGATTTGGAAAATGTAATCCATTACTACACAACTATCAACTAGTCTGCAGATCTTTTGGAAAGCACCCTGTTTCACAGTGTGTATGTGAATTTGGGTTGGTGGTTGGCTTCACATCTTTTCAGTGGCTGATGGCTACATCAAGGCGCGTAAGCTTCAAGGACACAATACTGCAGTCTGCAGGCAATCTCCCACCATGGCCTTCTGTGGCAGGTATATTTGAACAGTGCTATCTGTTTGGTTTACGGGAGAATATGTAAATAGATACATTTTCATTTGGATTTGCATAATTTAGCTGCCGTTCCTAACTAAACTGTCTTGTTCTATTCAGAAAATCACAGCAGCCGGGTACGTAAAGTATACGGTTCAAAGCCTTTACGAAACATGTAACACATTTACCTGTATACTTAGGGCTGATACATGTTGGCGTTAAGGCAGAACGTTTAGTTATTGTAAATGTTATTGTTGCTATGTGAAAGTTAGCTTCAAACCTAAGTCCACATTGTGGCGTTCTTGCAAGGTTGAGTTTAGCGGAGCAGTTGATGCTGTGAAGGTGTCTTTGAGAAAGAGTGAGATGCTAGAAGTCAATCTAAAAAATACAAATACAAAGCAATGCTGGCATGTCTTTTAAGTCAGCTAGCTGAGTGAAAGGCTGTAAGTCTCTCAGCTTTTTGGATGGCATGGTTGAGGGCACAAGTGGGTCAGCAATTTATCTGTTTGTCTCCGCTCTGGGAACAGAACTGCCCTGTAGCACAACACTACTCAACTCAAAAGTTTTTTTTTCTTCTTCCCAGTGTTGAAAGTACATAATCTGAAGTTGTATCAAAGCCACTCCACTCCACTCTCTCTCTGTGTGTGTGTGCGTGTGTGTGTGTGTGTGTGTGTGTGTGTGTGTGTGTGCGCGTCCTCCTTGTGGTGTCAGCTGGTTGGCAACGCTGTGGTCCGATATGGTGACTGGACCGTGACACATACACTCCCACATTTGAACATGCTCACATACACAGACTGTGTGGAGGCTCTTGACATGTAGTTGTACCTTTTATGGGTTAAACAGAGACTTTATTATACATTACAATTGTTTCAGTAAGCTTCATTGTACTGTATGTACTTGTTGAAAGGAAACCAGATGGGTATAGTAGCATCATGATTGCTGTGGCATGGCCTTGTGGCCGTACTCTGTGGTCATATGAACTCGGTGACATGAACCGTCCTCAGATTAACTGACTAGCGCTCTCTCTCTCTCTCTCTCTCTCTCTCTTTCTTTCTTTCTTTCTTTCTTTCTTTCTTTCTTTCTTTCTCTTTCTCTTTGGCTTGTAATCTCTATTCTATGTGTCTTTTTCAGTTTTCTCATGGCCGCTTTTACTGCATATCTGCATATATACATTCTCCACCATTATTAAGCAGAGAGAGGTATGCACTGTTTTATTCTGGAGTAAAGGAGCTGAAAGGTTGGAAAAGCTCGTGACTGGTCAGGTTGCCCTTTGGAGTCCAGTTTATTTATCTGCATTGAACTGAGTGGTAAGGTTAAGTGTCAAATTATATTCCCTAAAAAAAAAAAAAAAATACAATTTTAAATTTGAGTTGGTATGGGCTTGCTATCAATTTCGACAACATAATTGTGTATCATAATATCTCGATATATGACTTCATTGAAAGACGATAAATGATCATTCTGAGTTATCGCTCAGCCCTATATTTAGCATGTGTCTGTCTGAACCTTTGTGTTCACGTGGTGCAGACTGTCCTATGCTCATGGAACAACAACAATGCCTTTTCCGCTCTAGACTGGCAGCAGTAACAGTTGGGGGGTGAGAAGTACAGCAGCACGGCAGAGACGAACAAAGAATGCGCTTGAATACACTGCCATGTATATGGACGTTACGAGTGTAGCAATGGCATGGTCCGTTTAATTACCTTTCAGTCTTCACTCCATTTTTTTGTTGGCTGTAGTTCTTGACACTGAAACAGTTAATTATCCTCCTACTTTCTCATCAGGACATGAAAGGAACCATTGGGCTGGAGGTTGCCTCAATACATGTTGCTGACTGACATACACACGCTTTGAATGGAGCATTCAGTCAGACTAATCATATCCACTTTGGATGGGAATTGTGATTATTGTCCTATTATAATGTAATTGTACGGTACTATTTGTACTGCTGAGTTGTGATAAATTAAGATAAAACGTACCACTGTTTAAATGCAGTTCTGTACTAAAGTAGAAAAATAAGACTCACTTGTCTTCCCTTTCTGCACAGCAGCTTTCCAAAATCGGTTTAGAAGTTATGCAGTTATAGAACATTAAATGAATGATAAATGACTTGGTGCTGTTGTCTAGTTCTTGTGCTTCAAACAAATGTGTCACTTTTTAATATTTTATCGGTTTGATGCTGCTCTTCCCAGTTGTTCAGATCTGTTTGGTTGAAAAAGGCCATTACAATTTCTCTCGCTGTCACTCTTTGCTTTAACGAAGTGTCTCCACTCATTCTGTTTTTGTTTTGCAATGGTTCATCATTTCCAGTAGGCTCCAGTAGGCTGTCTGTGTTGCCATTTGCATCACAGACAGTGTTAGGAAGTCGACAATTAATCTGCATCCCAATTTGGGCTTCTCACATTTAAATGAACATGAGTGACTGCGATATCGACGTTTAAAATGCACGCACTGCTCTTATGAAACGCCGCTGCGTATCAAATCAAGTGCTTCCTAAACTGACAGCCAGCCACCAGGGGGCGATCAGGTCGTTTTGGCTCCACTTTTGGGGAGCTGCCATGCTGCTGCAGTGTCCTGAATGCTGCAGCTGCGGCCCAGGGTAGTGCACAAAAATGCACTGAATTCAGGTGAAGAACAACCTGATTTTAAGTCTTACTTTGATGCAAATATGTGTACATTTGCAGGAATATAGCACAGGATGGACGTGCTCTGTTATTTAAAATCTGCAATATTTTGTATGAATAATCATAATTTCCAGAACATAATTGTGATCATTGTTTTGGCCAGAATCATGCAGCCTTTCTTTAAAGTTTTTGTTCTTCAGATCATTACACTTATTATTACACTGATAATTATGTAGACTTTCTTATACTGCTCTCTCCTCATCAAGCTTCATCAAGTATCTCACCTTTGCCAAGAAAAGAACAAACAGCTGGTTAAGTATGATTGTGCAGTGTGCTTATGCACACAGCAGGTATTTTAGGGAACATTGGTACTTGAATTGGAGCAGCTGTGAGCATGGCATGATAACATAAGCAGAATGGTGATGTGGGTTCAGACTTGGAACCAACTGTGCGTGCGTATTAGTTGGCTCTCTGTGAGTCACTAATACAGTGTGTGTCAGGCAGTGGTCATGGTTTTCACTCTTAGTCAGCCGAGAACAGAACAAGGCAAGAGGACGCCGCCGCCGCCGCCGCCGCCTCTGTGCCGCGTGGCACTTTAGTGTGGAGCGTCTTGCGTGCAGGACTGGGTTGCGCTTTTGTTTTTTCTGGTTATTGATTGTCTCTCGCCGGAGCTCGCAGCCATCCTTTATGTTCCCACGTTGTCCATTGTGCCAGTTGCTTGAAACTGTGAGCTCGGGGAGACAAAGGCAGAGAGAGAGATGGACTCGCCTCCAGTTCTTGGGGTTGACGAGTTGAGCGGAGGTGATTTAGAGGGAGAAACATAATTATAGGCAGATAGTAAGTCATTCATGAAGTGTGAGTGGAGAGAAATTGGCTCATAAGTTATTGATTCTTATAGCTCCTTTGTCTCACACTGCCTTTGTCCGATTCTAATTTACTTAATTTGTCTGGGACATTTTTCTACTTTACTCCCCCTTGCTCATGATTCCATCATGTCCTCTTTTTTTTTTTGCCCCCTGGCAGCAGCAATAATGAGCTATATCAGTCTTTTAGTACTTCATTTGTAGCAATCTATTGACTGGAAGATGCTACAGATGTTCCCTCCCCTCACCTCCTTCTTCCTTCCAGCTGTGGACTCTTGAACTGTGAAATGAGAGACGTTTACCACGACTTCTCCATCGTCCAGCCAATCTGCAATCTTATCATTCTGTTGTTGGCTGTTAGCTTCATATCACCTCTTCAAAGCTACAGGATGAATTATGATTAACCACTCTTCAGTTTTTTTCTAGTCTTTCTGTTTCTTTGCTTTCGTGAATCTTGGGAGTTCACCTCTTTTGTTTTGATTGTTAGTTTGTATGACAACCTTCTCAGGTGAAATTATTACAAAGTAAGTTTCGGGAGCTTTTGGCCACAGTTCAGTGTGCGTGTAGCAGACAGTTTGTTGTTCCTCATGTATGACCCAAAGCAGATTGCCTATCTCGTCACACCTGGTGGATGACAAAAACAAGTATATATAGATATTACGATTTTATTTGCAATGGTCCATACTGTTCTGGCAGTGAATTGTTTAATACTATTTCTAAAAAAATAAATATGTCATAACTTTTTTCCAAAGAACATGATTACAAAAAGAAGCCAAACTACTGAAATGTTAATGATGGAGCCGAACACAAACAATACAGTCTAAATGCGGTACTTGATAGTAGGTTTGTTGTTAGATAGTTTGTGTTACAGACACTTCTCTGTTGGTACCAAAACAAAGTAGTGAAGTTAAAGACCCATCCTTTCATGACTTAATGTCTACCTGCACACAATTCGTTGAGATTGAGTTTACAGTCACTTTGCAGCAATAGGATTAACAAGTATAGCTTGTTTGTGTTTTTTCTATTTGAAACAAATGGCAAGCAACGGGGACATCGCCTCCTGTCGTGTGTCAGGCAGGCCCATAAAGCAGATTTACAGGAAGGAAATGTGTCACTCTGCAGCCGTGCCTGTTCGATCAGTGCCTGTGAGCTGTTGAAAGCAACACTTGGCTTTTTAACAACTGTCTGTGAGTGAGCCACACCGGCAAAGCTCCAATATCTCCTTAGTACAGAAGGCTGGTTTGTACACGCATGTCCTTCTTCTCTTCATCTGTCCGCCGGTTTTCCTGCCATGTTTTACCACTCATGCGTTTAAATGTTTTCTGCTAATGGGAGTGACTCAACACTGTGACATAGCTGGAGAGAAAAGACTCCATTGGGATGAATGTTGCTTTATTTTTCTCTCTTGGTTCATCAGTAGGCAGTTGTTAGCCATAAGAACTGTATACACTAATATTGCGTCAAGGCTAAGTTGTTCGTGAGTTTTTCTTCCCCCGAATGGTCGTAAACTGCACAATGCAGTTTTAATTAACATCGATATGGACCTGAGCAAGGTACATAAACCTCTATTTGAGTTTCTCAGTGCTCTGCAGCCTCATGCAGAGAAGCATTTAAATCCTCCCCTTGCAGGCAACAATCCACCCTGGACCTGACCAATATAGCTGCTGGGCTATTAACTTGTATTATGAATATTAGGTAGTAATCCCTTCTGTTCAGTTTAAACCTGGATTGAGCTGCTGTTTTGGATGAATAAATAGTTGGATTACAATATAATCCATTATAAAGGGCACAGATTATTAATAGATTGCGCACAGAAGTCTCAGTCTGCACTAATAGAAAACTGTATTTGTAGTTTTATTTTATAGTAATTCAGCATTTGTTTTGATTTATGTGATTTAACATTTATGCAGGATTGGGGGATGTGTTAAAATGCACTACTGATACTACAATACGTTTGTGTTTTAAGAAGGAAGAGGACATGGTAATAATAACTCGGCTCAGGTGTAAAATATAACTGAGCTTGAGACGACTCGCAACATTCGGTTTGATACCATACCTTACAGTGATGTAATGATTCAGTGCATTGCCTGAGAATATGAATTACAGTTCAATTTCCAATTAGTTAAAAGCTAAAAAAAATCACATAAAGAAATAAACAATGGTCCATTTCAAAGAGTTTCATCAGTGGCATAATTAACACAAACAACAACTGTGTTATTGGCAATGTAACAATAAAACCCAATGTAGTGACAACAACACAAGCTGTCTCCACAGCTTAACAACCGCAGTACTGTCTATTGCAGCAGATTTTATATAGTGAATTATAAAATTCCCTGTTTATTTAAAGGGGAATCATGTGGGGAACAACATGAGACAATATAAGGTAGTGTTGTCCCCCTAAAATTCAACAAATTAGGTTTAGATGCTGCAGGAGGTAGCAATCAAATTACTTTGACCTTGCGGGTACAGAGGAGAGGGGTGATGGTGGAGACAGAAGGAGACAATGGAGATAGCGTAAATAGCACTCTTGTTGTTCTTGAGATCGGTCTTGATCTCAAGAACACTTTTTGAAGGTCTCTGTCTCGTCCCGAAATTACTTTGCCTCAGACAAAGAGCACTGTGGATTTTATTTAAACGATGGTCAAGACCACAAGTGGGTAATATCACTAAATCTCCTGTGCATTGTCTGATTTATTTGTTAATATTATTACTGTGATTGTTCACAGAAAACACATGAACACCTATACAAAAACATATACATGGCATTAACAGGTGAACGAAGAGGAATCTTCATTTGTTGTGAAGATTGAAGAGTGTTTTTAATGCAATGTGGATCTTTTAGATTAATGTGAGGAGTATTTATACCTTTTGTGGTTGTGTGTGTGTGTGTGTGTGTGTGTTCCTCATTAACACAATATAGTAATCACATCTCGTAGCCCATTGAGACTTCAAGATTGTTGTTTCTGCACTATGTTTGCTGGCTCAGGAAGGTTTGTGTGTGTGGATGCAGATGCTCTATTTCCAGCCAGTTTATTTGCATGTTAATGTAAAGCATTACGTAATTAATGCAAATAGTAGTCAACATTTTTTATTCATCTTGTAAAAATAAATAAATATTTATTTGTGTAAATATATCATGTTTGATGAATAATTAATCCAAAGAGATCTCTTTTCATATTTAATGCATCACACCGCAAACTTTCCATGTGCCTTTGGCTTTGCCATAATTGGGAAAATTTCCTGCATCAAACATGCCGCATTATCGGCGTCGGTGCTCTTATGCTAGCACACACACACACACACACACACACACACACACACACACACACACACACACACACACACACACACACACACACACTAGGGCGTTAACCAAATAAATCACAGTGGTAACACAGTCGTAGCAATGACTGACACCTGAGGGTGTTGATGGCAGAATGATGGCTGTGTCAAACAGAATGACATTTGTCATCTCCTGTGGGACAAAAGCTGCGATAATGAGTTTGTCATTGTTGTGTCGAAGCAGAGAGGCACAATCTACCAGCTACCAATCACATCATTACATCTGATACTAAACGAGCATGCACAGATATTGTTGCACACGTTTTAGATAATGAAATAAATGTAGTTTCACCAGTAATTGATGCATTTCTAAGTGGCCTATATAATGAACCCCCTCTCTCTATTATTTAACTAGAGTTTATTCCGTGTACATGCACTCTCTGTGTACCTCGCTGTTTAGATGCCTGACCTAAATGTAGCAGTAGAGAGGTAGAAATTGTGAGGACGTGACTACAACCCGTTACCCCTGAGATGACTTTCCTTCTCGCGGGGTGTCTCATACTGAGACCTTGTGTTACCTTCAGGACTTCAGCATATCACCGCTCCTCTGATATGGCACATGTGTCTATAGCTGCAGGCATGGGATCTGAATAAGCCATTGACGCTTCGCAACATGCGGCTGAAAAAGCACAACGTTCTCATGTCAGATCCACTGCTGTGAGGTCTGGATGTCACGGGTAACGTGTCACTGGCGTAGTCGTCGTGTTATCCTTGATGAGGGTTGTCTAAATGTGTGCGTGTTAGCAATGACTTATTTAGTAGTCGGTATAGTGCATTTTTGGCAAGCTTTTGGACTCGGTATGCAGCACACGCGCATAAACCTGGCATCTTACTTCACTCGGGTAGAAGTTGGAGAAGTTGCTTCGGCAGTGTTTTGCTGAAGATGCAGCGAGTTGCTTCGGTGACCTGATTTCCTATGACAGAAATTACTCGAGCATTCAGTCTGATACACACACGCACGCGCACACGCACACGCACACGCACACGCACACGCACATTCCTCTCCCACTCTCTGCTTTCCTCTCTTTCTCTGCTGATCCCTCTCCGTTCAGTACCCCTCACAAACCTCACCTGCTTCTCGCATCCTTTCATCCCATCTCCACATGCCCGTGTTTGACAGCAATGGGAGATAAACGCTCTAAACTCCCCCCCCCCCCCCCCCTCAGAATGTGCAGCGTGCTATGTAACCTGCAGATGTGAGAGCACCGTGGCACAGATTTCTCAAATGTGTGTCACAATCTTGCTTTAGTCACACACTGCACACTTCATTAAGCTGTTTTTCGCTCATCTACATTGTGTGCCTGCAGTTTTACTTGCTATCTCACTTTCTCTTTTTCTCTTTCTCTTTTGTCTGCAGTTCGTCCCCGCTTCTCTCTCCCGCCTTTTCTCTCTCTCTCTCTCTCCTCACCTTCTCACCCTCCTCGTGCAAATCCTCTCCGATGCAAAGCTTTGGTATTCATATATGCAAATCAGCCTTAAAGCCGTAGAGATTGCCCTACTGACACTGCAAGCACGTAATGTATGGTGCGTCACTTAACACGTGTGTGTGTGTGTGTGTGTGTGTGTGTGTGTGTGTGTGTGTGTGTGTGTGTGTGTGTGTGTGTGTGTGTGTGTGTGTGTGTGTCGGCGCATGATAAACGCATGATGGAGAGTGTGTGTCAATGTACTGGTCGCAGCCTCTACCATTCCAGTAAACTATACTTATCTGTAGTTAATTTGTAGCCAGTTTAAGGCCATTGATGAGCACTTAACCTGTCACCGCACCAAAAGCCGCACTGCAGCAGCTTCTCATTTTCTCTCTCTCTCTTTAGCTGTCCTTCCATCCAATTTAACGCTCCCTCTCTCTCTCTGTCTTTTGCTTATTTTTATTTATCTTGCTCCCCCTGCTGTATCTGCATTCTCTCAATTTCCCCATCTTATCTCTATCCTTCTGTTTTCTCCAATGACCTCATTTGCTCTCTCTCTCTCTCTCTCTCTCTCTCTCTCTCTCTCTCTCTTAATCCCTCTCTGTTAAATCTAGTATAGGAAGGTACAATTAACCCCCCTCCTTTTTTTGCCCTTTTCAGCTGAGATGGTAGAGCGTAGTCCAGAGGTGTGCATCCTTATGAGTCATTGCATATGTGTGCGCGTGTGTGTGATCGAAGGAGACTGAGACGGGGGTGTGTGAGGCAATGAGCATTGCGTCATTGGGGGTGTGTTGAGCTGGAGGTGGGCTGAGCCGACTGTCAGTCAGTGACGCGAGCAGAGCACGTGCGTCGGTCATGGCTCTGAAGACGCTGTGCGGTGGTTATCTGGCTGTGGGCGAGGAGAGCTAGAAACACTGCAGCTCCCCTTGCCGACGGGTTGATCGAGGGAGTGAATGTCTGTGTGAGTGAGTGAGTGTGTGTTTGTGCGTGTGCGTGCGTGCGTGTGCGTGCGTGTGCGTGCGTGAGTCTGGGTCTGTGCGGATGTAGATGCTGCATGGGCTGCAACCGGAGCTGCTGCTGTTGCTGCTGGTGAATAATGCAGACAGGGAAGCGGAGTTTGGATAGCATGCAGGGAGACAGATTAATAATGCATCCTGCCGGGTTACGAGCTCTGCATTAGTTGTGCTGGAACCTGTAGCTGCCTCCTGCCTGCCTGCTTGACTTACTGACTTCCCGCCTACCTTCCTGCCTGCCAGCATTTCTACCTGACTGGCGGACTGTCTGACTTAATCAGAACATGTCTCACTACCATTTCATCAAATGCTGTAAGTAGCCATTCACCATCTCTTTGTGTGTGTGTGTGTACGTGTGTGTGTGTGTGTGTGTGTGTGTGTGTGTGTGTGTGTGTGTGTGTGTGCGTGCAAGTGTACTTGTGTGTGCGCCTTGGCCATTGGTGTGTGCCTGTTGTATCAGTACCCACTATATATGCAGTGTCATTATACTGGTTATACTGTGAGTTTACATGCTCAAGAATTCTGGTCACCGGCTGCCGTCACAGCAGCACAATCTAAACTTCAAGTGTGTGTGTGTGTGTGTGTGTGTGTGTGTGAGGTTGCTGCAGAGAGCTGCTGCAGATGTGTGAAGTTGACCGGTGAATGCGGCAGGTACTGGCAGAGGAAAATAACGATAAAATAGAGTCTCAAAGATGCAGATCCCATGAGCGTCTGGCATATTCATAACGCAGTGACAGACTGACAGAGAGAGAGAGTCATTTCAGAGAGAGAAGGACAGATGGAGCTAAACTGAGGGTGATTTAGACGAGTGTTGCAGAGAGGGGAGGGAATGGCAGGATTGGGAAATGGAAAGGTGGTGAAAATGACATATGAGGAATGTATCAAGTGGTGCGAAGAATGATGCGCAGACTCAGGGAGGAATGATGGAGAGTGATGCTGATATTTGAGAGGCGATGACAGAGAAAGAAGGAAAATTAAAGAGGAGAACAAAGTGAATTATATCGTAGAGGTGATGCATGCTGCCATAAAGTCCCTCCTTGACTCTCAGAACCTGTCTCACCCCGAAATCTGTGTGTGTGTGTGTGTGTGTGTGTGTGTGTGTGTGTGTGTGTGTGTGTGTGTGTGTGTGTGTGTGTGTGTGTGTGTGTGTGTGTGTGTGTGTGTGTGTGTGTGTACATGTGTGTATGCTGCTTTCTATTTTACAAGCTCCTGCAGGGTTGTCAGTGTTATTAGCCGGAGCCTAGATGGGATGTTCCACATTGAATCAATAACTGATAGCCCGGTGATGGGATGGCAGGAGAAGAAAGCTTCTGCTTTCTGTCCTTCTCTCTCTCTCTCTTTGTGTCTCTTCATTCACTGCATCTTTCTCAGATTCATTTAGCCCGTTCAAAGCCATTCATCACACCGCAGCAAATGCAAGTAGGTTGATGGTATATTACAAACGTTTTTTATTTGAAAAAAATGTAAGTATTCATTGACTTTGCTGTCAGTACTGTCAATATTTGATGCGTTAATCTAAAAACGGAAGACAACGAAATGCTCCTGGGAATGATGTATATTCAAACAAATTCAGCCACATTGCATATAGTACCGCACTGCATGAGGGACAGAGTTTTTCACCACCACATATCACAACATGTATTTCCACATGTGAACTGCTGTGCCATTAAAGTGAACCTTTTAGCACATTAAGCATACATAATTATTTATTAAGACAAGTTAATTTGTATCACTCAGTTAATTTACTAACAAAATTGTTTTTTTATGCTAGGGTGTTAAGCTATTCTTTTTTTATCTAATGGATATTCCTGTACAGCATACTTGTGAGTGTCTGTATATAAGCCACGTTATGTGCAGGGAGTTTATGGGGGGTCGATGCGACCGTAGCCTTGAATGCCTGTACAGTAGATGATGTATGAGGTTGACAAAGAGTGTGAAGGATATGGTCAAACCAAGGAAGCGATGACAGTCACAAAGTCAAGGCAGAGATGGAGACACACAGTTCACCATATCTACATTGTGTGGTTTATGCATATGCATGCACAAACACACATAGCCTAAACCTCCAGCAGCCCTGCTCTTGAAGCTCTGTACTGTAGTCCTGCAATGAGCTGTGTGTCAGCATACAATAGATCAGGGCAACATATATCAGTGCACCCACTTTTATAGGTGTGCACTGCGGACACAGACTGAACACCCACCACAGCTACTACTGCAAGGCACCTATCAAAATGGGCAGAAGAGAAGAGGCGAGCAAAGGGAGAGAAAAGGAGGCAAGGACAAGGGCCTGAGCAAGCTGGACTGTGGAGAGATGGAGTGGTATGATATTGGAAAAGGCAGTAGGTTGAGTGTGTTTTTGTGTTTGTTTGTGTTTCTGCTCAATGTGCAGGCACAATAAAATACAGTTGAAGCCGACACCTGGCATGAACAGTACAATAATGACCCCCCCTTGTCTGGAACCTGAACACAAAAGAACCATTTTCACAAGTCTAACCAGAGCAGATGGCACTTTGTCTGCTGGACAGCTTTTGTCTCTGCCCGATAAAGATCTAGTCCAAACACACCTCAGCCCCTGCAGAGAAGAAACACCAGTGTATTGTATAAAGACAGACGGGGTTGTGGGACAACATGTAGTACTTCAAAGCTATCCCGCTAACAATACTTTCCACGAACAGACTGACGTGCGCTCCATCACTCTACAGAGATGAAATAGAGGTATAGAGAACCACTGGAGATCAATGGAGAGACAAAGATACTCCAACGGGATACTTAAAATAAAATGGGCCCAAAAGAACGAGCGCAACCAAGTTGAACTTGATTTAAAAAAGGAATGAGATATAGAGACAGCATGGGCCAAGGAGGGATGAGTTGGTGGGTCAGAAAGAAAAACACCTCTTCATATTTTACTTGTCCTCCGGGGTGGCTGTGACCTGAATTTGTCAAATTGTCAGGGCTATAAATGCCAGATTGATGCACATACCTTTACTTCAAACATACCTTATGTAATATGTATTTCTTTGTATGTGTGTCTCTTGATTTTTATTCGCATACACTTGCGGTGAGTCAAATACCCATACTACCATACTACTTAGTTTGCCGCACAAATATTTAGTCCCAATATAGTATGTCAAATGCAGTATGCCAAAAATACCAGGATGTTCCACTATGGCATTTTGCAGTATGCAAGGCAGCGTGCTTTTCTGGATATTGTGACTCACAATCTTCTGCACAGCAACTGAGGTGCAAAGACAGGACGGCTCATTTACAGATGTCACATTTATCAGATATGTAAGCAACAGGGTCAGAGTTCAATTATCAATGTTATGACTAACACATCATCTACATAAGGGCAGCTGCAGTATCTACTAAAACTAAAAACTAAAAACTAAGTATGTGATATGGAACGCAGCCTCAGTAAAACGCTTTCTGAGCCCACCTACTGCACGAGCACTGTGCATCCAAGCAGACCATAATAGGTTTAGCAGCTGCCTGGGATGAGATCTGTTTGGCGATGTTCCACCGAGAGGCAGGGAGATTATGCGGAGTCAGGAGAATCGCTGCGACAGGAGAGACAGCACACAAAATGCTGTGACGCTACTTTCAACTCACCCCGAGGCTAAACAGACATCAAATATCCTTTACAGTAAATATACTAAATGCCCACACACAACTGCTGACAGACATGCACACAAAACCGCTCAACACAGTTGTGCCTGGAGAGGGAACAGACAGTATCAAAGTGTATAGTGAGTAAATGCTGTGAACTGCAGTGTTTTCACTCATTTCTCTTTTGCTCATCAGGTTGTTTCCAGCTATGTAATGTCTTTCGTCAGAACATGGAGATAGACCAGTGTCTGCTGGAGTCTCTCCCCATTGGCCAGCGCCAGCGGCTGGTCAGGAGGATGCGCTGTGACCAAATAAGGGCGTACTACGAGAGGGAAAAGAGCCTTCAGCGCCAGCAAGGTGGAATCAAGGTTCGAGCGCCGCCCACCCAGCGCAAGAAGCACCGCGTTCGCTTCAGCCTCGCCGATGTCATACAGGATGCCATCATTCGCCATGACGACAAAGAAGGTGGGTGCACGAATGAAGGTGTATGGTTGAGTGAAAAGGTAGTGTGTGGATGTGTATGCACACACGCGCACACGCACACACGGGCCAAAACAGAGCTTCTTCAAGTCACACACTTTGTGCTGGAAGCTGTCCGCTCAACTGAGGAGAACAGAGTGAAGCTTTTTAGCCTGAAAATAACTGCTCTCAAGGACAAAAATACCTTCGCTGAGATGAATCCACTGTTGAGAGCCACTGAGAGTCACTTTTTGGACCTGACTGGTTTGTGGTTTACTGTGTGTTTTCATATTTGTGACAAAAACACAAAGCAATGCATCAAAACAAATATTAGCATGTTAAAATATTAGCCCAGGGAAAATGAATACTGGGCATTGTTTCAACCATTCAGCCATTTGTTTCAAACAAATAGGAGCTTGTCTATTCTGGGTGTATTTGGATGATTATTTATTTCACGAATTCAGATGACAATGAAGATAATAATAGTCAAAATACATTCACATAAACTGTGCAAAAGGACTCTTGAGAGCTGTCCTTAGGTACGCAGTAAATCTGATCTCCCTCTAAACACGACTGCAGACTGCTCGTCTCCCAGTAAAGACACACTGGAGTACTCAAGCTGTTTTTTCAGAATCAAATAGTCAATGAACTCAGAAGATTCAACAGGTCCTCACACTTTACTCTGCAGGAAATTGATTTTTTTATCCAACCTCACCGTCTTTCTTTTTGGCTGTGCCAGTCATTTGCCAGCCGTTTACCCAGCTGTCCGGGTGTATCTGTGTCATTCCTACCAGCAGTCTTTGCAGGTCATTGTGTTAATCTCTGCTCTCCAGCTGCCAAGGAGGTTCAGCTGGGGCCTGTGGGTGCAGCTGGTGTGCCATTGCAACAGCCAGACTGAAACCAGGGTACGTTGGCTTGGCATGAATCAGATCTGCCACTCTGCATAATGCCTACTTACCTAGGCGCTGCTGGGGCAGTGAACTGGTACCAGGCTACTGTTGCGTTGGCATGGGAAGACCTCTTGACAGTGACACATTCATTTCTAACTCCTTGATTCAAGGGACGGCTTGAAAGCTCTATGATCCATTTGTGTTCCCCTGTGTCGGCCCGTCTTGTTCTTCTATCTGTTTTGCAGCGTCTATCTTTCCGTGACTGGATCCGTCCAAACCACCTCGACGTATCACTTGGTTACGAGGATCAGCACTTTCCACATCTTGACAGTGGTTCTCGAGAGCTTTTCTCACTGGTCCTGGTTAGCAGAGTGCTCATAGGTTTTCTCCCCTTTGCTGCTTAAGTGGGCTCTCTTTTCCTTTTGTACAGTGAGTTAGGATTTGCCTCAGGCTTGGACTTACCCCAGAGTAATGTGTGAGCATTTCTGGATCTTTTCCCCTTACTACAGAGGTATTTTTAAGTAAGGATGAATTGTGTACACACACTCGTTGCAATGAGAGCCCAAGGGTTAATCTGGTAGATCGGAGTAAAAGAATAAAAGATTCACATTTGACTCATTGTCAATGCCAATATTCCCCAGTCTGTTGCCTGGAAAGCAGACCTCAACAGAAATGTAAGGGCTGATTTCCTCTTTGTGATGCAAGTTGTTTCCTTACATTTGCATATGTGTATCTGTTAGCTGCGATACAATGATGTCTTTAACATTGCTTTTATCATGAACAAACTGGGCACATGCCAACTTGACTAGTACTCAATCTTCAAAACCGTTTCCCCCAGTTGGTGATGATTAATGGAAATAAATGGACAGAACGACGTTTGTGTGACTCATCATTGTTTTGAAGAACTTGTGTGCGTGCAAAAGAGAAAGAGAAAAGATTAGCCAAAATAGGGCCCAGAGAAAAGAACACAAAGTGGCCGAGAGGGAAATAGAATGAGAGAGAATTAGTGAACCCTTGTTATGTGCTAATTAAAGCTGGTTTTCAGTGAGTAAGCTTGAGAATTAGATTCACCGATAGAGCAGAAACTCAGTCCGCTGACAAGGCAACCAGGTAATCGGAGATATCTCTCACATACAGCCATACAAGGACTTATTTTCTTATCGTACAGGAAATAAGATGAAGGAGAATAAAATGAAGAGAAGCAGGGTGGAGAACAAAGGAAAAGTTGAACATGGTGGGAAAATGAGAAATTGGAAAGCCAGAGAAATTGAAAGGCAGCAGAAACGATGCATCTGATTAGGGAGGATATTGTAGGGTTAAGGTAAAAAAATAAAAATAGCAAGAGCACACAGCCCTATATATATATATATATATATATATATATATATATATATATTAGATAGGAGCATACTATATTTCCTCTCCATTCCTATCTGTCATATGCAAACATCTGGCTCACTTGCTTTTTGACATTTGGTGAAATTGCTTTTCCCAAACCAATCTCTTAACTTCATCAAAACAAGGCACATGTGGAACGGCAGCAGCTGTTACTCTGTAGCCATGAAACTGACGATCTATTTTTATTATGTCATCCTCTTACAACAGAATAATAATATTAAATATCACATTTTGGTGTCCGTGGTTCTTCCTGAGCTGACGATTCTTGTCAAAATGCAAAGTGATTAAATGTTCAAAGTTGATGTAAATAATTTGTAAACGCTTAAGAAAGGTGAGCAGTTATTCAGGTAAATCTAAGATTGAGTAAAGTGGACTGTTGCATCACATCACCTTGGAAGTGTTTGTGATGCCACATTGATGGTATGAAAACACATCTGGTAACAACTTTACGCGTGAGACACCAACGGCACATGTGTCTGTTGCTAAGTATTGAGACCTCGTCTCATAAGCCACATGTTTGCACTAGTATTGCATCAAATTGCAGAGGATATAACACCGTCTGACATTGCTGTACTTGTTTTGTTTCAGTGTTACAACACTTTAATGCTGTGAAGTCGCGTAGTGTGAATGTGTGCATGTGCACATGTGTCACACTCGCATTTCGACTCAAGAGCATCCATCAGAACTACCATTATTGATCAGTGTGTATAGATCCATCTTGCAGGGACTCGCAGAGTCCAATCAATTATCTATAGTGAGGAAATGAAGCAAGCAGAGGTTGTAGTTTATAGCTCATAGCGTTCAGTCTGTTCTGGAACACTGATTTACGCGCAGTTCATGGATCTGAATCATAACATTTCTAAAATAGAAAAAATATTTGCACCATGTCTCGTGTTATACAAGGTTTAGCCACATGTGTTGATCGCTCCCCGCCTCCAGATCAGTGCAGCAAAGCTTAACAAACAGAGCAGCATATTTTCTGGCAGTTTAAACAGGCCTTTGTCCCCATTGAATTGAGCCCATAAATACCTAAAAATTCTGCGAAATACTGCAACAAGGTGCTAACGGTGCTCATACTTCTCCCTAGTCCTCAGTATTTAACCAGGATCAGTGTTCAAATCATCATAGATAGATATTATGTTATGTTGTGTGTCTATCAAAGGAAATTATATTCTCTAAACATACTCTCTTGTTAATGTAATGGATGTGCAGGACGGCACCATAACGAGACAGGGAAGAGGAGAGATGGGGACATGGGTGAATATGGATGTAGGAGGAATACATTCCTATTTCTCCGCGACTGCGCATGCTTGGATTAAAGGCATGCCAAACACCTGTCATGTTTTTGACAGAACGGGGCCTCGGCCCACAGAGGTGGGAGAGAAAGTTGTCATGATATCTTTTATTGGAATCCAATTTAAAACCATAAGACTCCCTCTGGTACACCAGGGATCCCTGTAATGTTAACTGCGTCATCAGGCAGCATATTTAAACTTTTCACTGGCAGTGGTGTTGAGCTCAGCTTCTAAAATGAATCCTTTGGTTCACTTTATGACTCATCCGTGTCCCTTTTTTTTTTTTTGTATGAGAGAGAGCAAAAGATGAATGAGACAGTGATGTTGCTAAGTACGCTTCCTGCGTCTGATGTATTAACATCCGAAAGTAAACTCTCTATGGATGGTTCCGGGGGACAACAAATTAAAGAAAACAGTGGCTGCCATATTCTTACTGCATACATCTCTTTCAGATTTGGGATTTTTAGTTTCATACTCAACATGAACATAACCATAATAATAACATCCATATAACATTAAAAAAGCAAAGATTTTATTGGGTACCCACTCAAATGAGCACCGGTGGGTCCCTGGGACTCACTACATTGAAAACCTATCAACATCACTGAGAGAGCATGAAAAACAAAAGTACTTTGCGAACTCATCGTCTCGCATCATGTTAATAATGGAGGCTGTTTACACAACGTTGTGAGTTAACATTTCTGAAAAGTTTTTTTTGCGGATTAGTCCTGGGAATACTTCAGATGTTATCTTGTGAAAATGCATAACACTCTGGTGTATATGCTGCAAATGTACAACATTGTTCCAGACTTTTAGCACCTGCAAGTTCCATTTCACAGAACTCACCATACTATAATCTACATTTAGAGTTTAGCATTATTGGAAAACTGTATCTGTACTTTTTCATTTTTTTTTTTTCATCAGGATCAAAACTTTGGAAAAATGTCAAAGCTCATTTCAGAAACATGGGGCAGTGAGGTGAGACGGGGCCTCTTGTGGCTATGACTGTGTGATGAAGGGCCAAAGACACACGAGCATTGATAAGGGTGAGGGATGTGAACAGAAACTCATATGAGACTGCCAAGGAGTGGTGCTGTAGGGACACATGTGTCTGGTCGCTAGATGAAGAAAATTGCATATTGTAGAGGATTCATTAAAGGGATTTTATTGAATTCATGGAATGTCACTAGTCGTGCTACAGTTCATAAAACTCACGGTTCGGATCGTATCACAGATCAGACTCGCCGATCGAAGAACAGATCGGATCGGCACAAAATAACTTCAGATCATTGCTGATCCATATTGGCAGATACAGATCCCTTTGTTGTTTGATTATAGCAGCTGGTCTACAAGGCTCCAGACTATTTGTTTTTGCCACTGACTCAAAAGTAATTTAAATCACTCTGAAGTCTGTAAACCATAACATATTCTAAATGATATTATTTTACTTTGTTGTAGTATTTTTATAGTATTTTTATGGATTAACAAATCTTGTCATTTGTAGTTTTGATGTATTATAATAACAGCTCATAATTGATATCTAATTCATGCTGTGAAAACATCTCCTTTATACAATCATTAAAGTTTCTCATCATTAAAGTTGTGAACACATGATAACAGTATAATTTACCTTCACCAAATTCAAATTTTCACTTTTGTTTTTCACGCATCATACAGTAACTGAACGGGATCTTTGTTCGTTAGCCGTTAGCGATGCTGCCTCTCAGTTTTAGCACAGATTGTTTACAGTGTTACATTATTAGAGATTGGTGACGAGAAAAGCATGAATGCCAATGTCCTGATCGCATATTTTACTGAATATTAGCAGATAGCGATCGTCAGTAAAACTTCATTTGATTTCATTCGGGTACACATTACGATACACAAACACACAATGACTGCAGTAGTCGGGAATCTTTAAAGTACTAATTCACTCTTTCATACACTTGGTTTTGAGCTGCAGTTTGGCTGTAGAATGCCACGCGCCGATCAAACTATATCTTCGTTAGGTTTCTCACTCTCCTCCTCTCTCTTTTCCACTCGGCTACCAGTTCCTATCTGGTTGCCATGGAAACTCCACATACGTCTTGAACAGCTGTTTTGCAATTTTCCACAAAATGACAGCCGACTTTGCCTCACGCCCACTCCCCATTCCTCCATCAGTAGCCTAATGGTAGAGGGTCACACACACACACACACACACACACACACACACACACACACACACACACACACACACACACACACACACACACACACACACACACACACACACACACACACACACACACTACCAAAACCAAAGCCAAAGCCTGAAGTCAGTGTACAATTAAACACCAACTGACATATAAAGATTTAGCTGAGAGAGGAAATTACTGTTGTTGCTGTGGGAGAAGCATGCTGTCGCTGTTCTTAAGATAAACATCTCCATGATGGCCGGAGCTACTTTTCCGTTTCAACAACAATACAACAGAGACGAACATTCTTTACTGTGAACCTGCAACACCTCATAAATACACACTGTTGCTCCTAATTAGACAGTTTTCCTCATTCATGTTTTTTGATAATACAACAATTTCTAGTTTATCACTGAATGATATGAAACTGTACGATAGGATAACTTATTTCTAAGTCGAAGACAAGGGAGTCATTTGTATCCATCCTGGTACTGAACTGCTACTTGACATGTGGCCTGGTTAACAACTCAGGAGTATGGATTTTGTCCTCCCATCTCTTCCAATGGAAGCACCGTAGGATGAGATCTCTTGATGGCCAGTATGAATATATTCCAATGTTCATATGGACTACTGAATATTGTTTTAAGACACACATTAAAAAAACATGTGAACCTATTGAACCGATTATTGATATATTCCACTGCCTTTGTGAACCTAAAACCTTTGGTAAACCAATTTCAAGCACCAAAACCGTTCGTCCACATGAATAAAGTTATGTTTTCACAAAAGATTTGAAGAATTTCAAAAATCAAGCTTCAATTTTTCAGCTTTAGGGCCATATTATCTCTTTACACTTGTGCCTTAAGACAATGGTGCCTCATTATATAGAGAGCTGAGATTGTTCTGCACATTTTGATATACAGCACATGAGTATGTATCATATGCAAGTGCCTTTTAAAAAGATGAATTTAAGTTAAGTACAATTTAAATGTTTACCTCAATAAGCTGGCAAACTCCCTACTTGGGCAAAAGGCAAATAGACACAGTGGACTCAAACTATAACAGTGGTTGGTTTTGACGAGTCCGTCAATGGTACATCAGTACTATTGATTCCCAATGGCCATACCGCAAGACAAACGCTTGGCTTTTCTTCCCTCAACTGCCTGAGGGTCAATATGTAGTTCCTGACCTCCGATCTCTCTTTAGACACGTTCAATAATGTGCTCTAAAACTCTGGTAGGTTCTTCTATCAAAGACTTGCATTAACTGGTTCTAAAAGACAGGATGTTTTACAGCCGAGAGACTTTTCCTGACCACTTGCACTCATCAATAGTTTATTTTGGTGAAGAAGCAAATTATGTGAGAATAAAAAACGCTGCTCCACATTCACTAATAAGCAGACCCATGATTTACTGCTTGACAGACAGACAGGAAATATCCTAATCTATTCCCTGGTAAGGACTTCAGTGCTAGATGAGCCTTAATTGGTGGTTTACAGCCTGAGCCCCAACAGTATATTGAGGAGCCGGGAGGTAATTGTGTTGATTGACTGAAAGGTCGGCCAGTTTGTTTCTCATCATCCATTTAAAGGCCATTAAACACTGAAGGCCATTAGATGAGTGGGGAAATGTATGTGTTTGGCCTGTTGGTATGTCTGCATGTGCTTTCCAAATGATTAGTCAATACACTGATTGATCAACAGACAGAAAGAACTGATGACAATATTGACAAATGTGAAAGTCATTTCTCAAATAAGAATACCAACCATTTGCTGGTTACAGCTTCTCAAATCTTACAATTTGACACTTCCCTTCATTCCTTTCTTTGTCAAATTTAAATTATTTTCGTTATTTCTCAATTGGTCAGACAAAATACATACACATATAATATAGAGAACTGCATGCCCTCACATTTGAAGAACTTTTCGTCCTCCTAATTAACAAATAATGTATGTTTTTATTTTGAACATCTATTGATTGTTTCAACTTTTAACATAAGCTATTTGTAGGCCACATGTTGATGATGATGATGAGCAGTTCTTTTAAAAAAATCTTAGAACAATAAATAATTCACTTAAATATTTCTATAATGAAAACAAACGGGATCAGCCTTAATGTATTCTATAGTGTCAGTGTGTGGATATGGGGGCTGGGTGTGTAAAGGCATAGCTGACTGTATGCACACTGAATATGGTTATCCGTGTTTCTGAAATATGCATATGATGCAGGGAAAACCAGTATACACACACATACACATGTTAGAGGCTGTAGTTTGCATTGCTGTTGATCATAATGTAGAAACGGCGCCTTCCAAAGACCGTTTCTACAGAAATACAACAAACAAAGATGTCTTGCAGAGCTGCTCTCCATAAGACTTCATTTGTTTTGCCCAGATGTACCTCAGAACCCGTAATATGCTTAATCTTGCAACAGTGATTAAATATTCAAAGGCTCAGAGTGGAGTTTGGTATATAGTGTAACAGCTGTAGCTTGTTTATAAAGGTTAACGAGGCATACAATACATTTATTTTCAATAAAAACATTTCATAATTCTGTAATTCCTCAGAGCCATGTGCTTTGCTCAAAGACTCCAGTCTTTGGGTGTTGGGAGGGAGTTGCGTGACAGTGGTGGTTTGTTTTGCTGGTAGAAGGTCTTCCAGAGTTTAGTCAGTGTCAATCTAGTGCTGTCAGTGTCAGTGAAGTCACATATGTCCAAACCACAGCGCTCTTGTTTGTCCATCCTGCTCTATTTATCTGTCTCACTCTCACGCTCTCTCTCTCTTCCTCTTCCTCTTCTGCTGGGGTCTCATTCATTGTTGGTACATGTTGAATAAATAATATAGGACTGGTACAGTAAAATCACTGACCTTTTTTAGACCCAGACTGTCTACCCGTGTGTTTACAGCTGACTGCGTGAACTTGTTTGTAGTGGTTTGTGTTGTGTTCAGTCGATCCGTGTCAGTGTGAGTGGGTTGTGCGGCTCACTGGAGCTTACAGTGAATGTGTGTAACCCAGAGGTGATCTGATCTGACCCGCTGCTGCAACACGGAGCTACCAAACACACATGCGCACACATACACACACACACACACACACACACACACACACACACACACACACACACACACACACACACACACACACGCACAACCTTAACACTGATCCACGCCGACATGTCAAGGACAGTCGGAGGACACTCGACACATTGGACTGGCACAGATCAGTGTGTGTTTTTACGTTTTCGCTGGATGCCCTCGGCTCCCGTCTGTCTTCACATGCAGCAGGTGTGAACATTATGGATGTTTGTTTTGTTGCAGTGTTGCGGCTCCTGAAGGAGGGAGCAGATCCCAATACTCCCATTTCTTCTGGGGGATCCTTGCTACACCTGGTAAGACACACAACACAGTATTATACAACTATTATAGGAGACATTATACTGACTTGCATTCATTCCATGGCGTTAAGCCTAAATATAACCATAACTGCTACATTCTTAACCCTTACCTAAGCCACATAGTAACCAAAATTCAATCTTAAACTTCACTTAAATGGTTATTATCTTTTTTTATGAATGGGTTTTGTCCCCACAGCTTGATTAAGTACACATGTGCCCTTAAGTACACATGTGCCCTCACACAAATATATACTTTGCAACGAAACTGTTTTGATGTAATTCAAAGATTAATTTGACCAAACATTGCACTTAAAGAGAAATATCTAAGAAGTTGCTCTGAAATCATAATCTGCAATGTTACTTTACTCTACAGTTGATGTTACAGCTACATTGAATCTTGAAATATTTCTGTACTTTTTGCACACAGATGTGTCCATGTGTACACACACGGATGGGGGATTTAGATTTAGGTTTTCGACCTGCCTTTCAAAGCTCCCGTCTAGACACTTGTACCTACAGTACCCTTTTACATTCTGAAGCGCTCTCGCTCTCCAGTTGATAAGAAATTCAAAAAGTACAACTTCAAGTTCATTAGGTAAAAACACGATGATGTCCTCTAACATGATGGAGTCCCAATAGCTGTTCTCTTTCTTTTTATCATTCATAATTTAAGCCCCATGGCAATACAAGTAGGCCTATGTAATTGTTAATATTGTTGTACAATACCCTTTTCACATAGTTAATTAGTATGCAACCACTCATGTGTAGTTGCATACTATATTAGTTACAGATGCTTCAGGAAATATACATTTCTGTGATTGCAGTGCGCTCGCCATGACAATGTGTTTGCGGCTGAACTTCTGATTGAACGCGGCCTGAATGTCAACCTTCAGGACGAGGACCTGTGGACAGCTCTGCATGTAGCGTGTGTGTGTGACCATGCAGACGTGCTGCTGCTGCTGCTGCTGCTGGTAAGAAACGCATGCAAACATGAACTTGCAGTATATTGCGGGGAATGACTCAAATATACACACATTCACACATGTGCGGACACACAATTTTGTAATTTTCTTGTTGATCCTTGTAATTCCAAGCGTGTCAGCTACAAATTAGATTAGTGTTTTGGAATGGGTTGGCATACTAACTCCATGTTTCAAATCAGCTTTGGACTAGTGGCTGTATTCACATTAGTCATCCAGAATCTTCTGTCCAAGTGGAGCGTTTTCCATTCATGAGGGGTTTTGGATTAAAGAGGGTCTGAAACACAGCTTGCCACTCTCTCACAAACCGGGCTGAACCAGTGAAAATGAGAATATTTAGAATTTGGGCATTAGCATGATATCAAAGAGGAAGAGCCCGCTCTGTGGAGGATGTTTCCCGCTCTTGTCGGGTCTGTCTTGACGAGAGCTGTGGTTGTGCTGATTAGGTCCATAACGAGAGCAGGGCCAGCTGCAGGGGAGGGCATGCACACGCAGTCCAGTCACTCAGTGGGCTGTTCTGCGTGTGTTGATTGGACCCACGGAGGGGTTAACGGTTCTCCGTAGAATCCAATACAGCCTGGTTCTGCTGATTGGGTCCTGAGTGACTGCTGTCTGTGTGCGGGGCAGGAAAGAGACGTTCCTGAGAGGAATGGATATGTTTGAAGAGCTGCCAGGCAAAGGATGTGCAGAGAGAAAACTGTCAGCCTGTAGTGACTGTTGGTTCATGTGACTGTTGGTTCATTGCGTGTTTGCATATTTGCATGCATTTAAATTCCCTCATAGCAAAGATTCATGCTCGCTGCCTAGTTTGTAGAGCATGGTGTGATATGGATACGCCAAATGCAATTTATGCCGTGGGTTATGCTTTCATGATGGGCAATACCATGAGAGAGGAGAGAAAGATTGAATACTACTCCCTGGAAGGCAGTAACTAAATGTCTCGGATTCACTCCCAACACAACCATTTTCTACTAAATGAGGTCACATTTCCACAGAACTGAAGAGAGCAGGGGTTAAAGAACAAAAGCGGAAGAACACTTCTAAGAAATCCCCCAAATCACTCTAAACGCTGTGAGAAGTTCAAAATTATTCCAGCAACAAAATATGTCTTCAGCATTCACAACTTCAAAGTCCTATCATAGTAAGTGCTAATTTATTTGACTGAATATGCCTCTGTGAATGCTTTTGTGATTGTGACAATGCGGCTGTGAGGAGACTCGACAAGACATAAAGGATACTTCAAATGTAATAATAAACATTTGCATGCAGTATTTTTTTTCTTTTCTTTCCGGTAAAATAAGCACTTGGGGTTTCTTTGGTATAACCAGCAGGAAAGCCCAATGCTCTTCCTGTCTAAGGGTAAAAAATAAGCTTCAGTCAAGCCACATTTCAGATAGAGATGCAACCTCCCTTTTCTTCTATTCATTCATTTTGACACCCGTCTCCAGTGCCAGTGCCCAGTCATTCTGCTCCGCTGCAAGCTGCAGCCTTATCAGAGCTGTAAGTGGGAGATCTTCCTTCTGAATATAACGAGTTTACATTTTAATGAGAAGTGGAACACGGGTCTTGACTGGCAGCTTTATCTTTGATTGGCACAGGAAGGAATAGTGCTGCTAATAGGTACTAATCTATGGTGTGCTGCTCCTCCATCTCTTCCCCTCCCCAGCCGCCCCTCGTCCTCTGCTTCTGTCCTTGATTTCCTGTCTCCTGTTCCTTCATTGAGAAGCAGAAATGTTTTTTGCTGACAGAGTTGTTACCGCGCTTGTCTTGTCGGGAAAGGAGGAGGGGAGGGGTGCATTGTTGCTCTGTGGCCGGTTTGGCAGTCATTTTTACTCTCTTATCTCCTGCCTCCAAACAGCAGGAGAAGCAGTAAGCCATTTCTAAACTGATTGCCAGCCTATTCCCAAATACACTCCTAAGCCATTCCTAGCTCGATCTCTGCTTAATGTTGCTCATTGAGACTGACAGGATTAACCGTCAGTTTAGAGACACAGTGGATTTTATATATATTTATATATTTCAACATAGTCCAGTGTAGTAAGACTTGGCTCATACACATGCATCAGGAAGCTTTAACAGAGGTTATGTGTTACATCCTAGCTTGTGATCCAAAGCCACAACCCACAAGATACTTATCAAATGTAACTTCTTATAGTGGCTCAATTATGTCTTCCTAATTTGGTTCCTTACGAAACTCTGAACTGAAAAGATTTGCGAAGTGATTAGAATTGATTGCATACTTGCCCCAATTTTCCGTCAGTGTCTCCTTGAGAGAAAGTACAGTTTTGAAAGTATGGACTCTTGAACTGTTTACCACCAATGCACTTCAACTGATTTATGTTTGTATTGTTCTTCTTCCTTTTTTCTTCGTTTTCATATCGTAGTTCCCTGTGAAATACTTGCTTTCTGTGTCTAGGCTTGTGCCGGGGAAGATGTAGTAATGCACTCATTTGATCCCAGGGAGACATGTTCTGTCCCAAAATTTTATTTCTCATCTTCCAGTTCAAAACCTAACAGGGTTAAAGTTACAGAAGTGACCCACTTTCTGTGCTTGTAAAGGATGAATTTAAAACTTCTGAACTCTGAGTCCTTTGAAGTCAAACGATTAACAGCAAGCCCCCGGCTGCATTTCACACCAGTTGAATTTTTGTGGATTTTAAACCTCCCTCTTCTAAACAAAGTCAAGCAACTGTTGCTCTATAATCTGCTTGAATTGAACTCCAAACCTCCAATTAACTAACAATTTACATTTTCATATTTTCATTCAAATGCAGACTTTTTCTGCATAACTCCTGGTTAGTTTTAACAAAATCCACTATTTATTGAACGTAATGCCAGTGTGAGTGAATCATTCATGATGTAATGAAGAGTTTAGTTTTAGTCTGGTCAACGATACAACATGTTGTCTTATCACAGAATTAGTATCTGCATGATGGTTAACAAAAAGTACAGACGAAAATGCTTTTGAGGATTCAGAAGTGTGATAATTACAGTTTTTTTCCAGCCTCTGCTGTTAACACCACAACACAACACTGCGGCATAGCGGATCACAGCTGAGCAGATGTTGTGTGCAATCAGTTGAGAAAAATAATTGCTCAGTTGCCTCTGGTTCATTGTCACTGGATTGCATTTTTTGGGAAAACTTCCAAAATATCTTTGTACACATCTGGTTTAGATCAGCAAACACAACGGGATAGATTTAAAGGAGACATATCATGACAAACTCAGTGCTTTGGCACGTACATTTGGGTATCTGGAGAGCCTACCAACCCACAAACTGTGCAATAAGACAAGTTGCAAGTTGTTTGTGGGCTGCCTGGATCAGAAAACGTATGCAGGCTCATTAAAATACAAATATTATTAATTATCGGTTTGTAAACAGGTTCTTGTAGAAACCCCAAATACAATTTAAAGTATTAACCTGAAAATGAGCATATGTGACCTTTTTTAAAGAAAAACAATAGTGTGTGGGGACCCTTGCTTTGGAAGAAATCCGTCGGGCTGTGACTACTGTGACAGACAGTGTGAGTCCCCAGGGAAAGCTTTCTGTGCCATTATGACTCACGTGCAGCGTAGTATGAACAGATTTCCGACTCTGGGACGTCCGAGGCGGATTCATCATATTGTGGCTCGGGAGCGTGTCGGGGTCAGAAGTCAACGCGTTAACCCCTCGCCGCCTGCGTGGCTGCCAGTTAGCGGCGGCTCGTTTATATCTGTCAGCACTTATCATGTTGGCTCAGACACATGATTAATGTCTCTGGATCAATGGTCCACACATCATATTTCATGTCTGCTGGTCTTGGACTTTAGTGTGCCGTTGAAAGATCTTGAGATAAATTATTTCTGCAGTGACAGTTTGTTATTGTTGTTGTTATTTATGTACAACTCAAGATAATTTAGCACAGATCATAGTGCATATTATTATGTTGCCTACTGGCTTGTGATTGTTTTCAAGGAAAAATGATTGCGTCCTTGTGTAAAATGTGACAAAATTTCATATTTTTACAGAACAATTCTCCAAGCACTTACAAGGTTTATGACACATCTGAGGGAAGGCAGGCAGTGGTGACAGAGCAAGATATATCCGACTTCATCCAGCCAGACCCCTATTGACTTTTACTGGCCCTTGAAGTGAATTGTCTGGGTTAGCACACCCCTTTACGCCCCACTATGCAGCACACACACTAACCCACGCACAATAACACACACTCGCATGTTAACAGAGGCACCCTGGGTGGAGCTGTCGGGTTTATGAGGAAGTTGATTACCGTTTGGGAGCAAAGCACAAATCTGAGGAATATTGATGGAGTAGACCATGTTTGACAATAGAGTGCGAGGGAGGGATGCAGGGTGGTGTTTGTGTGGTGGAAGGAGCATAATAGTATGCACCCTCTCTGACTCACTCACCTCATCATTTGCTCTTCAAGCTGTGCTTCACGTCGCGATAAGGTTTCTTGTTTTCTCATGAATAGTCACCAAGCAGCAGCTGATAGTTGTTAATGTTAATTAATTCCCTTTGTTAACCCCTAACTAACCCTCATAAGTGAGCGAAAACGGCTCCCACTAGATGACACAGATGGCTGCACAATGAAACCGCATCGCTCACCAGAACATATCCTCTGATAACTGGAATTAACCGCATTGTGCTGCCTTTATCGCACTGGAATTGCTCTCCATTTCTTGAATTAATCGTTTCCTTTGAATATCTTCGAAACGTTTTTCATTATATATAAAAAAGAACCTTGTCTGTTTATAAATCAATTAATAATTGCAAGGTTGCACTGATGGTTTTGGGTCCTTGTGGTTTGGTAATGGTAACGGTTCTTGTGTTGCTCTGTCAGCCGGCTCCCTCCTCGCATTTAAGCCCTCTTCCTCCCATTTTTCCCTTTCCCCACCGCTTCCCTCTCTGTGTACCTAAGGACTGGGTCATAAATCTCTTCGGCGCACTTCAACTCGGCCGTTAGAATTCTATTAGCTGTAAATATTCAATAAGGATCCTCACTTAGAGTCCCCTGTCCGTGTTATCAGACTAGTCCAGCTACAATCGTTACACCCGCTTGTCCTTTACGGTTAAGTCAAACAACAGGAAGGGATTTATGTCTGGATGCTGACAATTTCCTCTTGAAACGATGTATGTTACTTTTAGTACCCGACCCCAAGGAGGGGATGATAAAAATGAAACGGACAGAAAGAAAGTCCACATGAGTACATTTTGCATGGCTTGTACATATTTCTGCTTTACTGGTAAAGCACAGCAACATCTTATATAATATCTTATATACCAATAATAAGTGCAGTGGAGTCCCTGCAAAGAAAAGCAATTAATCATAACCGTATAGTGACCAACGACTGCACTGCCAGAGTAACAGTCATTAAAGGAGCCCGAGGGAAGGCCTTCCATGTTATCTCATGCTATAGCAGAAGACGGCTTTGGCAGGGTTCTTTTGTTAAGTAAACTCATTAATCTTTACACATGCACACACACGCTCACCCCAATGAACCCAGGTACCGGTAACCAGCACCCTCAGGCTTCACTGGCCCCGCAGTTATTTAATGAGTTCTTTAATTCACTGTATTGTCTGTTAATGTCTCCATGGTTCTGCTCAGGTATACGCCTCAGGGAAGCCGCGATAATTGTGCCCACTTCATCATCGATTTCTAGTCTGATGAATTGCCCCGGCTAAAACTCTTTTTCTTCTGTCTTCTGCTTTCTTCTGCTCTGCGTGTGGAAGACTGGGGTGAATGTTCTGCTGCAGGACGTCAACGGAAACATTCCTCTGGAATACGCCTCCGAGGGAACGGAGACTAGCTATATCCTCCGAAAACACCTGGAGGAAAATGGTAAAGCTCTGCGCACCTCATTTATTCTGCCTTGCTCAACGAGAGAAGGCCAGCGAGCCAACATTGACATTTCAAATTTCACATTTCATTCACCATGAGCCCCATTAAAAGTGTGATTCAATGAAATACAGCGGCTCAATTCCATGTTAATTCCATGACACTTTCAGAAAGAAAACAATTAAGCATAGTGAGAAAAAGTAAATGTTTCATGTTCTTCATTTAGGAATAACAGGGATAGTGTGAATGGTTCATATGTCATACCGGCAGTAAAGTAAGTGTGTGTGTGTGTGTGTGTGTGTGTGTGTGTGTGTGTGTGTGAAAAGTACACCCACAGGCCTAATGATGGTGGATTGAGATTTGAGCACTTCTCCCACAGAGAAGGTCAACACAGGGGCTGCGAATAACAGAGATAAAAACACAGGACAGTCGGAGGCACACAGAGGCACAGACATGGTGTGACAGCGGGAGAGGCAGAGAAAAGTGGCAGAGAAATAGAGAGGGAGACTCAGAGAAAGGGGAACAGGAATCGTGCTGACAAAGCTAGACAGGAACAGATGGAGACAATGATGGAGGGTCCTCCCTCATCTGCCTTTGGCCTCGGGTTCACATGACAAATTCAAGATTCAAGAAGTGCAGATCGCTAACTCGTCAAAGCGCAGACTACACACACACACACACACACACACACACACACACACACACACACACACACACACACACACACACACACACACACACACACACACACACACACACAGGCTCTCTGACTCCTCAGCCACAGATTTGTTGAGACTTTTCTCTGCTTCTGGCTGCCAGCCCCTGTGGTGATCTCTCCCTCCTGTGTACCCCCCTGATACCCCCCCTTCATCACGCTGGGCTTTGCCACCATGAAACACACTCTTACTCACACAGGCTCACTCTGTTGCCATAGCAACTTGGCTATACGCTCTCTATCCCCATCAGGTTTGTGCATTTTTGGGTAAAAGACAGACTGTCCATGTGTCTTTTCATCAGGGAGAAAAAGGAATTCTGTTTTTCTTCTCACTGTCGCAGCCGAATCATTCTTATTCTTATTCTTATTATTCTTCATTTAATACTGGATTCTTCCAAGTATTGGCACTGTAGAGAATAATAATTCTCTCCTGTTGTGGTAATATTCCCATGAGCATGTCTCAAAAAGCTACACACCCTTTGGCTGTCATTGGTTTGGAAAGACAAACTTATTGATTAGCTACTCCAACCAGTCTACCTGGAGAAGTCCCATTAGTTAGTTCTCGAAAGCTTATCCGACTGAAATATAGATTGATTGATAATCAATCCATGCTATTATAGCAACCAAAGACAGATATTCTGTGTTTATGTGATTGTGGAGCAGTGCATTGACCTTCATAGTTTGGGATAGATGCCCTTGTAGACTGCTGTTTGGCTGTGTCAGCCAAAGAGACCGCTACAGTAGCCTTGCTCTTTATGAGTATTGGATGACCTCATCCCCATCAGGATTACTTTGGGCCATCACTTGATTTGCCAGGCTTTGGTTTGAGCATGAGGTTTCCTGTGTGCTGTCAGTTTGAGGGTGTTTTCTCTGCAAATGCTGTACACACAGCCTCCCTTAAATTGCACACTCTGGTTGTGTTGGAATTCAGCACTGATACTGCACAACCACTATCGGAGAGCACCATGCTGAACTCACGCCAAATCCTGTTGAGAGGTTTAGTTCTGCTAAAACTGGGAAATCTTGAAAGGCAAAACGTGTCCGAACCTCGTACTTGAATGTAACTCATCCCTACATGTTGAACAACCACGCAGTTTGTTTTAAGCAACTGAATCTTAAGTGTAAGGTTTAACAGGATCAGATCGACTTACTGAGAGTTAAAATAAGATGATTAAGACCAGGAAGTCACTGCTCCCGGGCCAAGAAATATATATACGGCTCGTATAAATAGCAAGTGATAATTTGTTCACTTTTGTTTTTGCTCAGATTAAATAACGCATTAATTAGAGGTGGAGGCCAATTTCCTTTGGACAGAGACAGCTGTTTCATCGGGTTTTTTTCGTGGGGCTCCAGACTCAAACGCACATCTGAAATTAAACTTTCCTGAAAGAAGACATTAATGCTTGTGATTCGTTCCAAACTGAGCCAAAAGGAAACACAGTAATTAAAAATCATGTTTATAAGTGCCATAGAACGTCTCCAAAATGTCAAACTATTTATTAAAGTATAACAACTAAATACTCACCGTAACATGTGGGTCTCAATCGTGTTTGTGCGTTTTAGGTGTGGATGTGTCGTCCATGCACGCCATGAAGATGCAGAGACGTAGCACCATGCTCTCTGATGTCAGACAGCTTGCAGCCACAGGGGGAAGCCTCAACCAGCCCAATGATGACGGGGTCACACTGGTAAGTACGGTCACATGTGTTGGTGTGCGTGCGTTGACCTCTCGCTTTCTTCAACTCTGTTTTTATTAGATACTGTAGCTTCTACTTTTTCCGCTGTCATCACTGCATCTCTTTTTCTCTCTCTTTCTG
Organism: Myoxocephalus aenaeus; assembly: GCA_038501785.1. Classification (NCBI taxonomy): domain Eukaryota; kingdom Metazoa; phylum Chordata; class Actinopteri; order Perciformes; family Cottidae; genus Myoxocephalus; species Myoxocephalus aenaeus. The sequence continues at coordinate 3,057,386 of JBAMJR010000154.1, forward strand.
AAGCTCCACATAGCGAGTGCCAGTGGTTATAGAGAGGTGGTGTCCGTGTTGTTGGAGAGTGGAGCGGACCCTCATCCAGCTGACAACATCTTCTGGACCCCTCTCCACCTGGCTGCTAAATATGGACAGGTAACTCGCAGTTGCTCAACAAAATGTCACGATGTCATTGACATTAATTAAGTACTCCCCTAATTTCCACTCGTCTAGTTTCATTTATCTGATTTGAATGAATCAGATAAGGAGGAAGTTATTGATGGATCAGTGCTTCCTCTGAGGCAGTTGCCTCCAGTTACCCTGCACACGCTCTGATAAGCTGCTCTTTTTTGGCCTATTGATTAGGAACAGTCAAGCTGCCGGTACAGAGCAGTACTGCGCACGCATTTGTTACAGCATTTTAGATGAGCAGTTTAATGGTCTCTCTTCGAGCAAAAGAGATTGATTTCCAGATGGAGCGGAGGTGAGTTGTTGGCGCGATGAGATCTGGTGGTTTGGGAGGGGTCCAACTATGAAGGAAGGGAAGTGAACACGTTCAGATCTTGCTGACCCAACTGGATATGTAATTACATGTCTCTGCTGTGTGCTGGGGCTGCTGAAAAGGAACAAAATATTCTGTATTTAGAGTCACTCTCTACTTCTTTGGTTCGTCTACCCTGAAGACATTTTTTTCCTCCTTCTAGAGTGTGTTTTAAAACGTCGTGTAATCTTCTAAATGGAATAGTAACCTCCTTTCGTCGCTTTGTTTTTAATACTTTCTGCATAAGCAATTACTGTGTGTGTGTGTGTGTGTGTGTGTGTGTGTGTGTGTGTGTGTGTGTGTGTGTGTGTGTGTGTGTGTGTGAGAGCAATATGTAAGTGCATCTGACTTGAGAGTGGCATTCTAGAGGATTGGAGAATCGATTAGTTTCCCTTGCAGTGCTAAATCACCTCAGCCATCGGCTCTTTACTGGTGCCAGTGCTCTGCCTCCTGCATACCAACGACTCCCTGAGCCTTCTGAACACTCACTTCCTGTTACCATTCCCTTTTACTGACAGTGACATGTCAGTAGTCAGGATATTATGGGTTCAAGATGTGTCTATGCAGCCAACCAAATTACTGGTCCCACCAGGAAGAGGCTTTGCTGATATGAGGCAGAAGCAAACCGTTGCCTGGAAACAACTTTCTGACAACTGTAACACGAGCTGGAACGTTAAACCCGAAGACCCCCGTCTGCAGTGTTGCATACGTACTACACTGACCCTTTAAGAAGATACACGACCCTATTACTGCAGCTAATTAAGCCTCCCTCTCTCAGTCTTGTGATAAGTTAGACCCTGGCTCTTGGTGTCCTTGATTTGAGTCTCGGCTCTGTTAGATGTGGTCTCTTCAGGGAAGCATTTTTAATGGTTTTGTGTCTGGATTTTCCAACAAAAATGGCAGGATGTTAAAGTAGAGCCCTACTGGGGTTGGAATAATTAATTCAGTTTTCATAATGAAGGTACATGTGAAAGTTATGGCAATATAGCATTTCTAAAGCTTTAAAGTTAATCTCAAGATATATTTAAATTCATTTTTTAAAGGAAATTTGGGCCTTTACAAATACCGACTTTGTCTATGTGAATATGCATCAGCTATGAGGTTGCTCTGTCCCCGCGAAACCCAATGAGATGACCTTTTCCTGATCCTCCTGACCGATTAAAGAGTTAATATCTGGTGGTGCCACTGACGTGTTGCCCATATTTATAGGGTGTGAGTACAGCTGACGGGTTTGTAAGCAGAAGAGATGCTATAGACTCATAGCCAAACAGCTGTTAACATTCGTAAGTGTCCGCTGAATGTGCTGAGCCACTCTCCTCCGTACTGCAGGCAATGCCTCTTACTCTGTTGGAGTACAAAGAAGTTCTACTACTTTGGAACGCTCCTTTTCTTTTCACGGGCCGAGTAGTTCTGTCTATGATGACTATAATCCTCTTGATGTGTAAAATCCCCTTTATTGTTTTAATATTGTCGGTTTGTTTTTACCGAAGCGTCTCAGGAGCCTTTTTGATGCAGTAAATTGTTAAGAATCAGTAAGAATAGCTAGCGTTAGTTTTACCAGCTGAGTTAACTTAGCATAAGCATGATAATGTGGTTCATTGTTTTTTAATATTCTCTATTCACAAGTGAATTGTAAAAATAGTTTAAATGTTTTAGGACATCTTCCAGTCATTAAACTGTGCTTGTTGCTTTGCAGCTAAATATTGTAGTGTGGCCTAAATAAATTTAACAAATATATTTCTAATTAAAGTCTTCGTAGGTAGAAGGATGGGGTGGATGGTTGAGTCACAGGACTTTCACCCAGGAGACAGGTGTTTTTTGTCCCGTGTGAAACCAAAAGTATCATACTTAATTTAACCCAAAACAAGAACTTTTACTGTAATTAAGAATTTGCTGAGTTTGCAGCCAAAAGCCCCACAAGCAGTTAAAACACTTTAACGTTGCTATACACAAACCTAGAAATGTTGATATGAAACATATTTCTGGTTCAGGGAACTTTGAGATTCAACGTACTCAAGGTTTGCAAAAACGTACAATGCCAACGTTTTATTCTGGTGATTGGGTTGCATAGTGAACAGGAGAAGGGGACGTATTAGGTTTGTTATTATCCTAGAAGGCTCTGGTTGTGATTAATTATCAGCCACAACAGGGTTTTTCTATTTATTTAGCTGGGTCATGCCGTGCTTCTTACATTACCAAGAAACAATGAAGATTCTTGTCCAGTGTCAATAAATAAAGTCACACTTGGTATTTACAGATCACATAGTGCAGCACTTCTTTACAGATGATAGACCACAGAGTCAAAGAGGGGTGTTGACAGAGAGAATGCAAAAAGAAGATGAAGGGGGCAATGAGAGGGAAAGGAGGATAAATCTGACAGAGAGCCTGACAGCTGAGAATAAAGGAAGAACCTTGACGGAACAATAGAGGACAGGGGTGACAGCCATCACATGTCACCGTGTGTAAAAATGAATGTCGACGACTATGGGGTTCTTCCACTGTGACATGTGATGGTAGATAGGCTTATTATCGAAGGATCTGCTCAGTCAGGGGCAACGCTTGTTTAGATCTGTCATGTGTGACATACAGTACATACGTTGTTTGTATTATCTGCTCAGTGTTCAAATTCAAGATCTGTGTCACAGTATATCCCACATTTACATCTCTACATCGACACTGTAGCAGCAAATGTGGGAATATCTCCTATGATCTGAAAAAAAATCTGCTATGACATGTTTTTTTTGGGGTTCTTGCACTGATGGTTTGAAAGTTGCTGCAGTAAATGTTAGATTTTTTTTTCTGAGGATCTAATGAAAATGGATGTGGGTGTTTCTCCCGTCTCTTACAGACAAGCATCGTTAGCCAGCTCCTGAGGCACAGAGCAAACCCGACTCTGTTGAACTGCAACCAAGACAAGCCCTCAGGTAACACATTAAGGCATTCACACAAATATGTGCACGTACACACACAAATGTTGCTGCTGGAGTAGGCAAACATGTTTTTCGCAATCAAGAGTTAATGATGCAAAGAAGCGGAGAAATGGATTTTGACTTATTCAGCTGGGAATCCATTAATAATCACTGTGATAACACAGGCTCATGAACACACACACTCGGTATACACAGTGAATGAGGTTTCGTCACAGTCAGTCATCTGTGCTCATCTGAGTGCATCTACGAAAGAGAACTCATTCATTAATGAAAGAAAACCTTAACACCTGACTCGTGCCCGTACACACATACACACAAGCACTGCTGAAAATGGTGTGTTAGCCGTAATCAAAAGAGGCTTCTGTGATTAATTTGCTAATGGGTATAAAGGTATTATCAAGAGGCATTTATTCTTTTTTGTATATCTTTCTTAATATTTGAAGCTTACAAGATGAACAGAAGAGATCTGAATAAAGACTATTTGCACTGATATAGTGGTGGGAAAGTTGTGTGGATGTGGATGTCTGTCCCACAGTTAAGGGAAGATTTAATTGGTGATTTTTGAGTTGAATAATTAGTTGCAAATATGATACAGCTGCCATCTGAAATATGATACCACTCTTACAGTGTCATTTTAATTCTAGACCCCCCGTTAAATCATACTCTCTCAAATTAAATCAAAGGTACCCATCAATAGTTCTGACCACTAGAGATGCTGTGGAGCAGTGTTTTGCTCTTACTACAAAACCAGAGACAACCGTGACAGGAAGTGAGGGTGGCTCGATGCATTTCACCGCTCCAGCGCTCTCAGCTTTGGGGTAGAAAGTTAGCAAAGTCAGACTGCAACTGTTCAGTGTAATCTGCCGTTAGGCTGATAGAGCTGTGCTAGGTTCATATGACTGAACTATGAATAAAAATACTTTTATTTCATTCAGTGTGTAGAAATCGTGTAGGCTGTTAAACAGTATAATTTATTGTTTTGTGTTGGCAGATAAATCCTATCTCAGCTGTAATGTCATGAGGACACAATAATATGCTCACATTGCTGCCAGTTGCAAAGGGCGGCAATGCAACTTGTTGTACATGCAGGCCATAATACATGAAGAAGAAGATAAACAAATGAAACGCCTCAAACAGACTGGAAACATCTCCTCAATTGCTAGCCAGACCTGTATGTCAAGTGATGATGGAAAGGCGTTCAACACAATTGTAAGGCCCTCTAAGATGCACACAATGCATTTTGAAGAGAAACGTATATTAATGTCGGCTGATGATCCCAAAGAATCTTCTAAATTCCTCTCCCTCACACACACACACATGCAGAGCAAGGGTCTTCTTAAACCTGAACAGATCCATTATAAAACCATTCACTGAACCAGGCTGCTGATGAAGGCAGTGTAGTCATTGTACATGTATGCATGATAGTGATGAAATGTGCCATATAGGAAGAAAGGCTTTGTGTTCCTCATCCATCGTGGAATAGAATACCATAGCTGCCTCTAACATTTACTCCCATAGCTTCATCACCTCTCTGATTGCCTTAATCAATAGCTCCTTCTCGCATGTAGGCTTAGAAAAGATGTGAGACAAGCCCTCAGAGACTCAATCCCCCTCTTTCTCACTTGAAGCCCCACATCCCTCCGCCAGCGGCCACATGACGAAGGAAAGCCAGAGCAAGAGATGGGAGTCGAGGGGGTTGTCAGTCAGACACAGATGAAGACAGGATGAAGCCTCCCTCGTGCCCTGTTAGACCTCATTACAGATGGGGGATCTTATCTCCCCCTTCCTCTTAAGCACAGTTGGATGATCCACAGTGGGGTTCACATTGTGCACCAGTGCAGACTCATCCACAAGGATTGGGAAGGAGGGTTGGCATGGTGAGAGACCAGTGCACAGACAGGCGTACGTGGCTATTTTGGGGTGTAGAGTAAATTCGGTGTAGCGTACATTTATATTTTACTTCATTTAATACCTATTGCACTGTTGTTGTTGTTGATGGTCTTGTCTGTCTAATGTTATGCACCTTCCGCCAAGAAAAAATCCTCGTCTGTGAAATCAGACCTGGCGAATAAATGCTTCGATTCTGATTATGGTTTTTGGCCAAGAATATTACCAATATTACGTTATTATGTTTTTTTTTTATTGATGACACAGAATGGTGAAAAATCTATTTTCACTTTCACCAGACATTTCCACGTCGGAGCCCATAGCTGATCTGCTGCTAAATGCAGAGGAGAGCTGGCTGCAGAGACTAAAGGACCCCTCCGCTCCTCTCCCCTCCACTGACCAACGCTACGATGGTGGTTCTCACGACCTCAACACTCCTGTCAAGAACTTGTGGGTTAACAGTTTCATGAGCACAATTTGTATCTCATCCCTTGCCCCAAATCTGCTTCCCGTCCATTTACCTACTGTGTCTCTTCAACACCTTGCCTGTTCACCTATCACACAGGAACCCCCTGGGTCTCTCTATCTCTAAGCGGGACAGTCTGCTGGAGAAGTGTGCCATGTTCAGAGAGGCAGGTGGAGCACTGAGCCGACAGCCCTCACAGGACAATGGCCTAGATGGCCACTTTAGCTCTGGAGCCGGCAAACTGGAGCAGGTACCTTGTCGTCTTACAGCTCACGCACTATGAAAACACAGTAAGGCAGAGAGAGCATAGATAATCCCAAATGTCCTCAAGAAGAAATACTTCATATATTAAATGTGTTACTTTGCCTTGTATAAATGAAGAAGAGGCTTGACAAACTCTTCTTCATTTATAAAAAGAAACCCAGCTCTGGACCAACCTTTTTGTCTATTTCAAATTAAACTTGTTTGTGTAAAATGTTGAGCCTAGCATTTTACCTCTGCTTTATCAGGCTCACTTTGTATCTTAAACATCACACAGTATGTAATAACTCATTGACATATCTGAATAGACAAAAAGGTGGGAATCTAACACATTTTTATTCAGCAATGATTATTGAGAAGTAATCAAGTGTGTACTAGTTAGACAATAAGCGCTATATCCAAAAAGTGCATTTGAAACCCAAGTCGATCTTCTCAAATAAATTGGTGAAGAACTTGATTGGAACAAAGTGCTGCAATAGCTTTGGGCCTCAGAGGAAACTAACTGAAGACCACTGTCCCAGACTTTAAAGTTGTCTTTTAAAATACTGAGTTGGCAGCCTGATGGTCTTCACTCTCAGCGTGCGCTTTCCTCAGGTCAAGCTGATGCCTCCCGCTCCCAATGACGACCTGGCATCGCTCAGTGAGCTGACCAACAGCAGCCTGCTCTACGAGATGCAGAAACGCTTTGGAAACGACCAAATCTACGTAAGACTCCACTGTCATTGTGCCACTGAACCAGGAAGTCTCATTCAGCATTAAACATGCATAACAACCCAAAGCATACACAGAACAGAGATAAATACAAAAACACACACACACACACACACACACACACACACACACACACACACACACACACACACACACAGACACACACACACACACACACACACACACTCTTTGAGGCATAACTCAGCCGCTACAGTTCGTTTGTAGTGGAGTGTTGTGTTGTTCACGGTCTGGGAATTTCAGAGTGTGATGTTTGGATCACATCCCACCATCTTTATACCCACGAGCACCCCCCAGCATATGTACATGTAGAGTCCTCTGTGTCTGAAGTATAAACAGTGCATTGTAATACTGTACCTTCTCTCCTGAACACTATTGTGCAGATAATATGTATATTTAACGTTAAATCTTTTTAGTCTGTAAAGCCCTTTTGTGTTTATTAGCTGAATCCCTTCCCCTCTCTGTTTCGGCCTGCTGACTTGTAAGAGGGGTACATCATTATAACACACACACCTACACGCGCACACACACACACACACACATACTTACACTGGTGACAATTGCAAAATCAATACCCTTTAGATCGATTGGAAAATAAATCCATCACTATATTCAGGAGTAAAGTGCCTTAATCTCCAACAATTTGTCCATTTTATAGTCCTGTCATTTTCTCCCTTACTTTAAAACTGTAGTCTGGCCCATACCTCTCCATGGGGATTGAGCTCTATAAAGACTGGAACCAGATCAATGTGGAGCTATCTGGTGCACTCTCTTCTCTGTGAAGAAGCAGTAATAGTCTGTTATTATAGAAACCCAGATGGACGACAGACAGTAGGGTTAGCCACAGCAGGGGACAACAGATAAGGAGGTGACAACAAAAGGCAGCAGCGTGGTGGATGAAGAAAAGAAAATTTATAAGAATTCAGAATAACGAGGGCCGGACTTGAGGTGCAGTCCAATTTGAAAGAAGAAAAGGTCAAAGTGCAACTATCATGGGGACATATGAGCATGCCTGATCTGAACTCAGCTGAACTCCTCTGCCATGGAGGTGCACATGCTACGGTCATGAGTTAGGCTCCATTCTGTTTATGGCGAAGATATTCCTAAATAAAGCCTGGAATATGTAAAGATAAAGTTAGTATCCATCTTCTCTAAAAGTGTTTGCTTAGAAATGACCAACGTAAGCTTTTAATGTAGGCAAATTAATTAATTTCTTTGCATGTCTTCTTTTTATACTTAAGGTATGACCTTATGCACATGATAGAGGGCATTTCAAGAAAGAGGTGAACAAAGCAGAGATGTGATGAAGGACAGAAAGCGGGAGGGAGAGGACAAAGGCGGTGAATGCTCCATATGTTCCCAGCAGGGTGGTCAGAGATGGGGCTTTGATGAGTGGTCTGCTGCCTTCTGCCAATATAGAAGGACCAGTGCGCCGCTAAACCCCTGAGGAGAGCAGCAAGGAACTGGGGAAGGATAGGACTGAGGACACTGTTGTTTAATCTTGTGACAGCCCTGTTAAAAATTCAGCCTTCCCCAGTTAGTGTTGAAGTTTTACTCCCTTTAAAAAACACCCTAAACTTTTAGTGTGAATTTTGCTCTGTGTCTGCAAGCAGTGGGAGTTTGTTCGAGTCATTAACCTTGAGCCAGAGCCTGAGGACAGAGCAGCATGTTACAGAATGTCAGCAATGTCTGCGTTCTCCCAGGAGAAAAAGAGCGTTGGCTTTCACACATCCTGCGGGGCTGAAATGTGCTCCGGAGGGCTAGCAGTTTAGTGGAAAGGGTCAGGAATCAAGAATTGGTTAATTTTATCTAAATGGCCTCAGGGATTGTGTGTAGGTGGCGTGGGAGGGCAGAATCGTTTTTTTTCTATTGGACAGAGGTTATTGCTGAGGTTATCGTCCGAGGTCCCTTCTTGACCTTTTTCTGCCCTGAGATTACCATATTCTTATGCTAATAGAGTTGTCTCTGCCATGAATTCTGATGTAAAAAGAAGACTGGGACAGCACTTTTTCCCCAGTTCAGTGTTATCGTCATACAGTCTGTCAGTCATTATAAACCAGCTTCAGCCTGTTTGCGTGTCAAAATGGTCAACCTCACACCCAAAAAAGATATGTCTTACATAGTTAGATTCACGAGTAAAAGAGCACTAAGGTGTGTTTTTTCTTTTCTTTTGTAGACTTACATTGGACACATCCTCCTGCTGGTCAATCCAAACAAAGAGCTGCCCATCTACTCCACTTTGGTAAGCAGGTATTCAAATAACCTCTATTTCACAAAGGCTTACATTATTTGCCGAGCTTTGTCTCTTAATATTTAATTTGCAGGTCTGTGTACCATGATCCATTATGAAAACATGTGACTTTACAGTTGATAGGCTCTGCATTTTACATGCAAACGCATAATATAAAGGAGGCATGTTTGCTGTATAATAAGCAGGACATGAACAGATGAAATGGACCTTGTGGTTGATAAATAATGCAGTCTTCCTGTCAATGATACACAAGGCTGACTCTGCAAGGGAAGAGAAGTATCCAGTTTTGCTAGCACACACACACACCTACACAGACAGACAGACAGACAGACAGACAGACTTTGTTATGCTACCTCACCACTTTCACGAATAATATGAAAAACACTATCTCTAGTGATGAAAGCAGCCCTTCGAACATTTGCAACAGCTAAACGAGACTGTCAGTGAATGACATCATCTGTTTAACGTTGTGATATCAGTCAACAACAGTGTGTGTTACCTTATTTATAGCAGTGGATAACTCATTTTGAAATAGCTGAATTGATGCCAGCTTAGTGCTTGCCCATGTGGACCCAGGAGGGGTCAGATGGAGGGGGAGACATCTTCTCCTGCCATGACAGAATGAAGCCAAGCCCCCTCGGGCTGTCCCATTCCTGCCTGTGTCTGGATTCACTCCAGGCATCCACACTCGACTGAGAGGATGTGTGGACGAGCAGGGAGGAGCCACTGTGAGAAGGACATATGTCACAACATGTGTGACCTGCTGGCTGTCTGTCACCTCCCCCTCTGGTCTGGTGGTCCACAGACTGTCCTCCTTTCCTTTTCCACAGACACCAATGCAGTACTGGCACACGTCTTCTTGTTACAGTCTTCCTTCGGCATATAGTTTCTGTTCAGTGCAAAATGCAGGTTGTAGAATCACATAATCACTTTGAATCAAGTTTTATAACACATATATTTTTTTGTAAAACTAAATTGATAAACAAAAATATCCAGATCAAAACATCCATAATTAAAGTTGAAGAGCAGAATCTGGCCTGTTCACCTATTCCGGCCCTATAGTTGAGTCTAATTGTTTAAAAATCACCAGACCCGCATATGTTTTAAATATGGGTCTCCAGAGTGTAACTTTTTCGGACAACAACTACAGAGTATTCCACTAAACTGAAAGCTTCAGACAGCTGATCAATTATAGAACACTTTGCTTCATTTCTAGAATTTTTGCGTGTGATACGTTAAGCCCTAACAGCCCAGTTGTTACACCCCTAAAACGATGGAGGAAGAGGGACGCTTGTTACCTTTTTATTATTACAATGACATAGCCTTGAATTGAGCTGTCGTACATTTGCTGGTTTCCTTATAGTTAATAAGGAAACTCTAGGAATGGAGAGGTTGTACCCAGTGTGGTTTCACTTTTCAGCGAACCCTTTATCCTCTCCATCCTGTGTGGCTCAGCCCATGCGTGTATCCATGTCACATGCGGTTGTAATCCAATGTGTTGGCGGACTCTACCTGTCTTTCTCTCTCACAGGTGAGTCAGTTGTACCTGAGCTCCACGGGTCGTCTGTGCTCCTCTCTGCCACCTCACATCTTCTCCTCTGCAGAGAGAGCTTACCACATGATGCTGCAGGAGAGACGCCCGCAGTGTTTCATTTTGAGGTACGCATGCGTCCCTCAACACACAAACGCACACACACCGAACTCTCTGCCTCGGGATTATCAGACAAAAATCTCAATGGAGCGAAATAATAGTGCCGTTCAGCTGGCCAGCTGGTTGGTCCACACCCCTCACCGCCACACACCTGTTAAACAGTCCCTGAGGGATTAATAGCGCTCAGCCTGAGCCTCTGCTGTGGACCTGTTCAATTTTCACGCAGAGATGGAGGTTCACTGGGAGCGCTGAAGCGTCTCGCTCTTTGTCCTCTGCTGGACGTAGGCAACTCCCTGATTGCAATTAAATCACGCTCCAGCACTGCAGTGACATTCCCGCTGAGTTGTAACCAATCTGGCAGAGAGTTAATGTGCCCTGGCCACAGGCTATCCATCTCACTCACACAAACACGCACAAGCTCGGACATTGTACAATGCATTCTCATGTACACACACCTTTTCCCCTCGTTCTTTCCCTGCTACACTTTATTCCTCCTTTTCTTGTTTCTCTTTCAGTCACACTTTCTTTTTCGTTCACGTTTCCTCTTTATTTCCTCACACACGCACAAAGGAACACCCGCACGCACACACACACACACACACACACACACACACACACACACACACACACACACACACACACACACACACACACACACACACACCTACACGTTTACAGGCAATTGGAGCCCATTATCTCCCCGAAGCTAGTGCTCTGACAAAATGCCCTTGAAATCTAATAATAAAAGTGGTAAATGAAAAGACAGTGGAAAGACCTTTGGACTTTGCACTCAGCAGGGCTGTAAGTAGGAAATCTAATAATGCATACATACACACAGACAAACGGTGCGGCACAGCACACTGCGGTCGTTAGTGAGGGCTTCTGACCTTCTGAAGCCATCTGCTTGGTGCTACTATGCCTGTCTCAGCTCTCTGCATATCAGTGAGTGTCAGAGCATGTACTGTAGAGGTACCTTATGTCAGATTTAATATCCACTAAATGCTCTTAATTAATTAATTAATCAAAAACAGGCGCCCACAGCCAGATACAATGTGGGTGTAACAGCGTGCAGAAAGTGGGGATCAATGGAGCAATGTTAGTTGAGTCAGACAGAAGGAATAGATTGTGATTTTGATGGGTGGGGGTTCCTGAGGGGGTGATGTCAGGAAGGTGGAGGCATGTAACCGAGGTGACAGATGTGGGAAACACCCCGATGACTATTGCATTACACCTATTCTTCTGAGACGCATCTAGAGAATGGCAACACACACAGACGCTTGATTTTTGTTCTGATATGTTTGCTTTTTACTCTTGAAGCTTCCCTTATTAGCAGCATTTTCATTGTATTAGTTTTGCTTGCCCATTATCCAGATGGAAAATGTTATGCAGATGTTACAGTACACGGTAGAAAAGAGTGCAATTATAAAGTTGTCATATATAATAGCAATAAAGGTGCAAAGTGTTACATGATCATTTTGTGTAGTATCTCTTAATGTCCAGTATGAACACAAGGAAAGATCACAGCAAGCAAAACCCGTCAATGTTCATATGTGTTATTGTTATAAAACCAACTTTGAACCTATCTTTTCAGACAGAAAACATTATAGGCAATGGCAACAAGTAAAACAATAATGGCATCACCTAAGGATATTAAATCAGCATTTCTTTCTGTCTCTCTAGTGGTGAAAGTGGTTCTGGGAAAACGGAGGCCTGTAAGCACATAGTGAGACACCTGACAGCCCGCTCCAGCCCCAAAGGCTTTGCGCTGGAACCCAGAATGAAACATGTAAGTCTGGTTCCTGAGACTCCTTCTTTATTTTACACTTCAAACCGTCACTGTGTGTCCTGCAGGCTTAAATGATGAAGGAATATGTGATGTAACCGCACTGTCCTGGGCATGAGTCTTGAATCCTTTGTTGCTCTTGTGTCTTTACTTTGGATTTTCAAAAAGCCGAGAAAAATAATTTTATGGTAGACATCTTTTTCATTTCAAATTTGTCCATCCTTTCTCCCTTTGCATCTTTACTGTGCTTATTGTTCCCTCTCACATGTCATCTCTGATCAGAATCAGATGACACACATTGTAGTGAGACAGTGGTGATAGCTGTGTAAATGTATCCTGCTGTTCTTCTTGTTCCCGTGCTGGAGGAGAGAATAGACGTATGGATTAGTGGACCCAGTGAGGGGCTTTACTGGTCGTCTTTTTCTCTCTCTGCTCGATAGCTGTACATTTGTCAAAGACAGCATTTGAGCATTCAGACCCTGTTTTGATTGCATCATCAAGATTTCCATTAAGTTTACTTTATATCTTACCGTGCTGTTTCTTAAGAACAGAACCATTTGTCCGTTATTCTTAGCAGGCAGTCCATTTGTCTTCAACTTTACAGCCTAATGAAGGAATATTGATTTAAAAAAATTATAGTAGAGTACAATAGGATGCCAAATACCCATATCCGCTACATGCCACATTTTCCAGTAAATCAAGAGAGGCTACAATTATTTCCCAAGGCATTTAAGGTCAGAATTAAAGTCGTAGTTTAGTATCTTCTCGTCTTGTATATGAACAAGAAAGAAAGCACTTGCATTACTGCCTCTTCGTGTATTCTCCATTGTGTAGATGTGGTTCAGATTTTGACATGTTGGTGGTGTTCAACACACGATTCACTGCTCTGCAATCAGTATGGTAACAAAGCACTGTGTAGCCGAGGATTGCAAGTGACGTGTTTCTGATGAAGTCATCGTTATGTAGTCGATATCTGGGTCAGCTCTCTCTGATCATCCTAGGACACGTAAAACACTGGTTTCCCATATAACGGGTGCATATGGACATCTAGTGGTGGAAAGTGGAATCTTTGATTCAGGTGTAGAGATACGAGAGATACTTTCATTGGATTTAATTATTTTGGAAAATATAAAGGCATACATACTCAGTGAAGATATTACAACTCACTGTTAACATTTCCTCTGGTTTAACAAAATATGCAGGTTAACTGCATTCTGGAGGCCTTCGGTCATGCAAAGACTCTGAGGAACAACAACTCAAGCCGCTTTATCAAGTTGTTGACCATTCAATACTGTGACAAGAGGAGGACACTGCTCAGAGGTAACCTACATTTCTTCTCAATGGAAACTGACTGATGGTATTGTCTGTACTTCCCATAAGAGACAACAGTAGGAGGAAATGCTACTAAGTGTCAAAGCATTGCTCTTCAAAATGTCTATATTCTGGTTTAGTGTTTCTATACTTGACATAACATGTTTCCTTAAACGATTCCACACATTTTTGTTTTTAATTACTTAATTAAATCAAGTATTTATTACCAAAATAAGTGAGCAAATAGTCATTGTTTTCAAAGTCTAGATTGCTACTTTATGATGATAGTACAGAGATCTTTGACATAAACCTTACTAGACTCACAATATATATCAGGCACATAACTACTATGTAATGACTTGCTATGGGATCAGGTACTCAATAGTGAACACCAGCAGGGGGCAGTAGAAGCCCATGAGTCTTCTCTTACACTGTTTCAATTTGTGCTCCATTATTTAAAGTCCTGTTTACCTTATTTTACCCCAGTTCATTTTATCAGTCAACACCCATTTAATGTCCAGTACTACTACTATCATCTGACGAAATGTAATTCACTCCTATATTATTGAAGTATTAAACAAATCTGATGTTTAAGCCCGTGTATACGCCTACATGCTGGAGAAGTCTCGTCTGGTCCACCTGCCTCCTCACCAACACAGCTTCCACATCTTTTATTTGATGGCTGAAGGCCTGTCGCCTGAGGAGAGCGGCGCACTTTACCTCAGCAATGTCCTGGCTCATAGGTTAGTGTCTGCCCGCTGCCGTATGTATACTATACATATATATGTGTATATATATACTTATATACATTTGTGTCCTTACTCCAGGTATCTTGGCGGAGGACTTATAGGGGAGGACCCTCCAGTAGCTACAGCCTCTGCCCAGAGCAGGGAACGCCTGGCAGCAGTCAAACAAGCCCTGCGGGCCCTGGGCTTTAACAAACAGGTATCGATTGGACCTGCATATGGCTTCTGTATTTGTTCCTGTTTATTCAAAGGTTATCGACAACAGGGATCATTCAAATTGTTGATGTTATAGAGCCTGAAGTAGCCACGTATGAGGTTATCAACGCGATTTAAGTTTGCTTGAGTCTATGGGCTGGATCCTCCAAATGATGCATCTCTAACCTCACAGACAGCACAACTACTGACCCATTCTATGAGATTTTATTTGTTTTGTAATTATCAAAACATATGGCTAGAATGTTATCTCTGTAATACCTGGTGAATAATGTCACGGACTAAAGTAATTTTCAAATCAAAGAGGATTGATCCACTGCATAATGGATTGCGGGAGACTGAGTGATGGAAAGGACACAACGGTGTGTCCTCCCACTTCAGCTCCAAGAAGTATTTGAAATGAGACGGCCATCATCGGTTTCTAATGACATATTTGGCCTAGATGTTTTGATCTCTTAGGATTGGGACTCATTTTCTATTACCCATCCAAAGATCATATGACGACATTGATGTATGCCTGCTGAGTGCATGTAGTGTGCTACAGTGTGTGGTATGGTTCGTCCTGTGCACCACCAGCTGTGTTCCCAGCCCATTATCAGATTCTATTCTTAGATTCCTAGTCAGCATCTGTCAGCAGTGAGTGACTACCATCTCACCTTTTAATCCAGCAGCAGTCAATACACGCAGGCATGGCCTAGGGGACGGGGGGGATAGAGCGATAGATAGGCTTATATCAGAGGGCGCTAGTGTCCACTGGATAAGAGAGAGAGTCCAAGGGACAGAAAAATAAGTGGGGGGGTAAGCGTGGAAGGGATAGACCACCCATTGGTCTCTGTCTAAGTCTAATCAGGGGAAGACTCCCAGTCCAGACCCAAAGGTCAATCGTCATTAACGCTCCCTATCACTCCTTTTCTCTCCCTTGCGCCCTCGCTCCCTTTCTTCTCCCTTTCTAAGCAGGGGGACTCTGTCTGTGTATAGAGTGTCAGACAGAGACTAATGCTCGTGTTTATCTCCCAGATATCAGCTCCAATATCCTGCCTTGAGAGAGTGCACACACAGACACACACAGACACACACAAGCACACACGCACACACCCTCAAACTCGAGCATCCCCCTCTCAGCGATTCAGAGCAGTGGGTAATGGGGTATTCCATTAAGCGTCCTCTACTCAAGGGCAGAAAGGAAGGGAGAGTGGGACGGAGCAAAAGAAGGGTGTGAATGAAGAGAGGAGGGTTGATTCATCGTTAAAAAGTGTTGGATTTTCTATTTGTTGTTTAATTTTCATGGCATTTGTAAACTTTAAGATAAATACAGAATATTGCAATTCCTGTAGTTGGATTTAGGATCATGAAAAATGTCCTCAGCATTTCATGTAGTGCATGTTGGTATTACGCAGTGGTAAAAGGTAAATTCATGTTTTTGAATGCTTTTACTAATTTTCAACTTCCAACTACGGTAGTTCATAAAGGTTTCTTCTCTACCTTCCCACTCTTTTCTCTCTCTCTGCTAGGAGGTCGACTCAGTGTTTATGCTGCTATCTGCTGTGCTCCATATTGGGGACCTGCGTTTTACTGCATTGACGGATGCCAATACAGCCTTCCCTTCTGACCTGCAGCTGCTAGAGAGAGGTCAGTGCCCTCGTCACATGACCGGGGTCACATTTCCACCCTGTGTGGAGGTGGGGGTGGGCAGGAAGGAGGGGTGCATCACACCCACTCATCGTGTTTACCTCGTCCTCATCACTCCTCCCTTTTTCTGTATCTTGGGTCTCCACTCGGCAGCTTGCCAGCACAGGCTAAAAGCCAGACAGTCACCTGTTTGGTAAGCCACATTTTTGCCAAACGTAACCACAGTGAGGAGAGATCCCTCTAAAACCCGCTATTGGTGTCTCTCTCTTTCTCTCTTTCTATCTCCCTCATTATACACCCGCTACATTTTCTCCTGTGACCCCTGACCTTAGTGAGTAAACAAACAACATTGCCTCAACGGGAAAGAGACCGTCGTTGTCAGGGAGATGTGATGTTCTGCTGCTTGTTTATTTGTTCTGCTCAGAAATCCACTGATGACTAATTGCTGCCGGCTGCTGATCGATAAGGTTGGAATGATCTGAAGCGGGGCTCAGCTTGTTGCGCTGGCAGCGGGATGTTGTCATCATAGTCGGGAAGGGCACATTTATTTCTGGGATATTATCAGAGCTACCTTTCTGACATCCTAATTAATGATCTTTATATGATATGTTATTTTCAACGTTTTTCATCCTGTTATCTCGTCACTGTAAATCAGTGGTGGGCCGTCAGGGCCTTCTAAGCCTTCACTGCTGGCCTAAACGGAATCACTAAGTTTATAGCTAAGTTACAGCTGATGGAGTGATTTGAAAGTGCAGGTAGGAAATGCACGGCCCGCCAATGCTGTAAATTAATCTGACGGTTTCCTTCTCTCTCTTCCTCTTCCAATCTTCCTCTGCACAGTTGCTGGATTGCTGCAGGTGTGCTCCAGTGATTTAAGCACCGCCCTCACCGCTGACGTCCAGTACTTCAAAGGTATCCACTCTCCAGCTTTCGTCGTCACTAGGCCCTCTCTATTCCACAAGCATAAGCAGATTCAGTCTGTCACTATGATTATCATCGGATTAATCTTTACGGCCACGAAATTTAGAAGACATGAACAGGAAAAACCTGAACTCTCTTTAGGTTATTATTTTAATAAGGTGCAGAAACTTAACTTTCAACAAGCAGCATGTCTTCAATCGCAGGCCAACTATGTTTAAAACACACTGATCAGTGTCGTCTTGCAGCAGAAAACAATCACTTTTTTTAAGCATTGGGACATAAAATCCCCAAATGATACTTACAGATATGCTTATATCACTGTGCTATCAACATAATCATCAATACATTTATTTGGAATGTCCTTTTTGTGTCAGGTGACTTGATCACGAGGGGCCACACAGTGGAGATGTCGGAGCAGTACAGAGACCAACTTGCGAAGGTCATCTATGGACGCCTCTTCAGCTATCTGGTCAACAGTACCAACGACTACCTCCAGGGACAAGACGACAGCATTGGGTAGAGCTGTGTGTGTGTGTGTGTGTGTGTGTGTGTGTGTGTGTGTGTGTGTGTGTGTGTGTGTGTGTGTGCGCGTGCTCACGGTTTGCTTTTTTTCCAAGTGTTTACCGCCAAAATAATTTCTTTAGAAGCCCAGGCAGTTGATAACAAACGGCACCAATGCTTTTGTATCTGTCATCACACGTTGTCTCTCACTCAGAGCCTCTGGAGTGACAACACTGATATTGTGACAGACACATAGTTTAGAGTGAAGGTTTGAAATAGTTAACATTGCATAACATGCACAGATAGGCACGTACACTGAAATTAAAAACAACAAGGTAGAGGACACACCCAAGGTTTCTGTGAAGGTCTTGCGCACAACAACTTAAACACACGCACACACACACACTCTTAGATGGAGGCCAATGGATCCCATGTGGTGTTGATGTTGTGAGCTCTTATCATACTCTGTCAGATAACCGGTGCTCCATCTTCTGGAATGTGTTTGTGCTTTGCCTTGTTTACACACCAACCACACAACATCATTTATTTGTCAACCACACTATTTGCTATGAACAAACCCTCTTCAGGTGTGTTATTGCACACACACAAACATGATCATTCCTGTCAGAGTGACGCAAACAAGTCCTCATGTTGATCCTGGCGTTAAAGTGGTCGTACGTAATACATTTTCTCTCTATCTGTTCTTTTTTTCTAGTGATCCTGCCTTGGAAATTGGGATTTTGGACATCTTTGGGTTTGAAGAAGTTCAGAGGAATGGATTTGAGCAGGTGGGACAATACCTACCTTTATTAGATTTTAGTCAATCCCAAAGACGCGCATCAATGTTGTGTCCCTCTTTCGCCCAAGCCGACACATTTCTTCTCCTAATCAAGCCAAATGCATTCATGACATTCCTTGATTAACATTATTGGCTTAGAAGGCCGCCCTGAGCTATTGAAATCTTTCTGAATAGTGTGTGGTTTTGTAGTTTCAAACAGATCTTAATCTAATTGTGAAAATATTTTGGACTGTCATCTATTTTAGCCGAGACATTTTAGTCTGTAATTGTAATGAATGAGATAAGGCCTGTGTCTGACTGTGGCATGATTTTCAGCTGTCCTTAAATGAACTGAGGGCGGACACAAAGGCTCCTCTGTGTGTGAGATGTCAGAGTAATGGGCTGCTTCATCTTAAACCACTGTGTCTGTCTATGTGTGAAGCTTATTTTTACATGATTTTGTGTATTTTTGGGGTCACGCATTGTTAACATTCGTATATAAAAACTACCAGGAACAACCAAAATTACAAAAATGATTTCAAAGTAAAGAAATCCTTTGTCAAGTGTTGTGGCCATATAGTAAGCTCATTTGCCAGTTATGTTTGATCATGAGCAGTCTGGCTAAAAACATGAGTAAAGTCATATTGTATTAGAACTCAGTGCACAACAGTGGGAGCCTGGAAATAGCAAAACAAAAAAGCTCCTTCTTAGAGAGGTTGTTAAATCCGGACTGGCTGACTAGTTTCTCCTTCTCCATAGCACCATATAGAAGCTACAGGTGACTTCACTCTACACCAAGTAGTTTATTTAAAGATGGAGAAGCAATGACATTTTTTTATTTGATTCATAAAGAATAGGAATCTTGACTGTCTTACTTTCTTTGTTTCTTTCCTTCATTCTTTTCTTTTCTTTACACAGAAGGGTGAGTGTGTCTGCGGTGCTTGGTTGTTTTCCTTATGTCAGTGTGTGTGATTACATTGCATAGTATACAGAGTACAACATGTGCAGCTCTCTTCAGCTCACTTGTTATGGGCTGTAAATCTGTCATGTGCTCATCAAGCATTCACTGTTAATATACAAGACCATTCTAAGCAGACAAGTATAGACTGTATTTCAGCACACACAAAAACACCTACACACACACACACACCACAGAGGCTAAGTGCTTATTCCTTCTACTCAGAGCGTACGTTTGCTCCCTCAGGAACTCCCAATCTCCTCACAGCCTTTATTAAGGCCATTGTGTGTTTGTCTTTGCTTACCTGCTTGTGTGTGTGTGTGTGTGTGTGTGTGTGTGTGTGTGTGTGACACTAAGATGTCAGTGGTTTTAGTCTTCCCCGGGATATTCTCTAATCTAAGTGGAAGCGAGGGATTGCGTGACCTTTCCCCTTCGGGTCACGGAGAATGCAAGTGCCAGAAGGGAAGAGAGGGGAGGAGGCTAACAAAATAGGAGAAACAAAGAGACACTATC
The DNA here is from genome assembly GCA_038501785.1 of Myoxocephalus aenaeus. NCBI lineage: Eukaryota > Metazoa > Chordata > Actinopteri > Perciformes > Cottidae > Myoxocephalus > Myoxocephalus aenaeus. The sequence goes on from JBAMJR010000154.1 coordinate 3,077,428, forward strand.
TCTGGCAGGCGGTGGCATTGCCCACCTCTTTCTCCGGACATCTTCTCCATTGTTGATGCTGAGCTGCATTCTTTTAATATCAGCCTGTACAAATCACACGCATTACGCACCCACACCAGAGGAAGTCGAGAAGAAGCAAGGTCTGGATAAACAAACTCGATGATCTTTTACAGTAGCTGTGGCACATCAGTGACAAACAAGCACTCACACTCTGACATGTTTGTACACACGCGCAGATTCGTACTCGGGCAGGCTCCACTCGCGCAGCATGATCCGGGTCATTAGGGCTTGTTAATTAGAGTTGTGTTGTACCTGCTCAGCACTTTGCTAATGAGCTAACTCAATCAACCACCTGCTGGGACTAAGCCTTTCATGTACGAGACTAGCTTGAAGACAAAGAATAGACAAACACTGATGAAAGAAAACAGGACCATGGCGGCCACAGTGCAACACACCTCCAGATCAGCACTTCTCAATCAGCGAGCCGTGAGACCAAATGTGGGTCATGTTGTGATTGTTCTGATTCAATCGCATTACAGTGCCCAAAGATAATCAGTGAATGGATACATACATGGCAAATAACATTACCCCAAGGCTAAGGACTACAAGGCTCTAATTGAGCACCGAATACAACATGATTATTTTCATTTTCTACTAGATTTATGTTCTCATCACATGGCTGCATCGGTCTGGCATCTGTTCTTGTGTCAAGTGACTAGAAAGAAAAGATGCATCAGAAATAGGGTTGAAAACGGGGACAGGCACTCACTGGAGTAGAAGAATGACAAGTTCATTCCTAGACAACAACACTGTAAGACTTTTTTTGTGTTCCACTTGTGACACATTTGGGTTCAGGAGAAGTTTAAACAGGCCTGCTGCTGCAGAAGGCTGTCCTGAGTTGTTCCACTTCATATTCTGTGTTCCTTCTCATTACATCAATGTGACAAGTCACACTTGAGCTTTCCCCCCCAGTGCTCCACACGCACACACCAGACACACCAGACAAACCCTCATTTGATTGACTCCTATGCTGTGATTGGTTGACTGCTGGGTTAGGAAGAGTTCATGTGTCCCAGCAGAAACACTTTGACCATATTATAATGGCATGGAATAAAGGCCCTACATCGGGACATGTATTACTATGTATCCTATTGCACGTGAGGTGCCTTCAAACACCTCTGTGGCCTGGTGTGCTTACATGGGTAGTCGGTTCATTCATGCCCCATTGGCTTCCCCGTTGGTGCCACAGCAGGTTGTGTTCCAGATTGTAGTTGTGCATTTATTTGCTTTAAAACTAAAACATACAAGCTTTGTGTCCCTGAAGAGGAAGTTCATACCGCGTGCACTGAAGTGTGAGTTTACAGGTTGCGTGTGTTGTGTGTATTCCAGCTGTGCGTGAACATGACCAACGAGCGGCTGAGGCGGTACGTCTCTGAGGTGCTCTTCCAGCAGCAGCAGTCTGAGTGTCTACAGGAGGGCATCGCCATGGAGACCCCTCCCTCCCCCGGCAACCAGCCGGCCGTTCTGGACTTCTTTCTTCAGGTACCGCACGCTGCTGGTTTAGACCGGTCCGGTCCAGTTTGGTGTCTCGTGACGTAATTCAACATTGCAAGCCCATCCAGAGCATCAAATTCAGACTTTCATCACTTTTTTTTTTCCCGTTTTCCCGTTTCCCGTTTCAGCTAATTAATAGCTATTTAATTCTTCCTCTTTTTTTCATTTATTTAAGTTTTAATTTAAAGGTATACATACAACAAAAATGTGACATACATAAAGACTGGTTGTGTGAAAAATATAACTGTATTACTACTGTGAGCCCAGTGATTGAGATGTTTACAATGTAATTGCAACTTGCCCGTTGTTCAACCTTTACTGCATGTTCCCCTTTCACCCCATGTTTCCTGTCTGTCTACAATCTCTGTCACTAATGACCGAAATGCCCCCAAAACAGTTATTTAAAATCAGAGTGATAGCTACACCCTGTAGGGATCAATGAAAGTGTCATAATGAAAATGATGTATTACTCTTATCACAACGAGTTATTTGTAAACACGACTGACATAAATAACTTCAGCTTCAGTTTGTTCATTCCCCAGAAGCCTCAGGGATTGCTGTGTGTGTTAGATGAGGAGAGCCAGAGCCCGCGGCCGGCAGAGCAGGCCCTGTACAAGAGGCTGTCAGCCCAGCTGGACTCCAATCCGACTCAAGGTCTCTCTCTCACAACCAAGGATGGCAACGGAAACCCACCGCCCAAAGACCAGGGCCCAGCATTCACTGTCAGCCACTATGCCGGACAGGTCTGTCTGCATTACTGAAAAATGTATATATTTATTAGTAGTATAACGTGAAATACATCACGACTCATGGTCATTGCAGTAGACCTCTAGATAAGCCCACCATGAATCATGAACCTCAATCACAACTTAATAGAACAATAATTCAGTTTACTTCAGTTCTCAGTAACAAACCAGTGGCCGCTTTGTATGCTCCACTAATGAAATTTAAAATCTTAACACAAACATTAAAACCATTATCGTCTTTCCAAAAAAACTAAACTCTATGTAACAATTATATTTCCTTACAAATAAGAAATTTGTTGTGTGTGTGTGTGTGTGTGTGTGTGTGTATTCAAACTTAAAAATAAGAGAGTTTAAATATATAGGCTGCACCTAAACATTTTTTATGATAGTTTATTCATCTATTCATAGCAAGCACTATGCAGTGGAAAGCGTCATTTGCCACCCCACTTTACAATCCTGGCTTGATTTGGCATCACACAACTTGACCAGTGTGTAGATGGGTTTGTTCCAAACAAGGTGGCTGGAAGCACTTTAGCCCCTGGCCCGATTTGGTGTAATCCCATCGCAAGATGGTCTTTATTCCAAACTATTTTATATTGTATGTACGAATAAATGCACTGTGTAAGTGAATGTCCATGTATGATTTGTTTTTCCACCAGATTTCATATGATCTCACAGGATCACTCACAAGAAACAAGGACTCTCTTCCTCAGAACCTCCTGTTTACGATGAAGTGTAAGTACCGAATAAAAAACACACGTATGACCACATTGTGGCGTCAGAGCAAACTTAATCACACAGAACCACTCTTTGTCTAAAGGTTTTTCTGGATTTGTGTTTCATCCCATATGTAGCAGACAGCACCGTCGCTGTGTGTATATTGTCTGTAGAAGGTGCCAGATGTGGGGTGTTGTGGTTAGCAGGACACAGGCAGTCGTTGTGTGACTGCCAGGCTAGCCTTGCATCCAGCCGCCTAATTGCTATAATTTCTGACGATGGGCCTAATCTTCTAAAGGCTTGCCCTTCACTCACACTTGGCTGTTGTCCCTCCCTCCACCCGACGATGCGCCGTCGCCATTCAGCTGCACACATTAACATGCGTACTACGTGGTTTCCTCGAACGGATGTCATCACCTCCCTGCTTTAAGCCTTAAGCTAACAGGAGAGGAGAGGGATCTACATAAGTCTATGTTCAGGTGGTGAATGAAAAGACAATTACCCTTGGAGCTGTGTGTCGTTAAGTCCTTAAATGAGTCCTTAAACAGGACGCGTGTTTGTTTTTTTATTTGCTTGGTACGCCTACCTGCCGTCATCCTTTCCTCTTTTCACTCTCTCTCTCTCAGCCTTTCGGATGAGAGCAACACGCCCACGTTCACACACATGTTGTTTGGCTCACTGAATGAGCTCATTGTTGTTGTGGACCGCTCCACGTGTTGGTCCACCCCCTCTTGTTGCCTGACTGTTTGTTTACATGGAGCCGCACTTTAAACCTCTTCCCCGCACTTCTCCTCTGATGCTTCTCCCCTTTCTGGTTTATATCATCCCCACTGTTCCTCCTTTCTTCCCTTCTTTCTTTATGTCTTTCATTCATTCTGTCTTTTCTTTCTTTCTTTTTCTTCATTCCACCATTCTTTACTCCCCTCCACCCCCTTTTTTCCACCAATGCTGTTGCTTCTATTTCATTCTTTCTCTGTCTCTGTATGTGATTTATGCCCGGCAGCCAGTGAGAGTGTGTTACTGCAGCGGCTCTTCCAGTCCAAGCTGACTCAGACTGGTTCTCTGGTGCCAGCAGCCCATGGCCGTACAGGGCTCAGGGGGCCTAAAGCTGCCCTGTTGCTCCACAGGAGGCCATCAGCCTCCACTGTCGCTACCAACATTGTCCCCCAACAGTCGTGGAGGGGCTATGACCTTACCCAGGTACAGTACACTTTTCCCAGAGTGGTGAGCATTACATGATGTTGAAGGCCTTGTTAATTTTCTGGTCATTAAACATATTCTGTAATTTGGTGGTTTACTCGTACTAGCTTTTGAAACTAGAAAATGTAATAAAGGAATTGATGAGCTGAACAAATACGATCAGTGACAATCAGTCCCAAGGTCTTTGTTCCAACAGGGCTACTGACTGCTGTGCCGATCAATGGACACACAGCGATGGTAAATTTAGAAGAAGAAAAAACAACAATCTAATCTAAGATACTTCCCAACATAGTGCTCTTATTTATATATATATATATATACACCTCTGGGAATTGGATTAGTTTCAGATAGAAACTACACAAGCATACAAACACATGCGCAATGCGCACACAGTAATGAAATCACACACTTTTTAAAATCTTTTTTTTATATTTAGAAAGCCTATTGTATTGGTACACATGTGTAACTGAAAAGGCTTGCTGGTTGTGTAATCTCTTGGGGGGTCCTGCCTGCTGTCTCTGGCTCCTAGCCATCCAGAGAACAGGCTTACATTAGACTCCCTTCACCTCCCTGATTTGTCCCAGCAGCCTTATATGGTAACATTAGGCCACATTGCAGAACCACACTGAGTGTAGAGACAATTATAACACGATAGAAGACAATAATGGGCCGAATTGGACTGTACAGCATATGAAAGTGAATCATTTGGGAGTGGCTGGTTAGTGTGCATTACAAACATCCTGCAAAGAATCAAGACTATTAGATTTTAAAGAGATTTGTATTTCTCTAGTCAAAGCCACACGGCTTAATTTGATGTTCACATGTGATAATTATGTGGTAATGGTTCCTTAGTCATCAGTTGCTTCTTTAAGATGCAGATCTATCTTGTAAATTTTTCTCTCCATCATATTTGTCTATTGCTAGATCTTGAAGAAGAAAGACTCGAGCTCCTTCCTCCAAAGGCTAGAGCGCTGTGGGCCCATCACAGTGGCTGTCCAGCTGAGGGTAAGAATCACTTGACCCACATTTGTAGTTTTTAGGCCTAATTATGAGTCTCTGAGTTATAAACCATGATGTTTGGTGCTTTTTTCCATAATAGCCATTAGTGTGCATGTTGACTAATTGGTTAGCGCATGGCCTCTGCATGAGGTTTCTCCCACACTAATGTCCTCCCACAGTGAAAATGTGTGCAAGTCAGGTGATTGGACTCTAAATTGTCCATAGGTTTGAATGTGTTTGTCTGTCTGAATATGTTAGCCCTGTAGTAGCTTAGCATCCATGCATGGATTTTGGAGTCCCTTCACAGCCTCCTCTTCTCGTTCAGTCCATCTGCAAAAAAGTAAAGAAATATGACCAACAACTGAATCTTGACAAGCATACTGTTGAAAAAGTGTTTGTCGTTATCTTAACAAGCATTACATATACAACATCGCTCAACTGTGTGGGAAAAGTAAATATACAAATTTAATTGAACTATTTTGATGCCAATCGGCCAAAACCAGCATGTTCATTTTACCTTTGTCTTTATTTGACTGAATACCCGTTCCCTACAAAGAGTACCTGCAAGCATCCGCTCAGACCTCAAATGAATACAAAGATTTGTTAATGAAACTTCCTCCTCTCAAGAAATCACTGCGGGGTACTGTGATTTCATAACTATATAAAGCAACAATACTATTCAGTCAGAGGAAAGTAGTTCAGTGTCTGCTGGTGACGCAAAGAGGCTGAAATGTGGCTCAGAGAAGCAGTACCTTTTAACTTGAATGAAGCCAGTGTGTTGCACAATCAGAGTTGTGGGCTTGTGGTAGACGAGTCCCTCAGGGAAGGAGAGAGTGGGCTGAAGAATGATGCTGTACCAGGCCAAGCATGAAGCCCTCCACATGAATGAATGAACAATGAACAACTACCACTGTGTGCCGTGCGCACGCATTTGTGTGCGTACATGCGTTTGGAGGGAGGACCAAAATGTAAATGCTGGTCGTCACTCAAACACGAGGGGTGAGGGGTTGATTGATCATTGTACCTAAGGGTATGATGAGCCCAGATTGACGTTGGTTTGTGGCAGAAACACACACAAGTGTGAACTTGGATGCTGCATCTGTGAATTCAGGGCTTGAAATAAAACTCGCTCACACTCACACACCCTTCGAAAGAGCTCTTTGTGTTTCTTGCTTTCTCCAGAGGCAAAACAACCCCCCAAAAAATCGAACCGCTTTATCTCCAACACGACGTGATCTCACTCCGGTCACTGTGTCTTGCAAATCAAAAGCAAGACGCTCCAAAGCCCTTCCTCTGTTGTTAATCAAAGCACTGCATATTGTTTGTTCCGTTATGATCTGAAAGTTCTGAAGTTCGACTGTGTCTCCTGTCTTTTTTTCCCTCTTTCAGAACTCGCTGTCGGAAGTGATCAGTAAGCTGCAGGCTTGCACTCTTCACTTTGTGGAGTGTGTGCGCCCCAATGCCAGTGGTCAGCCAGACAGTTTTGACAGCTTCCAAGTGTCTACCCAGCTACAGTACATTGGGGTTCTCGAGATGGTGCGCATGATCCGTTATGGCTACCCGGTCCGCCTGTCCTTCCCGGCCTTCCTCAGCAGGTCAGTGTCGAGAGCGCAGTAACTGTCCTAACTCATCCTCTGAAGGTATTGCTCTGTATGCTGATTCATTCCCTTCACAGCCTCCTCTTCTCGTTCAGCGCCGTCTCTCAGGGATAGATCTTAAAGATGACGGATTCCTGATCTCAGTTGTACAGATACGTTACCCTCCCAGCAGGTCACCGTGATCTCTGTCAGTTTATATGTAACTGGGCGAGCAGGTCAAAGTAAGCCAAAAGCTTGGCAGCATATTCCTCCTCTACATCTGCAAAGAAATGCTAGGGCATATACTGCTCACATGCAGACTGATACATTAGCATTGACAAGTCACAGCAACCCTTGCTTTTAGAAGGACGACATGACCTTGAATGGCTTTTTTAGAGCATAATGGGAGTCTATTGCAGCTAATGACTGCCGCTATCACATTTCCCATGTCAGCCCGACACACACACATTAACCAGCCAGTTGTGTGTAAGGTCTCCATGCCCCCACACTTGAATGTCAATCATTATTTCTCTCCATCACCTCTTTTTATAACTCTTTCACCATGTTCCTGGCTTTCCTGCAAAGTGGTAGATCCCTGTTTCCTACTTAAACTGTGAATCCAACTCACAAGCTTTTTTTTCTTCCTGCATGTCCTGAAAATAATCTGTTGCTTTTCACTGTCATCTATTTCTGTGAAGTCTGGGATTAACTAATCACATTTCTTAAAGTATTCCACTCCAATATTTAAAACAAAATGATCTCACTCCTTTTGACTATAAAGGGATCAAAATATCAAAATAACATTCCTGCCACATAAAAGTTCTGCAAGAGTGAAGAATCAAAATATAGAATAGAAATGTACTATTAAGATTCTTAAAAATGAATGTATTAAAATTAAAATAACTGCACTGTGGTTAAACAAAGAGGATGAGCTGTGCAAAATATACAACACAATTTGCAATTGTTCATAGCATGAAGAATATGTGCGAACATGATAACCTATATGTGGTGGTTTTGAAGTGTGCTGCATTTATTGTCTGACACTTAATATTATCTGGTCAAACATAGTGAAATAGATCATTGAAACTCATATATAATAGATTTTCATGAGAGAAAACCTGAACAGGGAATTGAATCTGGTGAATCCAATATAGATTGTAGTGTTGTCTGTCTATAAGCATCTGACAGCTCCATTGTGTTTTTTATTGATATACCTTGTAAAGGCAACACTCCCGTTGTTCAAATTGTAATTGAAAGGTTCCTGGTGATGGTTTATGAAAGCTGTTTGTTAAGCCGTGTGCATGTGAGTGTCATATACATTTAGGCAGCTATGGGTGTGTGACCAGCAGATAACTGAGTACCAAAAGGGCCAGCTTTTCGCCAGAAACTAACTGACCGTTGCTGGGCTGAGTATAAACCACATTGTAAATGTAAAGTTGTTTGTTTGCTTCATTCTCGGATCTATCTTATTGTCAGTGGAAGGAGAGCTCCAGTACCCACATCTGACATATCCGCTTCCAAGTGGTTGAGATGTCTGGATGAGTGTTAACCCAAGCAAAGGTGTAGCATTGCAGCAAAGGCAGGAGGCTGACATGAAACTCACACTTATTTTGGAAGTATCTCAGAGCTGTTCAGGATCTGAAGCTAATAAAATCTCTGAGGCAGCTGAGAGTCTCTGGAGTGGAGAGGGAGCAGAGATGACCCAGAGATCAGTTGGGCGAAGCAGTCTGATGGCAGGGTGGGTTCCAAACACTTCCTGCAGGTTGTTGCAGTGAGACATAACGTTAAGCAGGTTTACAGAGTGTGATTGAGCAACGAACGCACTATTAATAGTCTCAGGTTTATACTTGAGGCAGGTTAGTTGACACACAGGCCTCTGTTCCTCCACTTTACAAGCTGTCCAGTCAATGTGCGGATTGTGCAGAGCGAGACAGTTTGTCAAGAATCCATAAAAGCTGAATACTGGTGCATCGGATTCCCTTTGACTATCTTAGTGGACAGCATCCAATTGGGTACAGAGGAGGTAAACAAGAAAACTCAACTTCACTGTCGGGTTTGATCTTTTCTTGGATGCTGAGTTCAGTTAGCTTGACAGTCAGTAAATACAGTATCCCTCCTACAGCCAGCCAACTGTATGCGCTCCTGCCTTGACAACTTTCCAATCTCCATATGCTCCTCAACATCCAAGAGATTACTGGAGAAAGAGTTTCCTGGGCCCTGGAAGTGTGGTAGCTGTTCTCATTCAGCCACTAACTGCTGCAGCAATCCAGACTTTTTGAGTGTCTTTTTTCCAAATAGTCTAGTTTGGCTTGGTGATTTGTGTTGTTGCGCCCTGATGGTTGCTGCATGAACATGGTCTATCTTTGGTCTGGTCTGGTTGTAATGTTGTTATACTGACTTAGAGTGTATTTATAAGGAAAATGAAAGGCTAATACTAGAAGACAGAGATCAACTTCGACCGCCAACAACATCTGGTGGCTTTGACTAACCCTTTTGACTTGCAGAGGCAGGATTGGTAATCTGTTGGTTGAGTGACATCTATGAGAATTGGCAAACAAAATCTGGAAAGCACAGAACAGACGATGATGATGACCAAATCTGAATCAAGGTAAATTGTTAGGTCAGGGATATTAGGCTGGTAGTATGGACTGTCCAGTCCACCCAAGACGAACAAAAGAGGAGAAGATTCTGCTTTAAGAGTTGTAGAAATGCCAATTTGTTTAACCAGAGACCAGTACATTTGTTTAATGTTTAAGATCCACAAAATGACATCATACTGGGAAAGTTATTAAAAAAAAATCCATCTTTTTGGTTAAATGGCAAACAAGCTAAATCCTGAAAATATTTAAGTAACACGTTACTGAGATTATAAACTAAATTTGAAATTGTAATCCTACTGTCACTGAAAGAGTAATCCATGATTTACTTACTTTATTCAGCAAAGTGTTACTGCCCAGCACTGGTTTGTGTGCATTGCGTATGTGTGTTTTGTGTTCATACAAATGGGACCTTTTGAGTGTGCCTTTGTCTGACGTGTGTCCCCGTTCTGGTGTTTATACATTAATGCCATGCTTAATTTGAGTGGCTGCCACTCACAAAGATACCAGTCTTTGCCGAGCCCAAGTGCCATTCATATCTCTCTGTGTTTCTTCCACCGAGTTCAGCACAGACATGGCCGATGAATGAACACAGCCTTGGCCAAGGAGGGAGCTGCTGCTGAGTGGGGGTGGACTACACTGCTGTCTTCACAGAGCTCTTTCTCACTCGATTTCCTATGCTTTCCTCACAAGCTCCTTCTTCTGAACCACCATTTCCTTTTTCTTTCATCTTCCCGCGGTCATACTTTTTTTTTCGTCCTTGTAGTCTTTATCTTTCCTTTTTTTTTCTCTGCCCTTTTTCTCTCATGTGCCCACACATTGCAGTCTTGTCCTTTTGTCTTATTTATTTCCATTTGTCAATCTTTCAAAACAGGCCATGGCCCTTGACTAATCAAACTGACAGGACAATAAATCACCTGTTAATCTTGAGGTTACTTTATACTCGTGAACACAAACACACACTTGCCCACGAGAACCATGTGGACCGGTTCACTAAGTCTTAGTGGCCGCCTGCAGCAAATTACATTATTGTCCTACTAACCCGAGTGATTTATGAGGAAATCTATTTTACTGTTGCTTTTATTTGTCTTTTATGATACACTATGTGTTTTGTGGCGGGATTTATTTTGTGCCAATGTGTAAGGTCAAATACTACCACTTGAACCTTGTTTCTTTCCTAATATCTTCATTCCTACAAAGTGGATGAGAAAGCGGCATCAGTATTCATGGGGCATGTCACAAAGGCAGCTCCCAAGCACACAGGTCATGATTTCTATTTGGGCAGTTTCAAGTCCTCATTCCCTCCCACTGATGGATAAACGGACACATTTGTAGGTTTATTGAGTACCTCCATCATTTCAGACTGAACACTGGGATGAAAATCCATGAGTAAACAAAGCCAATATGAGAGTGTGGCAACACATTTGTCTGACAGAAAGGAGCAGCTTCAGGGAGGAAGTGAGCAGTTTAAATTCAAGCAGCATTGCCTTTACCGCCTCTGTAATGCTCACTCACAGTACTCTGATGGCCTGTTGGTCGCAGAGAACCACCTTGACGCCCGGTCTCCGTCCATTTAAACTCTTATCAAAGGGGTTATTTCACTTCTTTGACTCCATATGAAGCCCCCTGGGGTCTTGTAAAAGTAGAGACCATCGATGGTTTTCATATCCGCATAGGGGAGGCCATGGGTTTACAGAGTTCCTTTGTACTTTATGAGCCATGGGGGTCAGTGTGTGCAGTCTGCAGGTTTGGTATTACCATACACAGAGAGGGTTAGGGAGAGTTCAGACAGACCCCACTCCTACAAATCAAACACATCCCAGATTCACGTGCACTTACTTAGTCACTATTGACAACACAAGTGGTTTATGCTTCCAGCCATCTGCTTGTTATGTTTCCTCATATGTGTGACATCATCAGCTCGCTCTGCGTCTCATTGATAACAGAAGGGCCGACGAACCCAATGCACTGGCCAACTGAGTTTGGGGTTTTTGTTTATTTACTTGGTTGATATTCCTATTTCATTCAGAAATTGTCATGATTTCAGTACACAGTATATTATCATTAAAGCAGCAGGAGAGGCATTATGTTATACCGCAGTACTCTTGGGAAATACGATACGATACTTTCTTTATGATTAATCATTTGCAATGTGACGTTAAACACGGGGTTACCAGTGGAAGCTTGGAGACGTAAAGGTAAACAAAGAGGACGGCACATGGGTGTTCAGCCTGGAAAATTACATTTTCTCATAAACATTAAGGATTAAAGCTGGAACATAAAAACACATGTAAGCAGCGGAATGGAAGCAAAGACTATATTCATTTTCATCGAACATTTCATTTTGTCATTGCAGCTGTAAATGGACAAGGAAATAGATTATTTATTTAAAATGACCTCTCATCTTGTGAGGAAGAAGCCTGAAAGACATTCAAATCAGGGAGGAGTCTTCTTCCTCCTCTTCTTCTTCCTCCTCTTCTTCTCCTTCTCCTTCTTTGCAGTTTGACCTGTGTGGCTGCTGACTCTTCCTGGAGCAGGTGGAAACGTTCTCAAAGGGGCACTTAAGAAGTAACTGCTTATGAAGGGGGGAATGTTTTATTGTTATGTCACTTTTCTTTTCTTTTTTTACTTGTGGTCCGGGCATTTCAATTGGTAATTTGCTTCATAAACCAGCTTCTGCCACCCTGACGGTACTCAAACATTTATGTCTACACATTCAGAATTTGCAGACAAAGACATTCTACAACAACATTCTGGAACAAGGTCCCTGAAAGCTGCAGGTCTGCTGAGACCTTCAGCTCCTTTAAATCCAGATTGAAGACTTTTCTGTTTGCTGTTGCCTTTAATTGAACCAGATTCAAGGATATCAATTTCTGCATCTCACTACTGCATTTTATTTCTTAAACTGCACTGCAACTTTTATTCAATTTTTTTTTTTTCTGCATTATGTTTTGATGCTTTTAATGGTTTTATGTGAAGCACTTTGAATCGCCTTGTTGTTGAAATGTGCAATACAAAAACACTTGCCTTGCCTTACAAGTTCAAACTTCTACAGTTATGCATATACAGAGCTGTATATTTTCAAAATTTTTCTTGCTCACTCTCCCTCTCAGCTGCACCGTCCCAGGCACAAACAAACCCCGTGTCCATCCAGCTGACCATTCATAGCAACAGTTGCCTGGGGCAACACCAATAGAAACAGATGCTGTTTGGCTGGTCTGCCGTACGACCCCACTGACCTTTTAACCCATTGTTTCTGAAAAGAGGTGTTGCTATGTCCCGTCTCGGTTTTTAATTTTAGCGTTTCAGCTCTGACGTTTTCCGTTTGTATTTGTGTGTCTCAGATACAAAGACCTTGTGGTCCTAACTTTGGGCGACAAGAAGAAATTGTCACCAGAAGAGAGATGTCGCTCAGTTCTGCAACAGTCCAAACTCCAGGGATGGCAGGTGTGTGTGTGTTTGTCTATGTCTTGCCTCTTTTTCAGTCTCCAGCAATAACAAAAGATTTACCAAATAACTTAATCCCTGACCCTCTATTTGAAAGATCCCATGGAATCTTTGACAACTCGCTCCAGCTGTCCCACCTCATCATCATTCTCCTCGCACACGCGCACGCACACACACACACACACACACACACACACACACACACACACACACACACACACACACACACACACACACATAGAAAGACAGCAGTTGTGGACCCGTCCACCCCCCGCATCCTCCCTTCTCTGTCCTGTCTGCCACACTGCTGTTGTGTCTGAGAGTGTGACCCTACAGGTCACATCAACTCCCGCCTCACACACGCATACACACTCCTCCACAATGCTCCACAGACACCTTTTCATGCAGTTCTGCTTGACACACGAACCACTCCTTCAAGTAGCGTGTGTTGGAATGCATGTGTCTCTGTTGAAGTATGTCACCCCCACAGTTCTGTGCACCTGGTATCGAGTGACCTCCGACGCCCCCAAACGCCCCCTAAATCCAGGAAGTGAATGCAGTCAACAAGCAAACTCCAAACCCTCCCCACAGTCCACACCCACCTATTGTCATACATCATTGCTACATCACTGCTCTCCCATCGCTCAGCTAACAAGTCACGCTCTTCTCAAATTCTCAACACAAGACAGCTGGACTCCCAGAAGCTGATGATGATGGCAGTGTAGAGTACAACAATGATTATTTGTGTTGTGTGTGTAGATGGGAAGCAGCAAAGTTTTTCTGAGATACTGGCAGGCAGACCAGCTCAACGACCGCTGCTACCAGCTCCATAAAAAGATCATCACCTGCCAGAAAGGTAATATAATATCCAATGTTTCTCTTTTAGGTCTTCCTCTGACACCTCTGACCCCTGACACCTCTCTCCTCTTCCTCATCTCAGTGGTGCGTGGCTGGCTGGCCAGACAGCGCGTTCGTCATCGGCTGTCATCGCGGCAGAAAGAGGAGTGCAGTGTGCAGCGTCTCCTGCAGGGGGCAGAAGACATGGGGCTGCGAACCTACGACCAGTTGGTTATCCAGAATGCATCCGACATTGCAAGAGAGAGCGACCGCCTACGCTGCCATGGCAACAGCCTTCTCAACACCCTTAGCAACAGCCCACCACTTGGTGAGAGGCCCGAGCCGGTGGGCAAGGAGGAGGATCAGCCTGTCAGGAGGTAAATTAGCAAACACCCTCTCAATTCCCACTCGTTCATTCAAATCTGAAGGTAAAGGTACGAGAGCATTCAAGCAATATCGATGAGCAGTTATTCTTTTTCCCCATTTGTCATTTGTATTTCTGATATTATTTTGTCCCCGTTCTTGCAAAATAATAATTTGATTAAAAAGTTCACCTGTTGTTTGGATGATAGACTTCCACCAATCTACTGATTACTTCATACTAATGCAACCCATCAAGACCATATTCTGGCTGAAATAGGGATTTTATTACTAACGACAGTATAGTTCATTCATTCAACAATCTACAGTTACTGTCATTCACATGATTTATTATATGATGGAATTATTTGCATTTGTTTGTGTGTGTGTGTTTCTCCTTGAGTGGGCCATGTCAGTGCGCCACGTGTTATTTTCATTAATGATTGTATCCTTGTTCGCGTTAGGCTTTTGATTGTACGTTTTGTGATAGTCAGATAATGAGCATCGTTATCAGATTGTATTAGTATTGTGTTGCACTTATTGTGTTATCCTTACCTCCACCTCATTATAATTATGAGTTACAAAGGGTTAAATAAAAAGGGTTAAATAAAAAGTAATAGGGGGTGCTAAATGGGCAACCTTCATTTTGAAAAATTACTTTTGTATGGTAATACCTGAAATATGACTTTCAGCTCTAATGTACCTGCATACATGTGCGATATTGTATGTACTCTATGGCACACTGCATAAGTAATGCATTTATTATTTTAATAGCATGTTTTTTCTCTGCAGAGGAAGCATTACCATTTGTGTTGATTATTACCATTCTTAATAATACTGACTTTCATCTCAGCCTGACAACCACTGGTTGATGATATGCTAATGTCTCAATACTTTTTGACAAAATATATATATATTTTTAGATTTGTTGTCTGACTCAATGACACATACAAGTGTTTTGCTTCAACTTTAACCGGCCTGTAAAAGTGGAAAACAACATTTTAACGAGCAACACCAGTTGAGACACAACACCGCACTGACACTTTTAAAATAGTTTAATTAATAAGTTAAGGTCTAACATTAGGATGAAGCAATGCATCCTAAAAAATGAAAAGAAACATATACACCACATCATTTCTGTGCCCTCTATGTGTCCTTGTGCGTGTAGCATCTGCTGCTGGGACAATAGACAGGAGCATAGGGAGGCTTCCAACAGGAGGACTGGTGTGTCAGTAGGCGGACTGGGAGAGGAGTCACAGTTGTCACATTGTAGAGGGGATAATATTTAAACTCACCCAAACTCACCCAATTTCTCTGCAGGTTTTTAAAATGCCTTCCCCCATCTACACACATGCTCGACCCCCCCCTGCCTGCAATCCCGGAACCAACAGATGGCTCATACAGATTAGCAAAGGAAATATCAAACTTGATGTTATCAATGGAAGGAGATTAGATTTAAAGCATAATCTCTTTTGTCTTTATCCTCCAATTGGCCTCCTTAGCTCATATTTGTGGCATGACAGTTGAGCAGGCCTACATTGAGTTTGAGGATACTGATGATCTAAATGGCATCATTAACTCAATCTGGATCAGAAAACCATTGGATGGGGGGAAAAAAGGTTGTGCCTGTAACTTCTATGCTTCCTTTGGGGAAATCATGAATCAATCTCAAGGGATGGAAATAATAAAAACGGCCCAATGTGTTTCTCTTTCTACCACTCAAATATTAATTCTGTTATTCTTCCAATTCGTAGGGTTGTGGAGAAAAGCGGGAAAGTCTATGAGAGTCCTGTCAATAGTCTAGTTATTCGCCACTTTCGGTCCAGCTCAGTACCCCTCCCCCTCGCCATGGAGAGTATGGTCCATTCCTCTGCTGGTCCATCCATCAAACCAGCCCTGCAGCAGGTAGCTCATACCAATGAGGACACAGCAGGTGGGGGAGGTCTTTCCTCTCCCCGGAAGCAACCTCCGCCCAAACCAAAGAGGGACCCTAACACTCGTCTGAGTGCATCTTATGAAGTAGTTAGTGCAGGGTTGACGATGGCAGCCAAAGAGTGCCGCACTCCAGAGGGGTATGGTTCGCCAGCTGGAAGCCCTCCTAAATCGCAGCTGTCCCCCACAGACCCTGCAGGTAAATCGCCTCTACTGGTCTTTAAAACATGCAACAGATGATGCTTTTCCTTGCCTTGACTTTCTCTGTATTTAATCGCTTCCTTTATAATTTCCTCAGCCCTGTCCAAACCCCGTCCCCACAGTGATGACTACACAACCATGAGGAAGGTGCCACCCCCCAAACCGAAGCGCAGTCCCAACACTAAGCTGTCCGGCTCGTATGAGGAGATCAACGCTGTAGCCCCCCACATTCACCAGCTGCGTCCTGCCGATGTAAAGCTTGCCTTGCTGTCCCGTGCCGGTGGATTTCGAGGGTTTGCTGGTTTGCTGCAGAAAGCAGCCTCTGTAGATGCCCCACAAGGGTTAGGACTGAGCCTTTACCAGGGCCAAGATGAAGAGGATGTGTACATAGAGATGTTGGGCTCCCAGCCACGGGCTCGAAGTCTCCAGGAGCCCCCTGATAGTCCAGAGCTGGCTGACTCTGAGGCCGTCTATGAGGAGATGAAATATTTTCCTCACGAGGATGGTGCAATGCCTGCCACTGTGGTTAGCAAGGCAGCCAAACTGGAGGCACTAGGCTTGGGCCTGGTAGGATTAGGGGCATCTCATGCTCAAAGCGGGGACACCAAACGGATGGCAGCAGGGCTGACCGCTGCCCTGGACATCGCTCACTCACAGAGCACGTCCAACAGCGGAGTTCCCAAAACTCAGCATGGCAAAGATGCCAGCTGTGACATCCCTGCTCCCTTCCCTAATTTGCTTCCCCACCGTCCACCTCTCCTGGTGTTTCCTCCCTCTCCCGTCACCTGCTCTCCTGCGTCAGACGAGTCACCCCTCACCCCACTAGAGGTTAAGAAGCTGCCTGTGTTTGAGACGAACCTGAACTATGCCACTGGCCCAGACAGCCCTTTGTCCCCACAGTATGCCCGCCAGAGGGCTGACTCCTCCCCAAGCCTCACAGTCCTCATGCCAGAGAAGAGGTCCACACCTCCTCTCACCCCTCCACCTCCACCAAACAATGTCCCACCTCCACCCTACAGACCTCCCTCGTACTTCCCCTTCCCACCTGAGGCTAACTTCCTGACTCTGACCCGAACAGCATCTGTCACAGGGAGCTCGGACTCTCCCAAAACCTCCTCCTCTCATAGGACAAGTGGGGAACCCCTTGGGAAGCCACCTCCCTACTCCCCTGTGAAGATGTCACGTCCTGAGCCCCGGAGAGCACACTCATGCTCCTCCTCTCCTCTGCTGTTCAACCCAGCCAATGGCAGACCCCTGACCAGCCCCCTGGATGAGCTCAACACTCTGTTCAGCTCTGGACGCAGCAAGCTGCGGAAGTCCACCTCTGGGCGCAAGATGCGAGATGGAGGTTTGTCAGTAATGTTCACACACACACTCACACACATCTAATGATCTAGTGATTACCTCTTTGTAGGTGAGGTTTTAGGTAAGTAATAACCTCCTGTTTTGTGTGGGGGTGTGAGTCTGTGTGTATGCGGCTTTACACACATGCTCTGTGTTTGAGTGGTCAGGAGGTGAGATGGAGGCAGCACCCAGCAGCCTTTCTCATAAATACCCCTTCTCTACATTTAGAAACTCCTTCCATTGATTCAGGTGTTGGAGCCGGCCACCCTCGTTGGCCCATTTGAGGCAACCCATTTGTTACAGTCTCCAGTGCAGTGCCCTTTGGCCGCTGCAGCTGCCTTCTAACATGTTACCTAATGAGCTAGCTGGTGTTGCCCATTTAGCATCATACTGCGCTATGAGGATGATCTAGCGGGGTTTGTGTGTGTGTTGAGGCTCAATGCGTTACATCCAGAGCATATACAGGCTCTCTGACATTGATGCACAGGTTGGCCTTTGCAAAAAGAGGCCAAACATATGTCACACTTAGTCAATGAAAAGGAAGGATCCTCAGGTCACAGGTTCCAAACACACAAATAGATTACTTTGTGGTGCCTTTAGGAGAGTCAATTTCCCATTGATACTTCATCTTGAGAAAACACATGGGCAAATGAGAGAAGGTACAAACTGTGTTGTTCCGCTGTGTTTTTGTCTGAGACTGTGTTTCCTCCAAGTGTATTTGTTGTGGCTGGGTTAATAATACATGAGCAGTAGAATGATGAGGATGGGTATCAAATATTGAACAGCTCATTCATGTTCTACTGAAAGCTGTGTCTCTGCCCGGCAGCAGTAAACGGGACACCCTGAACAGTTGCAAAATGACAATCTAGTGAAAGTTATGGTCAATAATCAGCCATCTTGCTTGAACCTCATATTACTGTGGATCTACTTAATTTATACAAGACAAAGTTGTGTGTGTCGGACGTCTATTAACTTAAGAAGTCAAAGGGGCAGGAAGCTGAACTCTGGTGCCTCAAGAGACATCTTTCTCTTTGCTCTTCGTCAGCACCTGGACCTGCGCAGGAAAAGCGCTGGCGTCATGGAAACAGTGTGTGTGACAGGTGAGCCTGGCACTGGGGTTCACAACCTTGCTGTTATTTTGAGTGGGCAAAGCAAGGCGGCCCCTTTAGATCAGAGCGCAGAGGGATGCCGATGGGCTTAACGGGATGGCCTACTTCCGTTCCTCTTCGGCTGTTAGTGTGATACCTGACGCTGTGGGAGTGGCCAGGGGTTACAGTTGCTATCCCAGACATCTCTGTGAAGAGCAGCTGCCTTTCCCTCCTCCTCCTCCCCTTCCTCATCCTCAGGGAATGAGACAACCACAGGAATGCCAGGGGAAGGTTGTCCTCAGGCTTCAGGAAATTATGTCGACACCCCATGCCTCGAAGGCAACATACAAATCTGCCAAAATTAGATAAAAGTCAAACTTTTCCCTCATTATAGTCTTTATTGTACAAATCCAAATACTCACCGTGACTCTTCACAAGCATGCAACGCTCACATGGAAACCCTCCCTCTACCTTGGCTTTTGTGCAGAAACACACACCTGCCCCGTGGGACAGATAGTAAAGTTTGCTACATTTATATTTAGGTGTCTTGTGACCACGAGGGGACCAGGAGGCACACATTCTCAGTGTGGGACGGCAGCTGACAAATTCCCATTCACACTTCTGTGCACATATGTACCCACAGTCTTTGACTCATTCGGTGTATCATAGCATGTGAGCCCCGAGGAGCAGCAGCAGGGCCAGAGGCAGGTCATGTGGAGTCACCTTCCTGCCAGACATAGCAGATGAATCATTTTTAAAAGGCTTGCTGGGATATGAGGAGTTGGAGTAAGTGACTCGAAGATACTGGAAATTAACACGACATTTTAATAGTTTGGAATAAAAACAACAGACTCCCTGTGCTGTTTTGCATTTTGTTATCCCCCACAAATACTATGCATGATTTAATCTAAACTGTATCTGATGTCTAGTGTGAATAACATCTACTGATATGTAGTGTGTTGTCCTTTGACTATTTTTCCCAGGATTCAATTCTAATATCAATCTGCCAGGGAGGGAAGATTGTGGCTCTGCCCCCACTTCGCCATCTCTGCAGCTTCAGGACAAGAACGCTAACAACCACACACACACTCACTCCCCAAGCCCCGCCCCCGTAGAGAACGGCAACCAGATCTCCAACGGTAACAACCCGCATATTGTACATTTACATGGATAATTCAAGAAGAAATAAATGATTAAGTCCAGGTTGAATGTCTGTACAACTATATGTGACTGTCCTGTGGAGTGAAGAAAGTAGCTGTTAACTCTCCTTTTGCCCTTTTGCCCATGTCACAACATAATTACATCAGCACTTAGAGATGCTTGAAATAAAAGCACTGCAAGGTCACTGAAGAAGGGCAGGAGAAGAATTGCATAACATAATGAAATGATCTGAGAAATAAGGAAAGGAGACCACTGATATCATAATGGAGGACCCCGAGTGTTGAGCAGCAGAGAGTGATGAGTGTTCTTTAAATGCTCAGAGAGAGATTGACAAGCAGGGTCTTTTCTTGACATTTCTTTCCACGTAAGAAACGCCTTTTCAAGCCCTGCTTGTGTTTGCAAGTCCTCCCACACACAGACCGAAGGACATCTTGCCCTTCAGTCCCATTTTTTTGCTATGTAATGTGTTTTTGTTTTTGTGTGTTCAGGGTCACTGGAGGATGAGAGTCACAGCAAGTCAAACTCCAGCTCCACCTCTCTGCACAGACACATGGACAGCCATCATACTCAGGTAAACACATAGAAACAGGCACTTAACAGCTCTAACGCACACTAACACACAGACAATAACAACACGACTATATCAAGCCTGTATTTTGTTGTGGGTTGGTCGACATTTTGAGTGGACAGGAAAGTGGCCTCATTTGAACAACATGTATCACTCATGACATATGATCTTTCTCTGGCTCTGTAGACGGGTGTATGGTTACAGGATTGAATTAAATGTCTTTGCACACAAGCTCACACACAAGCTCTCGTGCAGAAACACACACGCGGCCATCAGAGTTTTATCAATTGCATATATCAGAGGCAAAGTGGAAACCATCGTGAGTTAAATAACTTTTTGAAACCATCATTTATCACCACAATTGATAAATGCATGAATTTTAGAAAGCCTTAATAATTTATGGATATAAACATAGAGGCTTACCAGCTTGATCACACTCACATGACTAACATAGCCTGCAATCAGGGACGGCGTCACAACATAGAGCCACAAAGCTCTCATGACGACTATCCTCTGCTGTACCTAAACCTTAGGCAAATATAGACATTCAATAGGATTGATTCTTATGAACAAATGCCAGCTTCATATTCTCTTCTGATTTGTGCTTTCTTTTTTTCTTATTAATCCATCATTAAGTCATATACCCACCCTGAAGAATTAGCTTGGTGAGCCAATACTTCTGTATTGGATTTATAGCTTCTTATAACTTCCACTTTTGATAATTTAAGTCTATTGAAGTTGAATTGTTACAACCTGAGATCTGGTTAAAAATCATACAATCACTACTGATGAACGGCTAATGTACACTGGATCTGACTGCTTCACTATCCGGCTCCATCACGGCTGCTGGAGACAATCTGCTGCCATTCTAGCCTGTGCGTGTGTGTGTGTGTCTCTTTTGCCCACTCAACTATCTTTACACTAGATGTATTTGTATGTATGTTTCCAGCTCATAAGTACTAGGTTGACCAGCAGTTATTACTGGTCTGCTGAGCTGGGGATAAAATCAATTTATTTAGATCACAAAATCGTCACAAAAAGTAAACACAAATGAATTATTCATGTACAGACACAAGGCATTTTTTACACATCTCAATATGCTCCAAATGTGTTCTTATGCTTCTAAAACATGACAGATGTGGGCGAAACAACTTTAAACTATATTAGAAATGTGGCTGCTGAGCATGGCCAACGTGACATAACTCTGCTGTTACTAAGATCATGTCCACAGGCGGAGGAGCAGTGAACCCGCAAACTCCAACAGGAAATTAGATTTATTTAAGACACCGGCTGTCATAACAACAATTGATCTACAGATGTTACCATTGTGGCCTTTACTGCAGCTACTCCACCACTACATTGGTTTCATCTGGATGTCAAATTAATGCAGGTTACATACAAGGCAAAATGTCCTGCGTAACGGCGTTCTCAATGTAAATGCTCTGCTCAATATTCTGTGTCGCTGCATCCTGTATTACAGAATCCAGCCGTTTCATCTCGTTCCAGAAAGTTTCACCACATGAAAACTGATTCAGATTCATCACAGACTGCTCCAGTCAACGTTTGAGTATCAGTCAGCGGTGCATGAAGCACAAGAATGAACAAAGCACATAGTGTCCCACTTTCAGAGAAGCTAAGGACATTCATAAGATACTGCCACTAGAGATGTGGAGGGCACACAATGTACCCACTTCACAATTCTCAGGTTACCTAAACATTAGGGGTGAACTCAGCCGTTTGAGGCTGCCAAAGAAGTCTGGAGCACATTCGTGCTGCAAATTTAATAGTCTAGTTTTTCAAGTTTTTACTCAGAATGTGTGAGCTATTGGGCTGTATGGAAATGACTCTGACTTTTCTCTCTCTCTCCCTTCCTTTGATTCTAATGAGCTTGGCTGTTACTCTCACTCCCTCCTTTATCTTCCAGAGGGGTCATCTCAACTTTTCTCCGTTCGGTGCGGGGGCAGCCCTCTAAAACAGCGAGGGGGGGCAGGGGGGTTCACTGGAAGACCTGTTCACATGTAGGGCTGTGGTGAGTGTCTGCCATTCCTCGCTGATCTCCACCCTTAAGAGCAGTGTTTTTCAAAGACTCAGTGTGGGATCTTGAAAATAATGATCCATATCATGCACACAAAAAGGGGCCTCAGATGTTTTGTCTGAGTTTGTAGTAGTCTATTTTTAGTATGAAGGACTTACCCTCCTGTAGAATGGCTTTAAAGAATGTTTAGTTTGCCTCATGGACATATTTCAGTTACAATTTATTCCAATAATAAGCCGTATGTAAGGGACAATTCACCCGTAAATCAAAGATGCATATTTTTCCTCTAACCTGTAATGCTATTTATCAAACTAGATTGTTTTGGTGCGAGTGGCCTAGTGTTGGAGATATCATCCGTAGAGATGTCGGCCCTCTCCCTTAAATAATAGGACTATATGGCACTCAGCTTGTGGTACTCAAAGTGCCAAAAGAAATATATTTGAAAAACAGTCAACAGCAATGTCTCTTTCCAGAAATCATGACCCAGTTACTTATGATAATTCATAGATATTGTTGGGAGCAGTTTCATGTTTGAACTGTGGTTGAAAGAAAATAGTTCACATGAAAGTGCTCGCAACAAAGATGGCAACTCACATCAAAACAATCTAGATTAATGAATAGCAATACAGGTGAGACGGAAAATGTGTATTTCTTATTGCATTTTTGGGGTGGACTGTCCCCTTTTAGGCAGGAAAATGATTTGATCAAAATGTCTGGTTATTTTAATCCAAAGACTCAAACCTTCTGAAAATGTGGGACCTCAGAGGACAGATCTTGAAAAACACTGCTTTTTAGCTTCACCAGCTCCCCTTGTTTACTGTGCTCTTTGTCCTTTAAACACTGGTCTGGAATCAGTTCAGCTATCTGCCCTTTCTTCTGCTTGGGATGAAAAGTCTGATCTGAGAATCTGTGACGCTGCTGCTTTCCCCCCTTTTTTATCCCTCATTTCTGTCAGGAAACTGCCGCTCTTGGAGCTAGCTAGACTAGCATCCATCTGTATACCCGCTCATCACTTTTCCTTTTCATTTGATGCTATCTACATTGTTTATTGTTCAGTGAGACGCTTTTTAAGCTGCTAAATTTGAGGAGATATCTACGTCAGTTTATCTCTATACAGAGTCTGAGAGTATGGGGCGCACATGATCAGACAGTATGTCCATATGACGTGTTTTTCTTTGAGATATTATAACATCGTCACTGATATTAAAATTGCACCAGCCATATCAGGTATAGGATATGTGGATGATTCATCTGGTAATTACAAGTGCTTGAGTGTGGTTTCATGTATTTGAACTCTAATCTACAATAACTCTGACAATAACTCTTCAGTTTGAATACATCAGTTTGATACAGTACATTTCTCCCATATTTCTTTTTTATATATATTTTTCTTTTGAGACAGCAACGTTACAGTCTTACTTCAAGGTTGCAAGTGTCTAAGAAAGAAAATGCGATAAATACAAGTTTTGAAAATGAAGATCGAAATTGCTTTTGTTTAGTTTATTGGAAATTGTAAAGCTGTCACTGGTGTCACTGCTCACTAAGCGTTATATAACTTCAGAGGTCATCCTCATGTGTCTGACAGTATCTCTGTATAAGAACACGTCTGTAAAAGCCTGGTTACTTGCCGTTATCATTGTATCTTGGTTCCTTACTTCAGTAATCTGGTGTGTTGTCTGGAACAGGTTCATTACCATGAGGTCATTCAAAAGATGGGAACAACTCTGTGACCCAGAATGCCTTTCAATTAGCTGCATTCCAGACCGTGTTTATATAGGATTAGCGGATCTAATGGGATAAATGAAAAGGAAAGGATGAAGGAAGAAGAGGGGGTGGACAACTCCATTAGGAATGAATGGACGGGCTTGTTTTGGTTCCTGTAGTTAGTAGTCAACAGCAGTCTAGACTAATCATCTAAAGAATAGGTGGACTATCTGCCAACTAAATGAGTGGATGGTACAGACATTAATATTCCTTTTTTTTTTCATTCCTTCCGACAAAATCTAGGCAGAAGTAATTATGTTTAAAGTGGAAGAAGGACTGCGACATGTTTAATATTCAGAATAACAACACTAAGGACAGAGCGTTGGTGTCCCACGCATGAGTCCCCCATGTTTGGCAGGGTTGAAGCATTTGTGTGAATAACAGTACCACAGTAGTTTCTCTGAAATCCCAAAGTCACCTAACCATCGTGAAATTTCCAGGAAAGAGCTCACACATAGGTCATCAATGGCCATCGATATCTCTCCCTCTAAGCACTCCCTTTTTCCTATTTACTCCTCCCATCAACAATCTGGGTAAAATGGTTCTAGAAATACACACTACTTAGTGAGGTCTCTGTTCTAGCTTCTTTGAAAAAGATCGAGGAGGTATTGGGTTTTTCCTCCCTTGTCTTGGTGTTGTAATGATTAAAGCTGTAGCTGGTTATTAGAGGCACCAATATATTGTAAATTATTAAAATTCTCTGCAGAGTGCAGGTTGTATATGTGATGTACACACAGAACGAATGATCAATCAGAAAACATACAAGCATGTCCTGTGTTTAGCAGTAGAGTTAGTGGGTTTTCTGAGGAGAAGCTCAGAGGTTATTGTCACTCTGTGGTCTCACGACATTCTGTCTGAGTGACAGTTTGGAGTGACCACTAGACTTCCGACATTAACATATTATTAACATGACATTACCAAGCTATTAACATGTTGGTTTGGATATGGGCTCCCTCCCCCATGCTATTGTGAGCAAGGGCGTGGTTAAAATGTCAGATGTATCGGGATGTTTCAATGGAATAATGGAGTCTGGGTGTCCTCATAGGAATGTCTTTCTTGTTTTGCCTACTATATTATTTGATATCCCTCATATCAGTTTTGGTAGATGAAATTTGGTAGATGAGAATGGGACAAGTCAAGTCTGAGTAACAGATTCATGAGTTTAAACACAATACAAAACACTGTGAATAATCTACCAGGAATGTACATATATTTGATTGTCCAACACAGCACCTTGCTATTCAGTCACAATGTGGTCTGTAAAAACCTTGAACATGCATTTATATTAATGTTTTTTTCCATGCAGCACTGTTCTCTCTGAACACAGCCTAATGCGGTCGACTTAACCTTTCTTCAGAAGTCATCCCTTCAAACATTTGTATGCTTCTGTGTGAGGACAGTTGTGGCCGGAGGCATCATGTCTTTGTTCAGTTTGTCACAAGAAAAATAGCGGATGGCATACAACGATAATTCTACTTTTATTTATTTATTATTTAACAGACTCTACTGTCAAGGTGACACACTGCTGTATACTTTTGGTCTGGGGCAGTCTCCGATGGTTTGGGCTAGGCTCCTTAGTTTGAATTAAAATAAATCTCAATGCTGCAGCATGAATCCCTTCTTTAAGGCAACACTAAAGGAAACCATTAAGACATGGTTTTTCAAATTTGGTGTGCAATAACTTGACTGGCCTTGACGAAAGCTCATATGGCTGCATGAGAGCAAATCCTTGCAGTCATTACATTTCATTTAGCTGACACTTTTATCCAATGCGACTTACAATAAGTGCATTCGACCATGAGTACAAACTCAGAACAATAAGAATAGAGAAAGTACAATTTCTTCAAGAAAGTTAAACTACAAAGTGTTATAAGTAAGTGCCATTTAAGTGCTAGTAAAGTGCTACTACGGTGCTACTTTCTTTATTCAAGGTATAGTAAAAAAAGATGTGTTTTTAGTTTGCGGTGGAAGATGTAGAGACTTTCTGCTGTCCTGATGTGAGCTCATTCCACCATTGAGGAGCCAGGACAGGAAGCAGTCGTGACTTTGTTGAGTGTTTAGCTCGCAGTGACGGAGCCGATTGGCAGAAGCGGAGCGGAGTGACCGAGCTGGGGTTTGAGGTTTTACCATGTCCTGGACGTAGACTGGACTCGATCTGTTCGCAGCACGGTACGCAAGTACCAATGTTTTGAAGCGGATGCGGGCGACCACCGGTAACCAGTGAAGGGCTCGGAGGAGCGGAGTAGTGTGGGTGAATTTCGGGAGGTTAAAGACCAGTCGAGCTGCTGCATTCTGGATGAGCTGCATAGGTTGAATGGCACTAGCAGGTAGACCTGCCAGGAGGGAGTTACAGTAGTCGAGATGATCAGAGCCTGTACGAGAACCTGTGCCGCCTTCTGGGTGAGAAGGGGACGTATTCTCCTGATGTTGTACAGCATGAACCTACAGGAACGTGTTGTTGCGGTAATGTTGGCAGTCAGGGAGAGTTGACTGTCGAGTGTAACACCGAGGTTCCTGGCAGTCGGGGTCGGGGCCAACACTGAGTTGTTGAAGGTAATAGTTAGGTCGTGGGTGGGAGAGCCTTTTCCTGTGTTTCCGATTGGCCAGGTTCCAAGAAGTTGTTATGGCAGCATATTATTGCCCGTGGTTTTGGAATGAGACGTTCAACAGCCACACATAAGTGTGATGTTCGAGTGCCCACATACTTGCCATAAGAGAGAGGTTTAAGTATGAGGGTTTAAGCATGTTCGTTCTAAATGCAGCAATATCATCTTACTGTGACACTCCAAAGAAGAGTATGAAAATGATGTATATATTCAGGCATCAAGGCCGCAAACTATGACGCTCTTAAAATGTTCTGGTATCTGATGTTGCAGGTGTGTGTGTGTGTGTGTGTGTGTGTGTGTGTGTGTGTGTGTGTGTGTGTGTGTGTGTGTGTGTGTGTGTGTCCATGTACAGTCATGCATTGCAGAAGGACACGGTGTTCCTACTTGTCTACTGTTCCAGTAGCTAGTGTTCCTGGCTGGCGCCAGAGCAGAGAATAGCCTGGCAGGGAGGTGTAAATTATGGATTAGGTCACTGAGTATCGTGCTTGTGCTGGCAATCAATGTGTATGTGTGTTTGAGTGCATGTGCATATGGACACTCACAGGTGTGCGGTTGTCCAGATATGTGCATGTGATCCTGCCTATGTGTGTATGGCATGTGTGCAATGTGCATTTATTGGAGAGTGTGTGTGTGTGTGTGTGTGTGTACTATGTGTGCCATCGGTTATGTGGCAATGTCTGTGTGGAATGCATCACTAATGTACTGTATGCTTGGCAATATGCAGAGAAAATGTAGCATTTTATGTACTGTAAACTTGAACTCATGCAGAGATTGAAAAAAAAAGAGGGTAGAGAGGAACGCTCGTTGCAAGAACAAATTAGAGGGAAACTGAGATCATACCATCGAGTCAGGTTTTAATCAGTTTTATGAGTATTTTGAAAGATAGGGATGGGGATGTATTTTCTAGAATAAATCCTATCGGACTTAAATCAAAAAGGATACAATAGACTAGAGCCTATTCCTCTGTGTCATAGAGCATCATTGTTTTAAAAAAAAATTTTAAAAACACATTGCACGGGATGACATCACAATGAACATGGTCACTGTAGTTTATTTTGAATCCCACAGCAACAGCCATCAACTGTAATCACTCACTAGTGCAACAAATGTTTATTAATCCACGGCTGAAAATAGTCTGTGACAAACGTACTAGGTACTCCTGTTTGAGTCACATTTATTGAAAACCACAGTATCATGTATTTTAGGAAATTACTGAACCTTTTTTTAATGAAACAAAAAATGCATGGACGTCTTCATGGGTGTCTTCAGTAGGAACCAATGGGCTTGGGCTGAGTGCTTTGGCAGTATAGGGAGGTCAGAAAGCACCGTGAGACGGAACAACACATTGCTTTTAGTGTTTTTCAATTCTTGACAGTAAGAATAATATAAAGTATAGTAATAAACGTATACTTTAGATCTAACCTCCGAGCATGAGGGAACCGTTATTAGCACTTTTCCAGCATTACAACCTCCAGTTCCTAATCTGGGTTTCTTGATCATTAGGGTTCGGTCCTGTTGCTGGTATTACAGACTGGGGCAGATTGGAATTCTTATCGGATTAATTTACATGGGTGTTGACTGGCAGATGACTGATGATGTTCTTTACACAGAATGACAACCATGTGTGCACCTTTGGGCATTTGACCCGAGTGTCTCTGAGCGAGAACAGGAGCCACTTGAGTCGCTCGTTGCACAAGTGTCCCTTGTGTAGATCACAAGCAGGGGCGGTTTTGGGCACGGGCGACCCGGGCAGCCGCCCGGGGCTGCACCTTTTCATGACACGTGGGGGGCGGCACGACCACTTAAAAATATATATATATATATATCATCTGGGCCGCGAAGCGGTTTTCCATTATCTATCATATCACTGTGTGGGGAATTGGCAAGTTGGCGCCCCCTGTAGCTGCAGGCGCCCCTGCTTGCTAAGAAGGTGCCGTCTACTAGTGATGTGTCGGTCGCGAACGAAACGGCTCTGAGAGCTCTTTGACGAGAACGACGGAGCCGGCTTTTTTTTTTCTTTCTCTCTCTCGCTCTCTCGCTCTCTCGCTCTCTCTCAAGCCGCATTTGATTGGTCAATATGTGTGGCGTCGTCTCTGTGCCTGCGATGAGCAGAGGGGCGGGAGTTACACAGTTCATGTGACGTCACGAGACTGTGCATTGTAGCAACTTCAGTCCCCTCAGAGAGAATCTTCTCCAAACAGGGCAGATCATTACGGAGAGAAGAAACAGGATCAGCCCTCACAGCTGAGGCACTTGGTCTTTCTCAATGTAAACCTTCACTGAAGGACAAAACTCTGGATGCTGATTTTTTTTCTTTTTGTTTTACACATTTTAATTTATATTTTGTTGTGTGATTCTGTAAGCTTCTGTATGTTGTTTTACTTTCAATCTGTTAAGTATTAAAAAGCTAAAAGTTTAAAATAGTTAAGTTAGTTAAGTTCATTTGTAAATAGTTAAACGTTTGTTTTTGCACTTTCTAATTTAGTTTTATCACTCTGTAGCGCTCGGAGGGGGTCTCGCCCGGGGCGTAATTACATGTAGAACCGCCACTGATCACAAGACCTTCTTTGAGATAATTTCTAGAGGGTCCAGAGACAGAATATGGAAATGAGTCGCTGTTAGAGCTGTCAGTCAGAGAAGGGACCCCCCCCCCCCGCTTGCCTCTGTATAAACTGTCTCATGAGATGGCCTGGTGACGGCTCCAGATTCAGCTCAGTGTCCTACTTTGAGATGAGAAGCCAGCCCAGTGATCGTTGCCTCTTTCAAGATGATGCATAAGGCAAAATGTACCTATTTATTCTTGCTCTGTAGCTGGTCATCTTCAATGGAGACATGATGGCATTTTAAATATATCTTCATCCGTTTTAGGAGGCTTCTTGCAATTTTTTTTTAATATAAAACCACTGCTTGTCATTCACACTTCCCTCTCCCTATGTCCACAAATCACAGCCTGGTCATTTCAGCTTTCTGTCTTCTGGAGAAAGTCATGATTTATTGTGTGGTTTGAATGTAAAAATGCTCAGTTTTTTTCCTCGCCTCTCCTCTGCGCTCCAGGTGTTCCAGCGGTTACGTCTGTCCAACAGGGATGAGAGTGCCACCCTTGGGGAGCTTCTGCGATGGCGGCGAGCGCAGTGTGAGGGGCGGGGTGACTGGAAGCACCGTCCACCTCAGTCCCCGACCCGGCCCCCCACGCTGCTCTGGACCAACAGGAAGGCCTCTCCATGACAGAGGTTGCGTGATGCACTCTCATGTATTGGCCCTGCTCTTTTTTTTATTTGTATGTGGACCATGTGACCTCAATGCCCAGGGGCTAGGTTACAGCTCCAAGCCCCAACGTGTGAGCCTCGTCCCTGGGCCTCCGCGCCTCTTGACCTCGACTGTGGAGGATTTCCCAACCTTTGTGATATAAGATCAGCACTCTGTAACACTGACAAGGGTCGTCTATGAAAGAAACGTGGAAGTCGGACACAATAGAGGTTCATGAGGTGCTATTTTTGTGGTCAAAGATGTTATTAACAAAAAGAGACCGTCAGATTATTATTTATTTGACCATATGTGTGATGTCCATCAATGGGAGGCTGATTTAAAGATCAGACTAGCAGTGTTTTCATAGTAGTCAGATATTAAATGGCCCTTTTAGTCTGTCTGTATCATGTTGTTCTGCTGCACACAGAGGAGCTCCACCCCAGAATATGGTGCTGATTATACTTGACGTGCTTTCCTGTGATATTCCCATGAATGCGTGTGTGTGCGCCACCGAGTCTCAGACCTCTCTGAAGTTTACATGTCAACCAACGCCTTCGTACACCTCCAGTTTTTAGCATCAGTGGACTGGCTTAGATATGGGACCTTTTCAGGTACAGCTCTCACTTAGCTTCTCGTGTTTGGGCTCTAAGTGCTACTGCGGCCCTGGCAACGAGCAACCAGGGGTCAGGGTAACCTCAGTAATATCCCATGGTGCACTTCTCTTCCCCATTGTTACCACCAGCCTTTGAGGAACAAAAACCTCCAGCTAAAATGCAACCTACTGCGCTAACCTTTACTAGAAAACAGGGATACGAAAAAACAATCCTGCTTTGGTTTAAGGTGTGAAGGTAAAGCCAAAATAGCATATTAGCTGACGGGTATACGGTTTATGTTGTGAACATGAAACTCTGTGCCAAAGTGACACACCGTGTGAAAGATACGTCTAAACTAACAAGTATAGTTGTAAAATCAGATCTATACAAGTAGTCCCCATATATTGACATGTACAGACTGACAAATGACCAAATCATAGCTGTTACTGTGAGTCAGTGGTGAGTCAACAGTCAGAAGAACATGGCGAAAAGAGGAGGGAAAAAAGAAAAAAACAATACACGTGAAAGGTAACAACTTGACTCTCGTTGTTGTCTCGTCAACACCTGAACAGTTTCATGTGCTCAGTGTTGTTCAGGAGATTGTGCAGAGCTCAGGAACTCACGCACAGTGAACTGGATCATTGTACAGACTCCTCCACCGCGGCGAGGTCGGCTCAGACCGACATCACCTTCCACGTCCTCCCTTCATCTGCTTTCACTCCCTTGATCCGAACAAGCAGACCCCTTCCCCCACTTGGTCTTTAACCCTGCCCCCCACCTTCCTAATGGATCAAACCGGCTCTACGGGTGTTTCCATGGTAACCGCTTTGTAAATAGTGACCCGTGTTGTATGTTCTAGCTTTTACTATCGCAGAAAAGCACAGGGATGGAATTAACGGATGAGGAAGAGATGAGATAATACTGTCTATGATGGTGAAACTGAGATTTAAGAATGTCTTGGGTTAGATGCAATGACTAAGGTAAAGAGAAGAGGTTTATTTTAGAATGTGAATATCTTTTTTTTTTTTTTCAGAATGATTGTCTATGGCTATGAAATTCTTTATACTCTATTCATTATTAGTTGTTTTGTTCCCTGTTGACCCAGTTGTTCTGTTCCTATGATGCAATGCAGATGTTTTCATTGTATATGGATGTTTAATTGCACAATGTTTATGTGGTGTCGTGTTGACTTCTTAATGGGCTGGGTGTGTCTCAACAAGCTGTTTTGATCTGCGAAGATCGGTTTGGATTGTTAGAGCCACAAAGTATCAATAGCTCTAATTGATTTCTCATTCCCACTGATCACCCACAATGTGTCTGATTGATTCAGCCTTACGAATTAGCAGCCCCATCACAGGATCGATCTCAGCTGCTGTCAGTGCGCCAAGGAGCACAAATATTCAAGAGGAATTAGAGAAGATCACTAATATTCACAAGAGATGGCAAATCAGCTGAGCTGCATTTTTGACTGACTGGCTGAATGTATAAATGCAAAATTTTCTTTCACTGCCTGTGTAACTTATTACTGGAACATGCGCCTGTATCTAAACAGTGTACCTGACTCCTTAATGTGATTATTGTCTTCAGAAGTTATGTATGCAGTTCGGTTTTTAAAGCTAGTTAATAAGGATGCGGCATTTTTGATAAAGTATTGATTTGCTCCATGATTCACACCTTGTATGCTGTTTGGATTGCATGAATAGTGCAGTGCAGTAATGCAATGCAGAACTATGTCAAACATTTTCATCACAGTATGTTTTTTGCTCATTCACACAACAAATCTATCTGTGATCAAGCAAAATAGAAAGGAACCAAGATCAAGCTACTCAACCTTGCCAATGCCAATGAAAGAGAATGTATAGCCTCTCTATTGGTCCTTTATTGTGATCAGGGTTCTGGTTGGTCGTGTGCATTATGGATTTGTGTATTGCCATGTTTACTGAAATCATGAAATGAGGAGATGAATCGTTTTTTATTGTCTTTTAAAGCATATCAGTGCTTTTTACCTTGCATGACCACATGTTGGGCCTGGCCCTTTATAATGTGCTCATGCTGAAAAGATCCAAAAAGGCTGTCTAATGTGAAGAACTGCTTCTCTCACTCCACTGTGAATCATTGCACTGTCCCCTGTCTTTCATCCAAACACTCTTTATCCATCTACACCCACCTTTGACTGGACCGACATATCAGCTCCATCGTATACAATCCCCTGACGTAGCTCAGTCTGTTGTAAGCGTTACTCAACTCACTGCCAGTCACTGTTGCGAGTCAGGAATCTAAAACTCTCTGCCCTGAGATCAGCTCTCTGGTGCTACAGCCAGTGCAGATTGGCCATCTTATTGTCCCCCGTCCATTTAAGCACCTAAACAGGGGTATCTCACTGCCTTTCATAGTGTTGTTGTTTCTTTTTAATTGTAGTCTTTCTTTTGTACATGACATACAGTCTATTTTAACCGGCATACATATGTATTTGTGGAAAGAAAAAAGATTGTATGTGATATTTCATCATTATTATGTTCCCAATGTTTCATAAGTACTGTACCTGTACAGCAATAAAGCACAATTGTGTCAATGCCGGTGTTGAGGTTTGTGCGTGCACATATGAGAATAGTGCATGTCAATTCCAGCACTCGGATGCATTAAAGTGTGAGTCTGTATGCTTTGTGTATAGAGCGTTTCAGATACTTTCATTATCATTAGGTGGGACCAGCTATGTTTACTCTTTATTATCATTCTGCTGCTTTTTTGTCACTTAACTCCTTGCACATATTTAAAAGTAGAAACTTAATTCAAGCATCAAAATATTCTGCTCAATCAGGACATTATTGCTATACATTTTCCTTTCCTACCATGGAAATATTCCATGTTTAACTTGAAAAAGTCAGCATTCAAAAAATGTATGGAATCTTCTGAATTTAAGCATAAAGCATGACATTTAAATTGACTCTTTTTCAACTCTTATGTAGTCATTCAAACTTTCAGCTAGAAACGTCATTGAAATATTAAACTTTCTTTGAAGCTTAGGAAAAACAGATTTTTACATTAGTGTGTATTCGACGATATGTTCATGATGTATGACTTACATATTCCGCCGTGGTGCCTGAAAGTGACGGTGGTGCCCTGGAGCTTTCACATTGACTCCCATGGAAACTGAAACCAGAACTATCTGGAGGAAAGCCGATGGTGTCCGTTTTCGAGCCAACTCGCATTCTCACATTTCTGACACCACAAACAAAATCTACATCCGCGTGTTTGGCTAAATCTTTTCTCTCTCATAATAATAATATTGGGGAGATAGGACTCAAGAGACACCATGGCAACCTTTGATTGCAGCTGGAGACACACAGCTGATTGATATGATTCAATTAGTGCAGTTTGAAAAACAAATATACAAGACAAGAGATTTTCCCACTTTTTCGTCATATTTCAACTGCTTCTTCATACACATTAAAGCAAGCACCATGAGATGAGCTAATTAGTTCAGTCTGACACACACACACACACACACACACACACACACACACACACACACACACTTACAAGACTTAGAGCATTGCATTTTTAGGAGTAGGACAGAGTTTACCAGACCTCCGCAGCACGCTCCTCTCTGCTTAAGGCTACATGAGCCGAGGCCAAAAACTAGTATAACACACCCAAACTGGTTGAGTTGCATTGTGGGTAATGTAGGCGTCAGGTTTCGATATGGAGGAACCATGCGTGGAGTAAAATAATATATCTCTTCTGCATTCATTATGATCTGTTGTGAGTTGGACAATAGTATTGGAGTGCAATGTTAAATCATTTGAGTATTCTTTTAATCTGAAAAGTTACTAGGACCCTAAATTGTCATAGAAATGTAGTTCAGTAAAAACTAAAAAAATGTCTGTGGATTAGAAATACAAAGTAGCATACAATGTTCATTACTTAATTTGTACAACTCTGCTTATATAGGCTACCTAGAAATAAATCTTTTTACAGCCGACATCATCAAAATACGCCTGCACATGTTAGCAAGGAAGTGACGTTTTGCTGCAACCATCAAGATGAGTTAGCAAGTTTTACACATTTGATTAAACATTTGTTACGTGTCGACTGGAGACTTTCAGCAGAATGCGTTTGTGGTTGCTTGTGGTTGCTTGTTGTAACTTGCGTAAATGGTTGGCGTACATACTAAACACAGATAATTAAGTAATTGTGGATTTAAGGCTTTTACGAGTGCACCTACATGTTCTTTTTGTGTTTTTAACACTTGTCCTACGAGCAACCACGCATGCGTTCAGCCACCAGAGAGTCACCAGTTGGCACGGTCACTCGTTAAACCGAAACACTGGCGGCATCTATAGCAGCAAGCTATCACACGTGTTGAATACCACTGAACTGATCAAAAATGCTTGCGTTTATATTGCAGATCTGGAAAGTCAATTTGTAGCTTGAGAGTTTATTGCACTCGGCTGTACTTTTGCCACACTTCATCATTGTTCACAAACTGTAAATGGTCTCTACTTGAGTAAATATATTTGGTTACATGTCATCACAGGCTTGATGTGTGTGTATCACTTGGAAACACTCTCACACACAAAATAATACATAAAGATTGTCATGGGTGGAGCAAAATCTGCAAAACAGTCATAGCCATTAATGTTTTTACAACAGAGTGAAAAGTGGATTAACATGAAGAAACACTGCAGCACAATGATCTCTGTGATAACATCTTCAGGCTTTTGGATGCTATTACTATACTATTAAATATTTAATATCTGCATTGCTACATATCAGAAAATATTCTTCTATTAAATTTAGTTGGACCACCCCATTAAGAAGTTGAATATGATTACAGGGCTCAATAATAAAGTGACATTTACCAGGATGAGGAGGCTCTTGGCTTCGTCCAGGTATTTACTAACCTGCGGTGGTTTCAGTTTGGAATCAGGTCAAGACAAGCACAAGTCACAAGTCAACTGGAACAACAGTCTCTTCCCGCATTAATAATCTGCTAGAGTAACTGGGAGGAATGTTTGTCCTGAGCAGTAGTCACTGGGAGGCTTCACTTTGGAGTGTGGGAGTTTGAAGTGTATCTGTCAGTGTGTGTCACAGTAAACATCTTCTCCCAGAGGGTGTTGACTCATACACACACAGGTGTGTACACTGTTTGCTCTGAGGTTTTAAATAAATAAAAACTTAAGCCATCAAAATAACAAGATTGATTGACATGTTTATACTATAGTAAAAGAAAAGAGAGAAGGAGAAATGTGAAGATTGCCTAACTTTGAACTTAATTTCCCATAAAACTACTTCCTGTGTCATATCAGATGTAAACAACCTGGGATACCACAATAAAA
This sequence comes from Myoxocephalus aenaeus, assembly GCA_038501785.1. Lineage (NCBI taxonomy): Eukaryota > Metazoa > Chordata > Actinopteri > Perciformes > Cottidae > Myoxocephalus > Myoxocephalus aenaeus. The sequence continues at coordinate 3,113,339 of JBAMJR010000154.1, forward strand.
CAACATGAGTGTAATGTGTTATCTACCAGTGCATCAACAAACGTAGCTCTTCTCTGTAACAGCAATTGCTAATATGAGTTTATCTATCTGCATGCTGATTATAGGTAGAAGAGCTCAGCAAGTGTAAATATGTTCTCAACTAATAACAGGAGGCATGCTGTATGCAGCAAAAACTGGATTCATTGGGTGCAATTTGTTCTGTACAAGCTTAAGAACATAACAAAATAGACATTTAGTGTACATTGCACACTAATGAAAAGCCAGGAGGAGCCACTGACCTAACAGCTCCAGGAGATAGCTGGCATATGTATGTGAATATATTGCTGTGTTTCTTTCTCTGGAAGTTGTTCCTTTTCTTTAATTCCCTGTATCTAAAACGTATCTTCCTTATCCAGATTAAGTGTGTTACCTATAATATAGAAAAAGAAAAGAAAGATGTCATCCCATTGGCATGAGTCTGCAGTCAGAGCTGGAGGTTGTCATGTGTTAGCTAGATCGCCCTCGAGCCTATTTAAACCTGTGCAGTCGGTCTCCCGCTGCACATTCTCTAGTTAGCGTTGGATTGGTTTCATTTGCAACTACAACAGTACATAACACGTACAATCCTTTTTTTTTATATCATTGCTACTTGCACTAGTGATACAGCTACCTGCCACATCCTGTGTTTATTTCTTTTTTGAAATGTTGGTTTTCTAGTTCAAATAAAATGTAATCATTGGCACTTGGACTTATTCCTTATTTTATAATCATTTTTATTTACTTTTATTCTGAAACAAACACTGTGCAGCTGCAGCAAGATAATAATGTACAACCACACATAACCACACATGTCCCAATAGCACAGCGTGCTTTTCTTTCCTTGTCTGATTTTGCTGATCATGAGATTTTTTGCAATGTATCTTTCTAAAAGCCCCCATTTTCTCAGAATTTAGATACTCTTCAAAATTGTAGCAAGATATCCATCACTGAGTGTAGTTTGATGCAGATTTCAGATTGAAAACATATTGACAGTTTCTGTAATACAATTTTAAATTTAGAAGACTATAGCCGAGGAGTCTGCATTGTACAGTGCTCACAATGCTTCCACTTACACAACAATTGTGTTTCTCCTTTTACAAAAAAAAATCCCTTTAAATTCCCTTTAAACCCCCATCCCCCTAGGAGGGTTGTTTCTTATTTCACCCCCACCACTAGAAATGGCAGCGGGGCCACTCTGTCATTTAACCACAGTGGGAGGGGGTAAATGGCCAAGAGGTCATTTGGACCGAGCTGCCTGCTGACGCTACACCAATAAGGCCAAACGCACATCCCCTTCCTCCAGGCCTCCCATTGAGAGCACTAACTGTGGTCACCTTCGCTACACATCCTCAGTTCCTCCTGATTCTCTTTGGTCTCCATCACTCCCTGAGGACTACCTTCAGTCGCAGCTTGGTTCTACCTGCCTGTCTGTGTTCATATGAACTGAACATAAAGTTCACATTCACTATATTCTGGAGTCTTGGCATTCTGACAGATGTATTTATCAGTGGGCAGTTTGCGCAATAGGTTTGAATCATGTCATGCCAGATCAAACCTGTGTTGTTATTGAAGCACAGAATGGTTTCCCAACAGAGTGGGCATGCACAACGAGAAGGAAAAGACAAGATATTGATCATATAACTCTTAATAATGCTTTGGCCTACAAACCACCTTAACGAACTCACCAGCGACAGACTGACATACCTGTTTGTGTGTGTACTTGACAAAGAGAGAACAGCATGTGGAAGAAAATGAAAGCAGTGGGAGCCACTCCATCTGAGACATTTCAAAGGCCATGAAACACAGGAGTAAACACGAGTCCCACCTCTATTGATTAGTGGAGCACTGGTTGTAGGGTTTGAAGGTTTATGTTGACTTATAAACAGTCTGGGGACCGGCTTGCTCCAGTCTGATCGATGCTGCGAAGAAAAGGCACAGGTTAGAAGGGTTGTTCCCTTCGCTGTGAGCCTTCATCGGCTTTATGATAGCCAGAGTTTTAGGGTTATGCTCGTAACATAAATTAAGCTGCAAAAGATGGTGGCTCTTATCCAAGCATTTAAAGGCCCCATAATGTCCATCTTTTAACCCCATTTTACAGCACACCCTCACCTCATGATCCCCTTCTCTCCTACTTCTGCCCTCTCTAGTCCTCTTCCTCCACCCCCATCCCATTTGCTATATCCTCCTTTGACCCCACTGCTGTTTCCTCATCACCTTTTCACCCATTTATTGCAATAGCACGGACTTCCGTATACTGTTCGCTAAGAGTGTGGAAATCAATAACATCATCTCAACACTGTCTCAATTTTCAATTAACGACTTTGAGGTCCGTCTCTCCAGACACATCCATCACATCAGATCAACCTCCGAAGCACCAGATTAGACATAAACTCCACACACACACACACACACACACACACACACACACACACACACACACACACACACACACACACACATAGATACAGTACATACATACACACATAACCCGAAACCAATGACAATCACAGTGGGGGGGGAAAAATACTACAATATTGTTCCTAAAGCCGCACAATATGTTAGAAAAGCAATGGATCAAGGCTGTGTGTATTATGAAAAGGGTCACTAGCTGTTACAGATTATTATCTTCCAACTCTGCTTTTATTCTCAGCTGTCAGCGTTTTCAGCGTCTTGGTTTTGCTCTTCACAACCTTGTTGATGTTTTTGCCGGAAAAGCTGTGATGAACTATATAGCTGCCCAGCGCCAAACATAAAAAGGAAACAACAAACATTGTGAAACAATTAGCTGCTAAAGAGCCAATTTAGTGGAGACAAAGCTAAAATGGGATATAAGATAATGAACAATGGGACCATGCAGAAACGACTCCAAATACATGTTTCTCTGTGTCAGTTGGGTGCGTGAAGTGGCGACTGTTGGCAAATACTTTGGTCGTATCATTGTTATAAGATGATAAGGTCTGCTGTGTTTTCAGCTTGCTCCACTGCCTTCAAGTGACCAAAACACAAACAACCTCGATCTGTGAAATGACTTGTCCGTACAGATAATTGTATGTGTAAATGAGTGCATTTCCCTCTGCAGTGTATGGTATTTGAGTTAGTATACATTACTACTTTCCTCCATCAGCCCCCATGCAGAGGCATGTTGTGTCAATAGCTCAACAAACATACATACTCTCAACATACCCAACATGGAAATACCTTCCCCCATCTGAACTTGATGAACAGCCGGTAGACTCTCTCGCTGTCTGTGTCTTGATATAGAACCACAATGATCCAGTGCTCATATGCTTTTAGAACAGAAAAAACAAAGTGATAAATCATTGACAGCAGATCAGTAACAGAAGATGAATCCTGTATGCTCCGCCCCCCTCCCTGAATCCAGAGGGAAGCCAGTAAAATCATCCTTCTTCCATTCCGGTTTTACCCAGCAGTCAGCAGATTGGCAGACACTGTGGCGGTTTTTGACGGTAAAGCTAATTAACGTGGCAATTAACAAAGCTCTATATTGCTGATGAGGTCAGACGGACCGAGACATTAATTTTACCTCATGCATATATATATATATATATACCCATACATGTCTCTAAGGTAGTGTACTCATAGGGGTAAACAGTAATTAGGTGTAATTTTGTCGAGTAGTGCAACAAAAACAGACCTCTACTACCAATCCACAGTTCACATTTTCTTATCTATAATGGTAAAAGCGTATGCATGTAGCATCAGGTGCTTTTGCTGCTAGTCGCTCTGAAATAGAAGCATCAAGGAAAGGAAAAAAAAAAGATGTATTTGTGGGATTCCTGGGAACTCTCTGAAAATTATGTCAATAACCTCTGTGTCGTTTCCTTGGCAACGGGAGGCCTTGTCAGTGCAGCGTAACCATTGTGCTGCAATGCTGCTTTTCCCCCCCTCGGGCCGTCTCTTCAAAGATCTCTCTTTGCTGTATGTCATGTTTACATTAACAACCCACGCCGCCCCCAAAAGCAAACATATGGCACTCTATACCGCGGCATATAAGGAGATACGATATGGCATCCTAGTTTGTGCGTATACTCAGTGAGGGTTTGTGAAAATGATCAAGTCCATGGATCTGTACATTAGTGAGATTAATTATGCATTCCATGAATTCAGAAGAGAGATGTTTATGCTGTAAAATTTCAAGAAAATGCAAATGCTCAGCAAGCAACACAGCCCGGTCAAGAGGGAAAATGTAAGAAGTTGCTCGGCTTCGTTTCGTGAGCCTCGCCTTTGTGTGGTGGCCGAGGTTTCTTCCTTCATTTGTCTCCGCTGTCAGCGGTAAAATGAAAGATTAGAGAAAACCCCAGACAATTTATACACTTAACATCTGAGGGAGACACAGTGACAAATGGAGAGAGGAAAAACGCCCTACCATTTTCTTTTGATCCTCTATATATAAATGGACCTGTGTTTACTTAAAAAGATCTGAGTACCCATCATGCCTACCCTCCTCCAAGTGTGAATGACAATCAGCATCGCATGGTGCTGTAGCACTTTTTTAATCAAGCATTGGTGAACTATCTAATCAACCACTCGCCAACCAATTAAATCTCATAATTGCCCTACTTAAGAGGTATACGTAATTTAATTAGCACGAGTTGGCTCCTCTATATGGGTGAAAGAGGAGGTGTAACAATGAGACGCATGGTCCATCCCAATTTACCTACGAGTCACCCACAGGCCATCTGCATGTATTGTCTGTCAAGAAAATTAAGGGGGAAGACCTGACAAGCACACAAAGACACACATGGACACGCCCACAAATATGCACTAATCAGTATTGTTGGTTGTGTGTCGAAGTGGGAGATGCTATATACAGTATGTGTGTGCATGTATACGATTTATATATGTATTTTAGGCAACATTGTTTAATTGAGGGCTATTATTTATATAATACATGTTGTTTGTAAGTAGAAATGCTATGAGGCAATTAACAGCTTTGATAGAACTACTTTGGCAGTGAGAAAGATGTTTGTTTTTATTTGTTCCAAACATTTTATTGTTATTAGAGACAGACAAGGTGTTGACATGCATTAAGTTACATATTAAACTGCAAGGCCACCAGCAGCAGATACTTGTATACATGCAGATGTGAAATGTGATGTGTTTACAACACTGAGAAAACATTAGCATTAATGACTTACCACGCTTACACATCGTGGTACACATTCACAACTCCCTCGACACTTTTTGGCACAATATTTGCATACAATACACAGCATAGCAGACGTGCTAAAAAGTTATTTTTGTCTATGCAGTCATCAGTCTTCCATTCGCTGTTGTTTAAGGTGTGCATGAGTACGGGCTCCATTCCAGTTCAGGTCCTCTGAGTTGATGGTTCACATCTCCTCATCTTATCAGAGTGGTCTGAACCTAATCAGCATATCCCCACTAGATCTTTGTATTAGTATACAGCCAGCATAACACGAGGCTCTTCTGTTACAAACAGGCTGATGACACACGCAGAGACACACACACACACACACACACACACACACACACACACACACACACACACACACACACACACACACACACACACACACACACACACACACACACACACACAAACATTCAATCTATATCAAATCCTCTGCCATCTAATTTCTGTCTCATTGTGATGCCTGTTCTTTAGGGTATTGCTATAGGAAAAAAATATGGATTTGCCGTATTATACATGTACAAATTATTACAAAACAATACACAAAGATGGAGAGATCCACTGCTGCTGAGTATGTATGAGTGTGCTTGAATTTAACTGATGCACTTTACAGCATTGGCCATCCACATGGAAGTTGCAACCCATCTGGTAGGGATACAAGATGGGGGGTTGGGAGAGGAATGAAAATGAGAAAAACACATTTCAGTAAATGCGCAATCATTTTAAAACATTTGAGAGTTTTGCTTCCTGTGAATTTGAAATGTTTAATATATGCAGCTATGAGCCATCCTCTTGTAGTTCAGAAAGACACAATGAAATAACTGTTAATGATCACAGTTGGCTTTTGTGCGAATGCTCACTTGCAATGGAAATTAGCATGATTGTCTCTTTTTTTCTGAATATTGCAAGCCAGACATTTTGACAACTTCTGCTCCACAGTATACAAGACTGAATATCAAACAGGAATTATGTGAATTCAACTCAGGGTTCAATCCAGGTCTACTATCGCTTTATGACTGTTTTTGTGCTTTGCAGTGGTTGCCATGTGAGTCGAGTGTTACGGATACCACCGTCATGTTATTTGGGAAATGTTTACAAGAAACACATAAGGGAAGTATAGCAATAATGGTAGTTGGAATCTAAACAGTTTTCTTTATTGTTGGCGTTTTCCTTCCAGCTTTTTATAAGTGTGTTTTAGGACCGAATTATAATACATTTTGTCACATTCTTGGCCATCTCTGTCCAATAAGCAGGTAAAGTGTCTTTCTCACCCGATATTCTCCACACCGCTGCATCACATTTTTCTTTAGTTCCCTAACTATATTTTAAACATGAATTACAACAGCAAACAAACACCTGCATCAGAGGTGTATAGTAATATTGTCCAGTTACTAAAAAGGGATAGACACCTGTCATTCAGAAGTCTTAGAGGTCATATAATGAGTAAACATACCACATCCTGTCCCAGAAGCTTGAAGGTGAGTAGTGAGAGAGAATGACAGGCCAAGAGAGTGGTGTGGAGGTTAGTGTTTTGCCGACTCCAGTAAAGTGTGATTGCAGTGATACAGAAGCTTGCTCCCACCCAAGAGGAGCCCTTCATACGACAGCTCCTCCACACCCGACTGCATAGCCAGCGTGGCAATAATAGGCTGAACTCCCATTAGCTGTCGAAACATTGTGGCTAGCGTCTGGGCCCATAGCCACATTCCTAAAAGCATTAGCATGTTTGCTCTGTTTGCATGCAGTACTGCCTGTTTATAGCCCCTCTCAGATGCTGACAATTGTACATGTTGGTCTCGTACTTGAATAAATGTCTGAGTAACTTTTTCAGAAACGCCACAATGGCAGAACTAGTAAAATCTCACTTTTACTGGAGTGTTCCTGTATTTACTTGTTTCCCTTGAAATAGCTCCTCAGATGTCTTGATTGCTGGGTTTTCCTTTCAGCTGTTGACCAACATGTTAACTGTGAAGGTAGTCACCAGATGTGGATTATCTGGTGTCAGGGTTTATATTTTATCATCAACAAAATATTGTGTTGTGGTTGTGGACTATTACCTATTCAGCAAACATTATTCTTAGCTGTCAATGTCCCGTCACTTTTGCAGATTATTCACAATACAAAGGCCATTAAGCTATTATTTTTACAGATAGATAAATCCAGCAGTGTCACACAATTCTGAAAAAGGCTCATCCATCAGTTTTTTCTCCATCTCTGTTTGTATATGTCGTTCACATGAGTGGTAATACACACACTCAGCATTCATAAGGAGAAAGTTGTCCTCTCAGGGCGTGCACAAATGACTGACATGACAATAGTGGGTCACCTTGCTCTGCTGGAAGAGGGTGTTGCGCAGCACTCAAACTTCTGTTTGCCAGAGTGCCAGCGGGGCTCGTCGTTCCCGGGATGGGAACAGGACGTTACACAGCTGAAGGCAGGTTTAATTTGGACTGCTTAGCACTCTGCGTTCCCCCGGGCTGTCAAAGCAGTGTGGAGAACACCCCTTCCTCTCAGTCGGCTGAAGAACACACACACACACACACACACACACACACACACACACACACACACACACACACACACACACACACACGCACACACACACACACACAAACACATAGAGAGAGAGAAAGATTAAACATAGAACAAGACAGAGTGTTCCTCACTCAAATACCAGTTCATCATAGACAGAAAAGTTTCTAATGAATGAAGAGATTTTTTTTTTTAACACACTGAGTACTTTGTACTGTTTATAGAGGTACCTATGAGTCGTTCTCATCGCATGAGTGTCCTTTATTTTTCCTCTTCAAGAATTCTGTTCACGCAGCCTGTGACGCAGCCACTGTGTACACACACATGCATGAGTACCCATAATCACACACACACACACATGCACAAATACACACATAAACCAATTGTACTACAATTCATAGTCATGTGCTTTCCATAGCTGAAGAGAGTGATAACGCACAGCCTTATCTGTAACCACGACAACCCACTGTATCCACTGTGAGCCCTCTGACGCCTGTTCTGGATCGACAAAGTGGCGTGAACGGCGTTTAGATAGGAACGTAAGTCTGCTGCTGGGGGGGAAACCGTGAGATAGCGGGCCTTTGATAATGTTCAAATCCAGAGGGGTTCTGGGAGCACTTTATGTTCTGATGACCTTGGATTGGATTGTTTGTACGGACCTGAACACCTTCTACTGATTTGAAAGCCAAAAAGAATAGCTGTTGGACAACTGATGTTGACGCGACGACCTGTATGAAATACAGAGTAACATGCAGAACATTCAATCACAAGCTGCTGTGGGCGGAGGAAGAATGGGACATTTCTGCTGTGGCTGACTTATGCTAATAGTAGCCAGTGTTTGGACCTGAAAACGTGTGTTCTTTATTTGAGTTAGCCATAACAGGGGACCAATACCCAACCCCCCACCGTCTGCCGTCCTCTACAGACAGAAAGGTCAGCCGGAGAGCACCATAAAGAGGAGTAGAGCGTGGCCATTGAGTTCCTCTAAAGTTCAATCAGATTCAACAGAGGCCCACCACTCTCCCTCTCTCGCCTGTTCTTTTTGTGGCTGCATGTGTGGTTGTGTGTGAGAGAGCCAAAGACACTGAGATTTTAAGATTGTATTCAATAAGCAAAAGGGGGTTGATACTCTGACCCTGAAGCAGACTGACCCCAGGGTCAAAACAACAGGAAGGAAGTCACATGACCCATTCAAACTCCCGTAGAGTAGAGGGTGGAGGGGGAGGGGTTTTGGGGTAGAGGACCACAGGAAAACAGAAGAAGAGAGAGAGAGGGAGTAGAGGGATGAAGGGGCGGGATCTGGTATTTTGACTTGTTTTTCTCAGTCAGTCTGACGCAGGTGTCTGCAGACATGCTTGGCGCCTGTCCAGGTGTGGATTACAACATCAAGACCCCTACAGGGAAAACAAGAAGCAGAGTGAAACAGACTGAGGGGCGAGTGAAAGCGACAGACTGAAATAGAAAAGACAGAATTATACTGCCTTTGCATAACTCTTTGTATGCTCTATTAAATAACAGTATCTGTTATGAATTCATTGAGATGAAGCTACTACTGTAAACTAATGTCTGCATGTGTGCGGTAAAGCACAGAAAACAAGATGGTTGGTACAGTCATGGGGTTGCACAGTGGAGAAAGAGGGGGAAATGGGTCAGGCTCACTTCCTTTCTTCTTCCTTTACGAGAGATGTCCAGGTCAAGAGGCAGGATAAACAGTGGTCATTAATGACACACGTTATTGGTCCCTCAAGTGCTAACTGAGTGGTAGTGTGATATTGGGTCATATGAAAGCGGGCTGTAAGAACTGCTGGTTTATAGCTGGGTTGTTAAACTCTGGCCTTTTTGATGTTTGCTGTATGAGATCACTCACAATTAGACAAAGATAGTGGGTCTATCTTTGCTGTTACCTTTTCTTGCGTATCAGAGCTGCTTTCAGGAAGATATTAAAGATAAGGCTGGGGTTATTCTATATTTTTCTTACTGCCAACCGACAATGCAAGTCAATCATTGTTCCTACTGGGGAATCTTTAAAGATACATACTTTCTTTCTTTTTTTAAAAGGCCAAGTAATTTCCTGTCGAGACAATATAAAACCATGCATATACCATCCCCCACACGTAAACTGGTACAGAATGTTCTGCGAGAAGGTATGCGTACTTCAGACTAGATGGAGAGAAAGTTTTCTAAAGCGTGTCAAGGGGAATTTAAAGTGGAGATGGAAAAATAAGGCACAGGTAATAAGTAATAAAACGGTTGATGGTAGATTCAGTTTATTAGCCAGTTTTCCTTTTTTCCTTTTTCCCTTTTTTTGTTTAGTTTTTTTCAGCCCTGTGTACGTACACACATGCACCCCCTTCACACATGGGCTCCGCTGGCCACCACGCTCTGTGTCTAACACAGGAAGGAGATTATTAGCTTCCTGAAGAGCTGATGGGACTGGTGGGGGGGAGCGACAGACAGAGAGGACAGGATGAGGTCAGCAGCACTATAGATTGGCTGGTCGGAAGCTCCCAGTATCAGTTACAGCACAACCTCGAGACATTTTGAAATTGAGAATTGCGGGAGGGTGGGGGGGGGGGGAGGTTGTGGCAAATGTAGTGGACTGGGTGGATTAAAAGACAAAAATAGGGATGAATGATGGGAAACAAGGAGGCTTTTGCACCGCAATCAGTCACTCCTTCTTGGAGAGTGATGGCTGGCTTAGAGGATGGGGAACGAAAGTGATATTGTTCCAGGCAGGATGTGGAGGTCAAGAGGCTCTCTGACCAAGGATACACCATGGCCAAAACACTCCATTAAAACTGGCCTGACCTTCAGCCTGCCACTTCTGTCAGAGAGACTTGGACAGCGCCAACATGTCCAGCACTCCTCTTATCAGCTCTCCGATGATAATTATTGTGTGTACAGCCAAATGTGTGCGTGTGTCTCTTCGTCTGTGTGTGCCGTTGTCCAGTGTGTGTGTTTGAACAGCCGATACCTGAGAGTGCAGGTAGCCCAAACAAGGTCACGGTGGATCTGGGGATTTACCTGTGACCTGGAGTGCTCAAGAGAAATGAGACAAGTGGGACAAAATGCCAATAACAAGAGGCAGAAGAGACAAATGGCACAAATGAGAACATGTATGTGCTGATAGACTGTGTGACTGGAGAATAACGCATGTATTTCAGGTTGGGCGGTTGGCCAGAGGCCGTGCAGTATATTGTTGGTGGTTGAAGGGTAAGCTCGCCACGCTGTCATTACCACAGAGAAAAACAAAAAAACACACATGCACACAGATTCATGTAAACACAAACACATCCCTCTCACTCTCTTTCTATATGCACAAACACATTTGCCCAGTCCTGCCCTCAGCACAGCTTTGTTCCAGCGAGCAAGTGGATTTAAAAACAAATGACGTGCTTGGCCTTTTATTATGTTCCGGACTGTTTTTCCTGAGGCTGGAATGCGGACAGGAATGTGTTGTTGCTCTGCTAGTGCTCAGAGGGAGAAAAACCTATCATGCTTTCATGCTCAAGGAAAAAGAAGAGAGAAAGACGGGGCGAGAGAGGAGAGTGTAGCTGGGATTTCAAGAGAGAAGGGGGTTGGGGGGATATAAAGAGAAAGGAAAGTGGCTCAGGCCACAAATAGTTGCTGAAAAACAGCTTGTTACTGTTATGGGTAAACTGGGGGGGGGGGGGGGGGGGGGGTTGGGTTTTGGGGTTGTGATGGGAGCTTTTTATTGGCCTACTCTCTCTCTGTCTCTGGTTTTCATTACAGCTGTTATGATGCTCTGTGCTCAAGCCAGGCCAACACTTGCATAACACTTGCCTGTGATTGGCCTGCTCGTCTAAACGGTGCCGCTGCCGGTCTCTCTCTCTCTTTTAATGTACAGTTCTGATGGTCTTCTACTTCACCAGGCCTGTATGTCAGACAGACACTTCCAGACAGTTTTTGCTGGAAGGCTTGTACATACAAAAAAGTGACGGTAGTAATTGTGAGAAGAAGTATTAAAGGGGAGGAAGTTTAAACCCTCCTCACTTTCTTACCTCTGCACACCTGGTCAATCGCTGTGTGAAATGGGTGTAAATGTTTGCTTGTCAGTTTCGGAAAACTGCAAGAATTGATCTATTCCGACGCTAAATAGGTCTGGAGGGAGTGTCTGACGCTGTTCGGCCATCCGACAAACACTTTGGTTGAAGCATACCGACTTGTTTGAGTCCTCCCAGTCAACTCCATGGGTGTGAAACACTCGGCTCTCGTCTGATCTCTTTAGCTGCTGATTCAGCTAATTGAAAAGTTGGTGAGAAAGAGGTTATTGGATGGCTGATCAATTGTGAAACATTAATTCATCAATTTAGTGATTTGTTGTTGTTGTTGTTTTTGTCTCTGCGTCTTTGTCGTGAGCAAAAGTCACAGCCTGAAAACGCCAATACAAGAGTCAAGAAACGCATACGAGCCAGTTGGCTTGCTTGTTTTGTTCACCTCCTCATGGTGTTGCTTTTTTAAGCACAAAGACTGACTTGGGTTATTCCATCTCATGCAGAATGTATTCAGGCAGTTAGTTATTTAGTCTGTTTTGTAAGTAATAGGATCGGGGCCACAGACAGGCCAGGGAAGTGAGAAGGTATTAAAAAAACAGACAAAAGTGTTAGTTTTTGTCTTTAAATGAATCAGAGAAATATAGAATAGCATCAGCCTCATAAAGAGGTTACATAAAGCGTAGTAAAGGGATGTTCTTTGAACCCAGTTAGGTTCCTGGTATTGCACTGAGAGTGGCGTGTGACTGCAGACAGGAGCGGTGTGGTGCAGGTCTTATGCTGACTTTATTTATCATTCTGCCTGCATGGTGCTGCACTGCGACGAAGATACCTTCAAGACACATTTTGTTCCGTTTGTCATCTCACAATATGTGTCTTTAAAGATTGTGATTTAAAATGGTGTGTTCCATGTGTAAACAGCAAATAGGTTCAAGGTTGAAATCATTTGAACAGTGCGTATTGCCGCAATAAATCCTTACTTTCCATGTGACATTTATATACTGTCCATATAAATGAAAGTGTAGAGGACATCTAGCTACATCCCTAAAACTAAATAAAACACTTAGTAGTGGAGCCCATTCATGCATTCATGAATATGGGAACTGAGTCCGAACGTGAGAGTGCATACATGAGAGAGCAAAGATGAATTAGCAACAAAACAAAAAAAGTGGCTGTAACAGTCTCATCCTTCATACAGGGGCGCTCAGGGACCTATTTGTCCCAGCAGGGAGTGGCGAGTGAGGGATGAGGTGTAAAGCCCCTCGGCTCGTCTGGTGCTCGGAGCAGGGCAGGAACACCCAAGATGGATGAGAAGGATGGCTAAACGAGAAAAGGTGGATCAACGAGAGCGGAAGGGAACAGGAGCGAGGAGAGGAAAGCTGGTAGGACGGGGGAAGAGAAGATGAGCAATGGGTGGACAGTCTTTCTTTTGATCCATCATTGAGTGATGCTCCATTCAATCTGTTGACTGAGACCACCTGGGGGACTCTGGGGGAGGCTGTGTGTTTGTTTATTAGCGCTTGGGGGGAGGGGTATCACTCGGCTATAGATGGCTGTCAGCCTCACAGCCCTCCACATTAGGGTGATTGAAGGAAACTGATGGCCCACTTCCAGACAGTGTCAATGTCTTTGGAGCACTCAGTAAACCTGCTGTGTGATCTCAATGATGGAAAACAGCTTTCATTACACTGATACAGGAGAAGCCAAACAACAAAATCTTTTGTATCTTCAATCCCATTTTGTTACTGTTGTCAGAGAAATCAATCCATGACTCAATGAAGTGAATGTTTTTTTTTTCTCTGCCTCCATGTTTTTTTTTTTTATCTTACTTTGCCTTGAAAAGAAGGAGCCTTGTGTTCTTCAACCCTGTTTTGCTAATTGTTTATTTATCTTCCCTTCACCACTACCTGCCTCCATCATTCATATAATAATGTGGTAATTCCCAAATGGGGCTCCCATCCCCCCTCACTTCTCCTCCCACTCTTCGCTAGCTCGGCTTTCTGCTGCCTTCCACCTATCCTGTTTATCACTTGCTTGTGTGTTTTTGTGGGTGACTCTCTCTCTCTCTCGCTCACTCACACACACACACACACACACACACACACACACACACACACACACACACACACACACACACACACACACACACATACAACCTCATGCTGGGGTCAATGCACAGGCTGAATATGTCTTTTGTGACCAGAGGTGTTAGAACTCAAAATGTAAATGTAAATGTAAACAATGATGGCCTTTTCCTTCGGCTCTCATTCACGTTCTGTCTCTCTTCCTCTCCACCCATCGCTCTCAAATGTAGAAACATTTGAAAAGTGCATGGAGTCATTCTGAGGTTGGTGATTCTACGACATTGTCTCAGTATAGTATAGAAACTGCATGTCCTTGCTCTGCGCTGTGCGTCAAACGAGAGCGGCAAGATAAGAAATGAGCCCTGAGATATCTGAACATTATCGGAGATTACAAAAATGGAGATAGTGGCAACACAGAGATAGAGGAACTGAAACATGTGTGGTCATCAGTTAAAATAAGAAATACATTTTAAGAACAGGTTAGGTAAAGAGATGATCATACAGATGAACAAGATCAAGATCATACAGATGAACAGCAGTAAAAATACATACTTTAACATTCATTTCATGTTTATTAGTCTAAAATAAAGAAGAAAAAAAATTCTGGGATACAAGGAACAAATTCAAGTCTCTGAGATAAGTAATTAAAAGTTCCACTAAACAGTGTACACGTATCCATTCACCTGAATACTATAACATGAGCTGTTCTTCCTTAAAAGTCCTGCCCTTTAAGACTGTTTACTGTAATCTGAAGAACATGTATGCAGAGGTAAGAGAGTACTAGTGGCTCTATGGATAAATTGTAGAATCATAACTGGGTTTTATGTGGGTTTTATGTGTTTTTCTTACCACAGGTTTTAGTGGTTTGGAGCCGTTATTATATGAATAATTTCTGTCATATTCATTGAATGTGCTGTAACTGTGTTACATTATTCATTTTGGCCACATGACATCTATTGCTTCTGTCCATCCGGGGAGAGGGATCCTCCTCTGTTGCTCTCTCTCAGGTTTCTTCCCTTTTTTCGCTGTGAAAGGGTTTTTACTATCTTTATTTAGTAAACTAAGAGTTTTTCATGATCCGATGTGAGGTCCCGGGACAGGGATGTTATGTGTACAGATTGTAAAGCCCTCCGAGGCAAACTTGTATTTGTGATGTTTCTATATAAAATAAACTGAATTGAATTTAAAGATGTAATTTTTGAATAAAACACACACTTAAGATACTCTTGGTGTTTGCCTTGATAGATGTACTAAGTTATTACATTACATTTCATTTAGCTGACGCTTTTATCCAAAGCGACTTACAATAAGTGCATTCAACCATGAGTACAAACTCAGAACAACAAGAATCAAGAAAGTACAATTTCTTCAAGAAAGCCAAACTACAAAGTGCTTTTAAGTCATACTAAAGTGCTATACTTTCTAGTTATCTAGTGTTACCTGAATATAAACTGATTTCTCAAAGATATTGCTATGGAACTGAACTTATTATTGCAGTTGTTTGCATTTTAATGAACTCTTCTGTACTTGTACTACTGTAACCCTATAGTTTAACGCATGTCGAAAAGCATTTCAATAGTTTCATAGCAAAAGTCAAACATAAAGTAAATATTCTGTACCTTAGCAAGAGTCATGTTTGTTTTTTGTTAGCTAGTAGGCCATGTAGGCCCAATTCCCAGTTTCACCTTGATTTCAACTTGAAGCTGATACTCATGAACAAGTGTGGTGTCCCCATGTTTCATTTCAGAATGAAAACAAATGAGTGTCCCAAGTCATGTCCAGAGGACTAGTGGGTTATTTTCTTGTCAATAAGGACATTGAATAAAAACATGTTGTTCCCTGATCTTGCCTTTTGGATATTTGACATACACTCATACATTCATCACATTCTTTCAGAAATGAGTATAAACACTCATTTATACAGAACACTGGCACATTGATACAAACTAACCATGAGCTTGACTGAGATTGACCTTTTTTTATTTTTATCAGCTATCAGTTTCCAACTGTTTAAACTGATAGTGCTTGTTGTGTTTGTTTGGATGTGTATGATTGCATTTATATTATACATGGTTGGCTTATTGGTTGTTTGCTTATTGATTGTTGGATGTCTTTGTTCATGCTCAGCATAATTAAAAACAAGAGTCTCCCTCAATTCATCCCAGAGTCTTAAATAAAGGTTTGAATGAAAGAATGAAAAAAAAACAGATGGGGTTTCCTTGTAAGGAGCTGGTGGCCGTCTGCAGGTCATGTGCCGTCTCCAACAACCACATCCATCACTTTGAGGAAAAAACAGGGAGGGGAGCAGAAGACTTGTAGCAGGGGCCCACTCTTGAAAAACCTCCCTCTAAGGGAGGATGCGGTTACTTTCAAGGGACTGCATACTCAACCCTTACATCATACACTCTGCGGGGCTACTGTTTTCTAAATTGAAGTTCCAGAAAGTTTGATTTTAAAATCCAATTTTTCTGTTGCTCCTATCACTTTGACTGGAGCAAGCAGCGGGCTAATAAAGAAACAAAGCTGTTGAAACACTAGTGTGATGAATAGCTCTACCTATGCTTGAGGAAACATGTTCCCCAGCAGTGTAATGAGGACACACCCTAAGCTGACCCACAGCTGTAAACACACAAGCAGACACACCTGCTAAGTATGAGTCACGTTACAGTGGGCATGGCCGGGAGAGAGCATGAGCTCACCGTGTTGGTTCCCGCACATTCCCACATCTCATCTCCACCTCCCACGTGCCACATTCCCTCTGTCTTTGTTTTTCCACCTCTCTTACCTGCCTCTTCCTGCTTCTCCCTCTTCACCTCTACTTGTCCCATTCCTTATTGTG